>JAFIRS010001014.1:0-466887 GCA_018342105.1 Gonioctena quinquepunctata
GTCTTCCACGTTTTATATTTAAACGATTAATTAGAACTTACTCCATCCACTTTTCGAATCTCTACACTTAATTTAAACAGCACATATCTCTCTAACACCCCTGTCCCCAGAAATCATGAAGGAAATAACCGAACCAAGACATTTTTCCATTTCTCATAACGAATTTTCCATATTAATGCTTCTAACACCACCTACAGTCCACTAACTCAACCGTTTTAGATTTGAACAGTTAATCTTGACGGTTTCCCAGATACCATACCCTAACGCCATACATCAAGCGATTCCCATCACTTTATCTTGGGAGGT
Organism: Gonioctena quinquepunctata; assembly: GCA_018342105.1. Taxonomy (NCBI): domain Eukaryota; kingdom Metazoa; phylum Arthropoda; class Insecta; order Coleoptera; family Chrysomelidae; genus Gonioctena; species Gonioctena quinquepunctata. The sequence goes on from JAFIRS010001014.1 coordinate 307, forward strand.
TTCTTCAATGAAAAAAAAATATAATGTGACATTCATCACTCCTTTCTTCAACACCGACATATCACTCCATATTGAAACCTCTATTTTTATAAAACAATTTACATATACACAGTGAAATATATCTTGTTTCACCTGTCTGTTTTTTTTTATCTATATGACCACAACATTTAAGTGTTTACCATGTCTATTTTTAACCTGTTTGTTATCTTTTATTCATTTGATTTTTTTAGTCTTTTTGTATTGGAGGATGCTGGGGATAGAGGTTTCAGCCTCCGAAATGCATCCACAATAAATACAAACACAAACTAGTTTTCGTGGGGATTGCCTTACTTGCCTTCCTGATTCCATTAATCCCTTATTCATTTAGTTTTACATTGCCCGTTTCCGTATATAGACATTGAATGCGTTGACATATAATTTCGATAGGAACTCTCATCGTAAAACAATATCGAATAGACTGTGGTTTCATCGAGGGTAATATCATATGTGCTAGGGGTCTTATCGCTCAAGTTTTTTTGAAATTATCGAAAAGGATATCATCCTTATTCTACTGACTGCGATTTGCGGTCTCATTATCTGATTAAATCACGAAAGCGAAGCAAACCCGCAAATTGCACGAGTTGAATGCTTGAGGAAAACTTCAAAACATTTTCAATGAAATCCTCTAGTACGAATGATAGTTGATGAGAACGAGAACTCACCCAAAAACCCAAAATATTTATAAATTTTTCACTATAAAATATCTGAAACCGATTAAAAAGAAAGCTCCTGGATACGGAATCGAACACTTACCTCCCTGTTGAGAGACTGACGGTATTCACTAGTCCATGAGAATTATTGTTTATGTTATAAAAATAACGGATTTCAATTATTCATTGCCTTACTTGAAAATCTGAGGTTTTTAACGTGCTGAAAAATGTATATTTTAATAAAAATATCAAATCACTGTGATAGTGAGTTGAAAATTCCTTATTCAATCAATTTTGCATTTCCTATTTCCCTATATAGGAATTGAATTTGTTGACATATAATCCTGGCAGGACCTAAGTGTCGTCTTATCGCAAGACAATATTGAATCTACCAGTGGTTTTATCAGTATTGAACGCGAGAAGACTTTTTATCACTGAAAATTGACCTGATTGGTTTTCCAGTTTGAAATTTTGGCCATTTGATTGGTTAAAAAATAATGAGGGAAATACTCAGTATAAAACCGCGAGGAGGCGTTTCATCACTATAAAACTTTCCTGAGAATTTCTACGTTTTTTTCATGATTGTATCTCTTCAACTCTGCCTCATAATTGTATTCGCTTTGATATTTATTCTGGTTCTATAGATACATGAACAAATTTCATGAGAAAATACAAACCTGTGCTCATTCTATCCAGTAAGTTTCATCCTCCCAATTATTGAGTATATATGACGAGACTCCCGTCCTGCTTTTCGGTAACATCCCTCTTATATCATAAGACAAAAGTAAACTGGAAAAACATAATCCCCGAACAATCGATTTCAGAGAGCTGGGAAGTGGGTGAAATGTCCGCTGTTACTTGACAGTCAGACACATACAAACGTTGATGCCACGAAAAGGCTGTGATTTATAGGGTACAGCATTGCTTCTACACGAATGGGCGTAACCAACAACCTTATTCTGAAAATCACGGATTACCGCTAGACCACTTTGCAGTGAGAATATAGGAGTAAGCAGTTGTCTCTGCTAGATCTTGGGAAGATTTTGATTTGTATGCCGTTGTTTCCTGACTGTTTATGTGGATTCCGAATGAATGCTTTCTGCTCGTTTCATATACCGTGGATATCATTCAATGAAAATAGTTGTATCGAATGAAAATTATCGAAGGACAAATGAGTTATATTCTGAGATACAGAAAATCGTACAGACAATTCTTCACCAGATATCGCTCTGGGGCAAAATTTCATAGACTTTGCATTCTGTATCGATTTCATACGCAGAAAAAATCTGGTAGAAATTTAAAACATATCAAAGTTCTGACGCGAATGACATCCCCCCTTCCCCTTTTTCATGATATCCTCTACTATATAAGATCATTGGTTCAAACTCTATCCATAATTTCCAATCATCTACTGGCGTCGAGTATTTTTTCAAAACCAATAGAAATCACGAATGAAAGTGGTAATCAGAAATCGTAAGGACTTGTACTCACTATATATATTCGAGTATAAATGAGGACAATTATTTGACAACAAGGCAATGACATAATTTTAACAGGAATTTTATCGCCAGAGTTCCTGTATGATGAGGCATTCACCTTCCATAGAAAAAACGATGGAATATAGGAGGAAAAACATACAGGTGTATGCCGTATAGTGGGCAGAGGTGTATTGCAGCCTACTCATATTGATACTATACCACGTCCAGTATAGATCTCGGGTCCTCTTATTCACGTGGAGATCAATAACTGGGCGTCGTCCTTCAGGGCGTCGCGACACAGACGCCATTTCATCAAATGGCATCCCAGAATTGTCAATGCACTTTGCGATTCTGCATCAAATTCTGAGTTCAGCCATATAGCACACTCATAGTTTCCCTTGAATACTTATGAAAAATCAACTTTATTGCATATTATAAGAGGGCCATGAATAAGTCAAAATAAAAAGCACTAACACTAGTTTGATGAAATTGATCTATCAATTATGAATGCATTGCCTATCCGGTTTCATATAGTTGTGTATTCTGATGGAATCGCGGACAATACAAACTAAAGTAAATGATTCAAATTATCAAAAAAAAAATTACCTTCACCAAAACTCTGCCAACATATTGGCATCAACGAAAAAATTCAGGTGATAACATGAATTACTTCAGTTTGTGTTCGAACTGCCTTTCTGTACGTAGAATACACATATTTAATTTTATTAGCGATGGAAATCCTCTTCATTCATCAGAATAATTGGTCTTTAGAATCATGGATCAACATTATATTTCCCATATTATTTTTGAACCAATCAAATGGCCAAAATTCAAATCTAGAGAACCAATCAGGCCAGTTTTGTAGTGATTAAACGTCTTCTTGCTGTTTTATACTGATAAAATCATTAGTAGATTCGATATTGTTTTCCGATAAAACCACTAGTAGATTCGATATTGTTTTTCGATAACACCACAGTATGCCCTGTACCTGGCATTATATGTCAACGCATTCAATCAATATATGATAAATGTCAATTAAAAACAGAAAATACAAAATGGATTGAATGACGGATATTGAGCTCACTACATGATTTGATAATGGAGTTCAAATATATACAGTTTTCATGCTGTTAAATGAGCCAAGTGATGCTGTGAATCACAAAACTCCCATATTCCCATACAATCAATGGTTTTTGTGGAGTTGTGGGTAGGTAACCAGAATATCATGCGAAAAAATCTCATAATGGCACGAATCACACAAAGCTCAAGAAGTATATGCATCAAGTCGACAAGCATTCAAAGTTATACTCATAACAAAAGCGAGATGGCCTAGTCAGCTAAGGATCAGGCCATGAATAAAACGACCGATGTTTGTTTCCGACCACCGTCAATTTTTTTGTTTAATTTTCGAAAATAAATTTCAATGAAATTACAGTGCAGGTTCTGCAAACGATGCACTCACAAGGTGAATGCATCGAGAAATCTTTGAAACTGCTTTTTTACTTAATTTCTCCAGTAAATATATGACATTTCAATTGAAAATGTGTGTGGCATTCAGACGAGAAAATGAAAACTAGAACTGAAAAATAAAAATATGGATCAGCCAGAATTCGAACCTGGGATCTTTCGATTTCTAGTCGAACGCTCCGCCAATTGAGTCACCAGCTCTTGTTCGAAACCGGCGATTCACACTTCTAAATTCAGTTCCGTGTTGGTGACGAAGATGATGGGGGTTAATGTGATGCATGAAAACATTCACGCATGCACACCCAATGAAATTATTTTGGTCTTTCCGCTGGTGTCAATCTATCAGATGATCGACCAACTTCAAACCGGAAATTTCAGGGTGCATGACCCAAACCAAGTAAATATAAATAAGTGGTGGAGGGCGTCTGTAATCAAACAACAATGGAAAATGTCTGTGGCATTCAGAAGAGACAATAATAATTTTATTAGGTGTGCATGCCTGAATGTTCTCATGCATCACATTGACCCTCATCATCTTCGTCACTAACACGGAATTGAATTCAAAAGTGTGAATCGCCGGTTTCGAACAAGGACTGGTGGCTCAATTGATAGAGCGTTCGACTAGAAATCGAAAGGTACTTGGTTCGAGTCATGATCTTGAAATTTCCGGATTGAAATTGGTCGATAATCTGATATAGATTGACATCAGCGATTAGACCAATATAATTTCATCAGGTGTGCATGCGTGAATGTTTTTATGCATCACATTTACCCTATCATCTTCGTCACTAACACGAAACCGAATTTGAAAGTGTGAATCGCCGGTTTTAAACAAGAACTGGTGGCTCAAGGCAGAGCGTTCGACTAGAAATCGAAAGGTCCCAAGTTCGAATCCTGGCCGATCCATATTTTTATTTTTTTAGTTCTAGTTTTCATTTTCTCGTCTGAATGCCACAACCATTTTTTATTGATATTCAATTACAGACGCTATCCACCACTTATTTATATGATATTCCTTCCTATGATAGCCTCTACTAACCTCATTTCTCTCGTGAAAAAGTACAGACGCTCGTGTAAGCTTAGCAGGAACAAGTCAATCCTATCCCTCTTTCCTCAAAATTATATCCTGGTTAAATACACTAGAAAAATTTATGTATTTTAAGTTTTTTAGTGAGTTCAAGAGCAGTGTATAATCATTATGAATGAATATGTGAAGCAATTCCTTCGACTTTGGAACGAGAAGAATTGTTGTAACTTCCCAAGAAAAAGAATTGTTGAAAATTTGAATATAACATGAATTCATGCTGAAGGATTCTTCCTCTAGGAAATTCAACTCGTGCAATTTAGGCCTTATTATCTGATTAAAAACCACAAAAATCAGATGCTGAAACCGCAAATCAGATGCTGAAACCGCAAATCGTACTCAGTGAAATTTCCGAACAAAATGCCTTATCGAAAATTTCTAAAAATTTTGAACGATAAATCCCCTAGCACATATGATATCACTCTCGATGATATTTTTATGAAGAATATTGGAATACAAAATTTGAAACTATGTTGTCGGCGTATATTCCTCTGGATTTGCTTGGATCGTAACGCAAAATAACATTTTTCACCAGTATCGAAGGACTCTAAGAGATTCAGAGATGAATTCGATACGTGTTTCAAATTCCGATCAACAGCAGTCTAGGGTAAGGACATTGTGAGTTCCATTTTAATAGGTTCGAGCGGGAGTTTACGTCCCATGAATTATTTTCCGTCTCGATTCACTACGGAATTGTATCTATAATTTTATGATACCACGATCATGAAAACGATAGTTTTATGTTTTTTGAGATTTTTTGGACTGGACTCAGATATTATGAAATGTGAGATGATACGAAACCGTAAAATATTTTTCTGCTGTGTGTGTGTGTGTGTGAACATCGTTACTTCACACAGTTAAATTTTTTTTAAACTGTCAACAATTATTTCATCCCTCTTCGTGTGTCTATGAATATTCCTAGAACAGCCACAATTAGTTCTAGTGATTGGGGGAAGTTATTCAAGTGAGTTTGAATTTGGGACCATCTTTTAATTTGGAAATTTCGAAAAATATTAGGGATTTGAAAAATCATTTCCACAAAATGAAATATTGACGAACATAGGCAAACGAAAATTAAAATAGAATTATGGGTGTTTTCTATTCCTGGTGATTTGATGATCCTCTGAGTCAATCTCTCGGAATATCTTACATTCGTTAGCCTATTATTCTTTCGGTCGTTGATGGCATCAGGAATACTTTCTCTGATCTGAAGATTTCATGCCTCGTTCCGTCTATATATTTATACTTCTCCAAAGTTATGATTTGGTGAGTTGCGGTAGATATTTGAATCACATCCGTGCATTTTTAGATATGCACAGTGGTCCAAAATAACGAAAAAGCGGAACCAATTCGAACTTTGGTAAAGCTTTTGTATACGCTCCCAACTTTGTGAGAGGGTTGATAGAAGACCAGATGACTCTTTTCTCAGAATTTCGGGTAACTATTGCGAAGCATTCACGCTCTTGAGCTGCTCAAAGACGACCATTATATCGTGTACGTTTCTCGGCGTCATACGTGTACTTTTTCTTCCGAGTTCCATTAGCTTCAGAAAGAACATCTCGCGAATAATTCCTGTGATACTCAGGTGAAAAGTCAATCAAGGTATGTAGTTTTCATTTCATGATTGATAAGGTGAATTGGTCGGTTATTTACTTTGTCATACATTGTTATTTTACTAGGTAGGTGAGAAATCATACAGTCTAACTCCGCCAAAAAATAATTTTAATACCAATGTGGCACGAAGATTTACATCAGGAACTGGACATGTTTCGAAAGATAAATCCTCTATCATCAGCAAAATGGAAGGGGTTACAAGCAGATCTAAATGGGAAGTAGAGTGTTACAATTACAAGAGGCAAAAGTTAAGAGAAAAATTACCTACTTTTGGATGTTGGAGAAAATCATGAAGAACGACACTGGAACCAACTACAATAACGTTACATCATTCTGTCCGCATCTAGTACGGGTTCACTAATGTTATGGACCGTGGTTAGTCCTAACAATTAACATTTTGATATATTGGCAAAGGATTTTTAAAATTATGTTATCACCAAATACACATGGAGGCGAGGGTAAAATAAAATAGGTTAATGGTTGACGTATGACAAAGACATTCGACATATGGAACATCAAGTATCAAATTGGCAGAGAAATGTCTGTGACTGTGACATGGAACGTGAAAAAAAAGTAGCTAAGTGTGGTGTAGAGATGTGTGATGAAATTAGATCTAGGTAGTAAGGAAATCAGGATAGTAAGGAGTTAAGAAGTTTAAGGCTATCGGAATGAATTTGTTCATTGATATAATGTGAATTGAAACTTTTTATTGCCTTATTGATTTCAAGAATTCCAGAAAGATTGAGTTTTTTAACTTCATCGCGAATATGTGAAATTCCTAGGTCCGAAGTGGGATCAAAATTGAGTTTTTCGTTCATAATATCATAATATGATTAGAAAAAACAGAATAAGAGTTTATGAGTTCTTTTTCAGAGTTAGAATCTATTAATCAAACGTGTTCAGCTAGTCGTGTTCTGATCTTGCGGCCTGTTTGACCAATATAGTGGTTATTTCATTTGCTGTTATTATAATGAACGTGCGTACATTTTCAACTTTCGTTAGACTTATAAAGAATGCCCCAAACCTCCCCGCTCTGGAAAAATATCTTATGGGTAGCCTAAAGTCTCTATAAAAAATATTTGCTTGCTCATAATTGCGCTTTTTTGAAATATTTGATTAATTGTGAGCCTCTGCAAGAGTGTCTCAAATATTGCAACAAACATATTTTGACCCAAATGAATTAACACCTCATTATTCCTAAAAAAAACGACTTTTTGCAAGAATGTAACTGTCAATATCAAAAACAATATTTTAAGAATATTTTTGGAACTGATTTTGCTTATTAAAGTTGAGCATTGAAAAAGTCATCCTTCAAAACATTTGATCTGATACCAAAGAAAAAACAATTAATTCCGTTTTTTCGTCATGGGGACCACTATGATATGATATGAATGAAATCTGTAGAAATTCCACTGCTTTTATTTTTCCAAAACTTCAATTTTTTTTTCATCAAATTCAGTATTCATATGATTCAAGTTTATTCGTTTGTCTACCACTTTCATCTGCTTTTTACATTTCCAATATACATCCTCGGTAAAATAATATAACTCCATTCGGAAAAACAATTTGTTTCACATGAAATCCTTCCATCATAAATCACTTCACCATCAAAAATGAAAGAGAAATATAGATTATGTCTGAAAAGCTTTCATCCCGGATTGCAATAGGGGTCGTTATTCAAGAAGCACAATTTGGATTTGGATGTCAGTGGGATATAATAACACAAAGGGCTCTTTCCAGACACCATTTTTTCATATTATTGCCGAGGATAAAAGTCGGCTGAACCTTTCGGTCGCGAATTATTCTTTTTGTTCTTTCCATTTGGAGTGTCTATCGAGTTTGGAGGTACATACAGGGTGAACTTCATTTGTCATTCGTATAACCTTAGTTCACATCTCAAATCATCTTCTTCAGAGATAATTTCTTAAGATTATCTGGTGAACTCTTGGCAACTAATATATCTCTGATTTGCGGAATTCCATTTCCTGATATACTCAGATCTCAGAGCCATGAATGCATAAAATGAAAAATATTATTGAAACCGGCACCTGAGCCAAATTTTGAGAACAATGATCAAATGCTTTTCCACAATCACTTCAGGATATAGCCTCCACTGAATTTGTGAAAGAGAGAAGGAGATATCGTCTGGAAACTTGCGATTTAAAATTAATTTGAATGGATTGTCATGGTGCTCTCATGATTCTTTAATTCTTATCAATAACCCTCAATTCCTACCGAGTTTATTTTGTTCCATCTTCTTGTTACACATTCTTTTTTCTCTATCAACTCGCACGTACGTTTGGATGAATTGTTGAAGATATCATAGAACGAGAAATAATCTTAATAATGTCATGTCGAATAAATTACACATTGTTGATATAGCTAATGTGAACGCAAGGTCATGTTTATTGGATGAGAAAGGCTCAGTATGGTGAATTTCAGAACAGCGAACTTTTATGTATAGAAAATAAGAAATTCTGGTGGATTTCTGTGTCTCGTTTCAGACCTTCTCTTCCTTTCTTAATAGCTCAATTTCCGTCCTTCAATTGAATAATATTCGAAAATTGCTATTGAAAGGAGAAACAACCTATTGTTGTGTTGAAAATGGGGATCATATTACTACATTACTGGCTTTTATGCGACAAAAGAATAGAATTGCTATAAAATATATCTCAAGGAGATGGTGGTGAAGTGGTTAGTATTTTCTCCACATGTTGTAATGTATAGTTTCAGATGGCGCCGTCGTCGTTCCATGTTATAATTCAGTAATCTGCAATTACCAAGCACACAGGGTGTATTTCTGTCTTTGTCTGTTTTGTTCTGTGATTTCGCTCAGTCTGTTTGTTGAATAACTTGCTCTTGTTCCGAATATATGTTTGAGGAATTGAAATATTTTAAAATAAAAAAAATACAAACCTCAACATCAAATAATGAAAACATGACATATGTTATGATTAATAATTACTTGCACTTTGCCGTGTGAATATGGAACGTTCATGCGGCGGTCTTCATCGATTCACAAATCGCAAAAAAGGCATTAATTCGGATGAGTTTGTACGAACTTTCAATATGACTAGCTGCACCTACTTATCTTTGGTACTAAATGTGGATGGATATACGGATCTGTAGCTTCAGAATATCCACACAATCTGCAAAAAGAACCCATTTCACAAAAATTGAGCATTCCTATACACACCACTGAAAAAACAATTATTTCTTTGAACACAACTTAAATACCAGGCAACACTAACACCCGAATCAAATTTTGACTATGAACTGCAATAAACGATCAATATGTGAAATATTTAGATACCAATTTATGCACAGTAATATGCAATGTTGACGGAAAAGACGTTTGAAGTTTGACATTCATCATTGATACAAATATTTAAGGAGTGACATCAACTGTTGAAGTACCAAGCGGCATCTACTGGTATTCATTTGTTGTCCTCCAAAAATCCTAAACAAAATCGAATCAATAAATACACCAGGGTATTTGGGCATCTGAAGTATAAAAAACTCAACAGCTCTGGATGTTTCTCAACTATCTTTCCAACTACCAATTCTCATATAAGTTAAAAACAATGAAACACCTAATATCAAGTAGTCCTGAATATGCTACCGAAAAATATACAGGATGATGATATATTCGAAAAATACATACATGAAACCAGATACAATTCAGAGTATTGCAATATCTACAACATATATTCCAGATTTCCACATATAAAGAGACTTAAAGAATTGGATATCTAATGAGAAAAAATAATGAATAAGTAAAATCAGAATTTTGTTATACACACAACTGGATGAATCCCCAACCTCCCAAAGATCGAACGTAATACATGAATCGAATTGCATGGAGTGTGACGAAGGTTATATCGAAATGACAAAACAGTAACTACATTCATATGACTGCAATCGAAAAAACAGACACAAGAACGAAAAACTAGCATTGGTTCACCATGATTTTTCTAAAAAACATGACTTCGATTATGAACCTGAATACTATTGACGTAGAAATTATTGAAACCACTACATGAACGAAATGATTCATATGAACCTGAAAGATACGGTGAATGGGAATGGACAATTCTATGATCACAGTTTGTATAGGTAGATTGAAAGAAACCAATCGATTACCGAATAATTATCTATCCATATAAATGAAAATGAATTCTTCTGTTCGTGGATAAGCGCACAACTTGGGAACGATTGGATCGCTTTGGATTTTTTTTTGTTCGTAAGGATCTTATTATGGTTTTGAAAGTAAAAAAAATTGGAAAAATTGCCCGGAAAATTAAAAAACTTGTGAAAATGTTATTTGGGATTTCTGTATGAACTTAAGACCATAACTCACGATTCAAACAATGGATATAAGTGATTCTTTCTTTGTTTTTGTCGTCCTGGAATAATTACAAAAAAAAGTTAGTACAAACTACAGAAATGATAATTTTTGTATGGTCTCTCGATCATAACTGACGATAGAAATAACATATTTGGTTGTTTTTCCTTGAAACTTCTATAACGTTCAACCATGAACTTTGGCATACACATATATTTGTAGAAGGAGACTATTTTCGCAGTATCCATTTTACTATAACTCGCGATAACGGGATTCCGGAATAACGGGAAACGGGTTAATGGGATACCGGGATGATGGAACAATGGGATAATGGGCTAATGTGAGAACTAAATAACTGAAAACATTATTATTGGGAAACGGGATATCGGGTTAATAAGATAACGAGATAATGGAATAACAGAATACGGGATGAAAGGAAATCGGAAAACGGGATAACGGGTCAACGGGATGATGGATAACATGTTAACGGGATAATGGAAAGCAGGGATATAAGATAACGGATGATAAATAACAGAAAACGGGAAACGGAATAAAAAGAAACGGGTCAACGGGATAATGGATAACATGTTATCGAGATAACGGAAAGCAAGCAGAGTAACACGCATAACCTAGATGGAGCAACACAAACAAAACCTAAGAGAAAAACGAATTCCGCGCAGACGAAGTCGTGGGTACCACCTACTAATAGAAGAATGAACATAATGAGGAAAAAAGGAAAAACATATATTAATCGTTACCATTACGATCGTAAAAAGATTAAGTTTTTGCATGGATCCTGGGGTGAACAGTTTGATGGTTGAAATGTAATTATCAGATGTACCCTTTGTTTCGATTCACGTTTCATTAGAACCATGGTGAAAAGTATTGTATTCCACTACATCAACACAATGTTACATGACATTCTTTACGGGAGTAGGATGGTGTAACTTTTGATGAGTGTGTTTTCTTTTCTCTTATATAATATTATATTTTATATTCGAATTCGTGTTTCATTTCGCATATTTGTGCATTGACTCGTTAATCATTTTTGGTGGATCAATCTTATTCCAATAATTCCTAATTTTCACTCTGAAAAGGAACTTTTTCGACATGCTCCACTCATTGTAGCACTGAAAGAGTCTGTATATTAAGACGTTCTCAATGAGAGGATCATTTTGAGAAAGTTATTTTTCAGAATGAAAACAAGGGAGTAACGAATAAGACTGAACCACAGAACAACAAAATATAGACTATTACATGATTATATGACGCACAAATATTCAATATAAAACATGATAAAATTTAAAATAATGAAAAAAAAAACACACACTGGTGCATGCCCCTGAATAGAGTGAGCCATGCAAATTAGTTCAAGGTAGTTTCGCCACGAGACCGTTGAATTAGGAAATTATTTTCGACGGAATCTGAAAATTTCAAAAAACTTTTCGATTCAAAACGCGAAAAAAAAATTTTTTGAAAAGGGGTATTTGCCCCCTTAATCGACTCTAGGAAATTTCTTCGTTATATAAAGTCGGCGACTCAAAAAATTGATGTCCCTGATGAGGGCAGCAAAAAAAAAAACAGACTCGGGCCCCCTCCTCCCCCCCTCACTAGAAATCATACGTCATGGAAAAAAATTATAGTTTTTCGATAAAACTTCAATGGACTTTTTTGTAGTACCTACTCTTTTTGAACTTTTTTTTGGGGGTGAAGAGGTATCGTTAAAATCGATGGGGTCAACTAGGAGAAGGAGTATTTTTCACGTTCAGACCCTCAAATGGTCCCCCGTCCTTCTTCTAAAAGTCTCCTGGCACAATCCGCATTTCTCAACGATCCCCCCTTACGCTGTGCGCTTCCCCGTGGACTGAATTTTGAATAACGGAGAGTAGTTTTGATTATATCTGTCAAACTAGATGGTCAATCACTTTGGGTTTTTATTCACAATATCTGTGATATCCTTCTCCAGCTTCTCCTCGTGTTTCATAAATTTATTGACTTTAGTACTAACGGTAGAATCAATAATGTGCGCTTCCCCGTGGACTATTTTGAATAACGGGAGTAGTTTTGATTATAACTGTCAAACTAGATGGTCAATCACTTTGATTTTTTTTCACAATATCTGTGATATCCTGCTCTAGCTCCTTCCCGTTTTTCATCATTTTCTTAATTTCAGTACTAACGGTAGAATTAATAATGTGCTATTTGCCTATGCCTGGTCCATATGTTACGTGTTAATTGGGTCAACTTCAATTATATATATATATATCCTGGGTTCGGGATGGTGAAACTCATTGAAATTTCATAGAGGTGTTGTTTACATATCACACAATACCTTTGCCAAATTTTAATGATTTCCCAATTCAACTGTTTCGTGGCGGAACTACCTTAATTGATGGATATGAATGAATGTTAGTATATTCCCGATAAACTTCAAAGTTAGATAAATATTGGAAATCAAAATGTTGTTTGGAAATCAATGAGGTATTCAACAAAATAAAATAATAGTTTGAAAAAACTTAAAACAAATTCGTATCTATGACAATAAGGATTAAAAGTTGAAAATAATAGAAATAAAGTCATTGACAAAAAGGTGCTTGATATCAGTTATCTCAATAGGTTGACCGCCACGTGTTTCTCTGAGGATGAACAGGGTGTTCAGTAGCACAATGATGCTTCAAAACCCGTTTTCTCTTGAAATGTATCGTTTTTTGTTGGGTGTGCCTTGAGGATACGCCTGGCCTCTGAAATTATGTGGGCATAAAATTATTGTAGTGGGAGCCACGTGTGTCCTCAAGGATACAAGTCTTTTATGTCAAAAACAACAAACCACTTGAGTTATATACAGATAAAGGTTATATGGAACCCGAGAGGGTACTATGGCCGGGCTAGACATGGTGCAGGAATGGTGCCAGCATACATAACTATTTATAACACAGGAACATAAAGCATAGACCTGGGCGCCAAAACTCACTGATTTGTTTATGTATATTTTGGTTTCAACAGGTTCAATATCAAAAAATAAATAATTAATTTTGAAGAACTAATGTTAACAAATTTTGTCCTAACAAACTACAAATCCAACTCAGAGCCCACAAGTACCGATAGGTTGTCGGAGGCCATCAGTATTCGACTACTATTTATAATGCACGAATATGAGCGTCTTGTAGGATACACAGACCTACGACTTAACTATGAATGTGTGCTTTGATGATACACATGGCCTCACATGGTAACACCCCGTGTATCATCAAGGACACACGTGGCGCTCAAATGTAACATCTCAGTTTTATCGTTGGCAGTCAACCTGTTAATATCATTATGGAAAGTGGATGAAAGTTCTTTGGTCCATTGACTTCATTCATTTTATTTTTAAATTTTTATTCCTTATTGCCATATGTGCCTGTTTTCTTAGTTTTTTCGAAATATAATGTTATTTTGAACTATTTAGTCCATATTGCAACAGAAGACTGAAGAGGACTACGGAATAAAAACTTTTCGATTGATTCATCCACTGAATTCAGGTTCTTCCAATATTCCGCTCACAAACTATATTGGGTAGTTGTTTTTTTTGAAAAATTATACCAATCTCGTTTTTGTTTTCGGAAGCATATTCAGGACAGGACTTTTTGAATTCTCAGACTGTTCATTAGCTTTTTATTGAAAAAAAATTAAGATACATACTCTTCCCAGTTTCATAGGTTCCTCAATTCTGGAGAAAAAAATTATTACTTCACTATTTACATCAAGAGAAAGATACTCAGTTATTTATCTCAAATATAAATATTTGAGGAATTTTCGGAAGCTGAGAGTATGAAAAAATTCAAAATTTATCTACATATTGACATATGGGGGTACATATTTTAAAGAAATCTTATTTATTTTACACATGCGAGTCAACTAAGGCAGGAATATGATCTTGAACGCAATAATATGTTGTTATTTTAATGGTTATTTTCGAATAAAAATATGCAATTGAAGCTATTGGAAAAGGAAGAATCGGTCTGAAACGAGGTATAGAAATCCACAAGTATAATTTTAAATTCACATAAGTAGTTGAAAATCAACATTTATATCTTATTTTTCATGCATGAAAGTTGTTGGTTCGAAATTCACCATATCTGGGTCATATTGAGCCTTTCTCCCCCAATCAATTTATCCGAAAGCTCTGGAACATTCGCTATTTCAACAATATATCACGTTGAGCGCCATGAAGCCCTGACCATGGATTCAACTTTTTGGTCAAATCGCCTACGAAACCCAAATGCTGGGTTTCACGTAATAATTGCACTTTATTCGCTGGAGCGACATTACTAGGGTCCTGGTGGACCTGAATAGATAATGAGCCTACGTGTTTTTGTTTCTCTTCTGCGGATACAAAAGTAAAATAAAATAAAAAAAAAATCTTTTTAGAAACAAGCTTTTATTTGAATACCCTGAATAGTACAAAATGATTGCTTTGGATGTGTGACGTAGGTTATTCCGTGAGTTATAGATTCAAGAGCTTGTCGCGCAAAGTTTTCATTTCGAATACAGATGCGACAAGCTTTTCAATCTATAAGTCACGGAATAACCTACGTCACACATCCAAAGCAATCATTGTGTACTTTTAAGGGGATTCGAATAAAAGCTTGTTTTCAAAAAGGTTTTTTTTTAATTATTTTATTTTGTGCTTTTCAGTAAGTACGCCTCAATCTATGCATTTTTGTTAAAGTCGTTTGAATGAGGCCTTCAGCCTGTTAGTTCTGAGCTAACTTGTTATTCAACGAGGCGACCATTGAAAGATTAACTCGTCCATCATCCTGGAGCTGCCATCTTCGAATTATGAATTTTGACAAAAAATCGATGATCTTCAACTAAATTCATAATCTCCGACCCCAAAAACCCCTAACACCCACATACCAATTCTGAATCGAATCGGATCATAATTACAAAATTCGTTCGCCATCTTGAATTTGTGGATTTTGACAAAAAACTCATAATCTTCGACCCTGAAAACCCCCATATACCAATTTTGAATCGAATCGGACCATAAACACAAATCTTGTCCGCCATCTTGGAGCCGCCATTTTTTTTTCTTCAACCAATGCATAATGCATTGTCACTGGAACTATGAACACCCGTCAAATTTCAGGTTAATCGAACAACTAGAAGTAGGTCAAATTTAACTTGCAAGATTTGATGACAAATATCGGACAGGTGAACTAAATAAAAGCTTGTAAGTAATAAAATACACTTAAAAGTCAATATATTCCAATCTTTGGTGGATGAATATACATACCAGTATAATAACAGATGTCAATTGAATAGTTTGATGAAAAAAAATTATTGGAAGTTATGTGTTCTTCAAAAAGCATGGTAAACAAAAAAAAAGTTTACACTTATATCTTGATTTTCACGTTCTCAATAGGGCTCCTTTTCTTAATTTTTCTTACCGTTGGCCACTGGCTGTTGTTTCATCAAGATTCAATAGTAATATTCTCGACGGCACGCGACGTGACCTTGTTCAACTTGAAACTCACGTATGGGTTTCTTGGCCTGGAACTACTTGAGGCTCCGAAAACGAAACGTTGAGTTTCATTTTCAAATCTCGTTTTTTTTCAATATTTTTATTTCAATGATAAGTGTCATTAGATCAGAGTCGATAATGTTCGAAACCAAAAAAATAATAGTGTGATGAAACGTTTTGGAAAAGGAAGAGAATATAACAAAAGTGAAAGGAAAAATAATTTACGGGCGATCTGAGGTCGGGAAGTGGAAGGAGGTATGGAAAAAAGTTGTATCTACACTTTTTTCACATAACCTCAAAATTTATGTGAAAAATTGAAATAACCAAGTTTTTGGTTTTTTATTTTTATTTTTTACAAAAGAATTTTTTTACCACGAAATTTGGTAAGACCTTACCTTTTCATGTCCCAAACACACTGTAATTTATTCGATTTGAAATTTTTATTTTTTCACCTTACTTTGACCTAATATCGAAAAACCACCCTAATTTTCAATCGAGAATTATAGCGTCAAAATATCAGCTTTTTTAAAAAGTCGGTGGACTTTTTATTCGTTGAAATCTCTACTTTCTGATGGTGGGAAAAAAATACATTACTATGGTAAATGTGCTCAGAAAATGCAAAGAAATAACAGGTAGAAAGGCCCAGACCCTCCTAGCCCCTTCCCCACTTCTCTATGAAATACCTATTGATGGGCTAAAATTTTCCGTAGGTCACTCAGGTATATGTGTTATTTCAAAATATTAATGAATGGGCATCTACGCATATAATTTAAAGAAGATTCTACAACTTTCTCAGATTTTCGGATTCGAGTTTTTTTGTTTTTTTGCATTTTCTGAGAACATTTACCATAGTAATGTATTTTTTTTTTTACCATCAGAAAGTAGAGATTTCAACGAATGGAAAGCCCACCGACTTTTAAAAAAAAAAGCTGATATTTTGAGGCGATAATTTTTGATGGTTTTTCGATATTAGGTAAAAATAAGGTGAAAACATCGATATTTCAAATCAAATAAATTACAGTGTGTTTGGGACATGAAAAGGTAGGTTTTCACGGAATTTCGTATGAAAAATAAAATTTTTGTAAAAGATAAAAATAAAAAACCAAAAGCTTGGTTAGTTCAATTTTTCACATAAATTTTGAGGTTATGTGAGGAAAGTGTGAATGAGAAACTTGAAGATCTTTCTGTTACCTACAACTTTGCCATTCAACTTTTTTCCATAGGACACGTAGATTTGCCGGAAATCGAGATTAACCGTTTTTTACCCTTAAAAAGTCACCCCTTCCACTTCCCGACCTCAGAACGCCCGTAAATTATTTTTCCTCTCATTTTCATTATTTTCTCTTCCTTGTCTAATGGGATTCATTCTACTATTATTTCTTTCCACTTTTTACCATTTTTAAAGGCTTCAGCCCTGGTCTACATATATAAATACAATCAAGTAACCGATTTTCTTTTTGTTTCGTCTTTGGGCCCCGTGGATCAGAAATTCAAATATTTAGTGGGCGTTTAACGTGATATAATTTATTCCCGAAGACATCATTGGGCATTATTAGGATCATTTCCCATTTTCTAATAACATCAACAATTCTCCCAAACATACATGCGAGTTGATGAGAAAAAAAAGAAAGAAGAGATTGGGAGTGATGTTGATAAGAAATCAACAAATCAGGATAACACCATATGAACCCATTTGAATGAATTTAAATCAATATTTTCCATAAGATATTTACTTTTTCGTCATAAATTGATTTTTATCCAATATTCCTTACGAACTCAGTAGATGCTACATTCTGAAGTGATTATCGAAAAGTATTTCACCATCAATGTCAAAATATGACTAACGTGCCGATTTCAAAAATAATTTTGACTATATTTGCTCAAGGCTCGGAAATATAACCCTATCAGGACAGGAAAAGTAATTTGGCATATCAAAGATAAATAAACTGCCTATAGTTTACCCAACTCATTTTGATAAAAATATTTTTCTGGGGAGGGTGAGTTGTGATATGTACTAAGATCATACCAAGGACATATGGAATTCATTCTGTATATTATTTCAAACTCGATAGACACTACCAGTGGAAAGAACACAAAGAATAATTCGCGACCGAAAGATTTAACCGACTTTTATCCTCGGCAATAGTATGAAAAAATGGTGTCTGAAAGAGCCCTTTGTGTTATTATATCCTACTGACATTCAAATCCAAATTGTGCTTCTTTGAATAACGACCCCTAGGGCAAGATGAAAGCTCGTCAGACATTATCTATATTTCGCTTTCTTTTCCGATAGTAGAGTGATTTATGATGGAAGGAGTGATTTTGGATGACTAACGAATGAAATGAATGAAATATAATATAACTTATCTGATGAAAAAAAACATGGATTTTGGGAAAACGAGAGCAGTGAAATTCCTAAAGACTATATATATATATATATATATATATATATATATATATATATATATATATCATAACTAGCTGACCCGACAGACGTTGTCCTGTCCAATGTCCGCGTATAATTTCTTTTTTTCTATGTTTTTTTTTATGTTGTTCCCGTTATCCCGTTATCCCGTTATCCCGTTATCCCGCTATCCCGCTATCCCATTATCCCGTTTTTCCATTATCCCCTTATCCTGTCATCCCGTTCTTCCGTTTTTTCGTTATCCCGTTAATTCCATTTTTCCGTTATCCCGTTATCCAGTTTTCCTGTTATCTCATTTTTTCTTCATCCTGTTATCCCGTTTTTTCCTTATCCCCTTATCCTGTCATCCTGTTATCCCGTTTTCCCGGTTTTCCGTTATCCCGTTTTTCCGTTATTCCCGTTATCCCGTTTTCCTGTTATCTCGTTTCTCATTCATCCCGTTATTCCGTTTTCCCGTTATTCCCTTATCCTGTCATCCCGTTATCCCGTTTTCCCGTTATCCCGTTTTTCCCTTATTCCGTTATCCCATTTTCCCATTATTCTCTTATCCTATCATCCCGTTATCCCGTTTTCCCCTTTATCCCGTTTTCCCGTTTTTTCGTTATCCCGTTAATCCCGTTATCCCGTTTTCCCGTTTTTCTATGAAATAAAAATAGAGGTTGATAGTAGAAGGGTGAAAATTAGGAGTAATTTGACAAAATGAAAATAAAAATTTTGCCAAAATAATAGCGGTTGATCGTAGAAGGTGAAAATTCGTGGTTGTATGTATTTTTGAATGCTGTATCATAAAAAAATAAAAACGAAGAATTTTGTCCAAAAAATAAAAAATCAAAAATAAGGGGTGGACCACTCTTGATATTTAGGGGGATTAAAAATAGATGTTGACCGATTCTCAGACCTACTCGATATGCACACAAAATTTCATGAGAATCGGTCGAACCATTTCGGAGGAGTTCAGCTACACACACCGTGACACGAGGATTTTATATATTAGAAGAAATGCTTAAAACTGATACAAATATCTACCACAACGCACCGGATTACGCCATATGACGGTGATAATGGCTCATTTACATTCTGTACTTCGCTGAGCAAACTTGTACCATCTACTCAGCGGAATAACGTTCCAAATGGGGAATGAGAAATGATAAACTAGGTGAAAAGACTAGTAAAGTTGACAGATTCTTTCCATTACGATTTAGTTCATAGCAACTACCCCTGGAGAGACCTCGAGTAGTTCAAGAAATAGTTGCATTCGGAATAAAATACTTCCTGAACGCAATTCCCATGATCATCTAGTAATTTCAATGCAAGTATACTCATGCAAATTGTTGAATAATTATCAAAGAGAATCAGTCTGCGTCTAACCATATCAATTTGAGGTTATTACAGTTCCTTACTCACTACTTATCGTTGCCTTCGTTGGAATAATAGATTCATCATTATCCAGTCACAAGAGAAGACCTCTCGACGATTCAAGTAATTTCATAACGTATAACACTATCATCAGGAGATATATGAAAGGGACAGAAGTACTCATTCTTTCGAAAAATAATTTCTTATCTAATCACCCTGATTATTTTGAAAATATTTTTCATATTGAACTGATCATCGACTTATGTCTGTTTTGTACCGGTCGAAAACTGTAAATCGCCCGGAATTATTTTTGACACTGAAATAATCGAGACGAAACTGAAATTCCGAAATCCCACCATCTGTATGCGTCAAAGAAATCCAATGTTCCGGAAAAGTATCACATGCCAGAAAAGTATTATTATGAAAAGCGGATATCTCCGAATAACGCAAACTGTCAGAAAAAATCATTAGTTTGAATTGATGGTTATAAAAGTGGTGGATGATCTATTTTATTATATTCTTCATATTTTCCGAACATCGAAAACCTTTCAGTTTTGTTATGAAAAGCAATTGGATTTGTTTCTTTGGGCGCATCTCGAATGAACTACAAAAAATGCAAACGAATATTCTAGAAACATCTGAACACGGATGGGTGGAAAATATCCTGTGAATAATAATGTTTCATGTTTTCCACAGATGTTAAAGAAACATCTACGAAACAGGAATGAAATAGTTTTGATGAAAAATGAGAAACTTAAATGCGATTTTGTTTTGTTGAGTGGGCTGTTTACAAATGATTGTCACTGTATTGTAAATATAACAAGGGATATTTGAAAAAAACGAAATGGCCAAAGAGTTCACTGCTAATACGAGGTGGTGAGGGCTCTCCTAGGTCTGTACGTACCTTCATATTGGAAAAAATATATCGGCAGCGGTCGCTGATGATCCTTCCACGAGAATTAGAAATATATCAGAACAGTTCCTCCCATC
Source organism: Gonioctena quinquepunctata (assembly GCA_018342105.1). Taxonomy (NCBI): domain Eukaryota; kingdom Metazoa; phylum Arthropoda; class Insecta; order Coleoptera; family Chrysomelidae; genus Gonioctena; species Gonioctena quinquepunctata. Next base: position 21,261 of record JAFIRS010001014.1, read on the forward strand.
CAAATCCAGAATTGACAGAATCATAAGAAAACAACAGCTCCACCCATGTCCCATCCAGAAGTTAAATGCCATGACACCTCAAGATTTTCCAGCACGACTGAAAAGTTCCAATTGGTTTGTCCATGGGTGAACAAAGAGAGGGTATGACTTTTATTAAACGAGTTTCATTCAGTGATGAAGCAGGTTTCAATAGAGATGGAGTTATCAACTCTCACATATGGGCAGAAAGGAAACCCATGTAATATTGCAAACTGAACATCAACAGAAATGTTTGGGCTGATATAATAGAAAACCATCTCATTGGACCATTTGTTCCACATAATCGATTGAATGGAGAACGTTATTCGGAGTTCAGGAGATGATCCAGAACTATTTGAATGGACTTCTAAAATATGCTCCAATGCAAACTCGAAGATATTTAATAATGATAATAATAATAATTTATTCACGAACATCATATAACATCATGTAGTATATAAAAAAATACAAAGACATTGCCTACTTCAATAGTAATATACAACAAATAGTGAATCAAGTACAAAAACTTGTTTGAGTTCATTTGAGAACATTTCTATGAGTATCAATCCAATCATAACTTTCGTTTTAGACTCATAAATAAACGAATGTTGAAGTATACATTTGGAAGACAATGTATCAATGATACTCTTATATTAGTAAAATAAATGAATGGATATAGAGATTATATATATAATATAATATATATATATATATATATATATATATATATATATATATATATATATTATAATATATATATATATATATATATATATATATATATATATATATATATATATATATATATTTCGTGTAATGATATCTAATCTACTAAACTAGTCAATACTGAGAATGATCACATTTATATAGGTAGAGAGATGGTGAGTATAGAGAATTATATTTGAATAACATTTTTATCTGTGCTGTGAAGCTGAGTTCTCAATATTTTTTTGAAAAGGTCAGTATATTAATATATATATATTTTTAATTATAAAAGTGATGTGAAGCTGAGTTCTCGATATTTTTCTGAAAAGGTCAGTGGAGTTAATTCTTTCGAGATCATCCAGCATGAAATTGAACAGACGAGGAGCAAGGTAGGGAAAGCACATTTGTCCAATTGATTTTTGTGCTCTCGGTAAGTACATACATATTCCTTCGTTTATTCTAGTGGAGTATTTATGGTTGACCAGGCTTATGTGGGTATTATTTTCTGAAACAAACTGTATTATTGTCTTGGAGAATAATTGGCGGATATCAACCAATTCAGCCTCCTCATAAAGTAGATCGGTTGGGTAAGTTCTGGGTTTATGCAGCATCATTTTGATGAATCTTTTTTGTAAGATTACTAGCAGTTTTGAGTGACTAGTCATAACACTTCCTCATCCAATTTTACTGTAGTGGATGATAGTTTTGACTAGCGCATGATACAAGGTTTAGGTTTTCGAGATTGGTAGGAGAGGTCCATATTCATGGCCATCGCGGTCTCGGGAGTTGAATCCAGTGGATTTGTTTCTGTGGGGCATCTCGAAAGTCTTGTTTACGCTACACCTAGTCACACAAGATATGACTTATTGAATAGAATAACATTACATTATGAAGCCATACAAAACAATCCTGGATGCAGACTCCAAAAAAGTATTTGAAGAGAAAATGGTCATATCGAACAGTTTTTGGAGTGCATTTTTCATTACTGTTTGCTCTCGAAAATTGCGATTGATAGTTACGCTATGAGTTTTATCAGGTGAATGTGTTTGCATAATTAAAATTCGTAATAAAGATTTCAAACATGATTTTTTTTGAAATCGCTCAAGAAGGCCTACTTTTTCGGAGCAACTTCAGACCCCAAAATACGCCAATCAAGTATTTCAGTCAGTTGCTAAGCAACGAAATTTCTCAGACCGAAACCGGTCCGGGAAAATTTTTCGACAATAATATCAATAATGTTAGCAAATCTCTCTTTGTCACTTCCTCCTCTGAATATTTTTTCTGCTATGTCTACTTTATTCGTGAGAGATACCTCTATATATCTGTCGGCAACGATTGAGGATTACCATCCCCCATGGCTCTTTGAAATAATCAAATCTGCTCCAGCGGTAACCAAAATTGTCGCAGAGGACGGACGGAAACAATGTCCTGTGTATTCATGTGCATATGGCAAATTGGAAAATTTTGCGACAATTTGAGGCAATTTGCCAAACTGACGTATTCCCACTACCTGCCTGCAACATTTCCATTTGAATATTTGAAGAAAAAGCGGCAACATTCAAAATTTTCTGGACGACATGCAACATCTTTTCTATACGTTTCATTTGTCACATATGATCTTGGTTTATTCGTTTCATTATCGGGTATTTTAATCGACAGCTTAGATCCAAAATCTTCTGTGTCATTCAAATACAATTGATATAGTTCTTCACGGCGATATACACCGGCAACACCGAATATTAAGGCAGTCTGAGAAGTAAACCATGCATGAATATCTGGGTAATTTCAAAATTCTTATATTCTGAACGTACCTTATTCATGAGGTGTATATAATCTGTTGCTTGAGTAATGAACGTTTCGATTTGTTCATCTGGCAAAACTCTTGAGTTTTTTGGTTTGAAAATGTCACTTTGACGTTTCAGGAAAGCACGTTATTTCGAATATTCTGTAATACCAATATCTTCTTTGTACTGAGTGTAGCTCTCAGCATGGAGTAATTCGACCATAACGTAGATTCCTTCAACTTTGTAGATGAATCGGAGAAGTATGCAATCATGACATTTTCAGATCGGGAGGTCGTCTTTTTTTCTTGACAATAATCCATGAAACGTTCGTGAGCGTATTCATATTTTGCCTTGGATTCATTTGGCAATACATTCAAGATAAAATTTTCAGCAGCATTTACTAACTCTGGTGGTGTCTCGCACACCTGGACATCATCATCACTGTCAATTCGGAATATTTTTATATATTTTTTCAGCGATAAGTAGGTATCAAACCGAAATAAGTAGTGAATCTCTGACTTTTGTTACAACAATAAACAAACAGTGAATGTTTTGCCTCGGTAGCAGAAATAGGCCAACGTTAAATAAATTAGAACAGAAAAAGATGGTAATCAAAAAATGTTATGCATTTATAAAAATTCCTCAATTTATGATGATGTTGATTGCAATTCCAGTAGTGTATGTGTACCTCTTAGTTAAAGCATATTGAACAATTTACATTGTCGTCCGGGAGTATTGCTCTTACTACTAGATACAAAAAGTACTATTTACTGTCATTCAAAATTACAAAATAATGATGGTTATCTCAGGTTGGATGTCGTCAAATTGAAGTGCACTTTCATTGAAAATCGTTGCTCCGATCGACTTCACACACGAGTACTTGGTTTCGGAAAATTATCCAGAAAACCTTGTTTTGGTGAAAAATATTGAAAACTCCCAGTCATTTCAAAGTTTTGGGGTGTGAACCATTGGGGGAAGTTCGTTCCTGCTTTTGTAACAATCCATAAATGACACCTCGTTGAAAGATTCCATTTGTTTTGTCAATCACCAAAATTTGGTTGATTTTCGATATTGACTTGGGGGCCCGTACTTGGTAACGATGGATTTCAGGAAAAAAGTTATATTAAGTACTGGTGATATTTTGACCCCCATCTACACATTTCGGTGAGGGGTAAAAAGAAGTCCTGGTATATATAACGGGAAGAAAGACTGGATACCGCCCGAAACGCACTGCCCGATACAGGCGAGCACTGAACGCTGATTCAAATCTCAGTGCATTCCATTACGATACGCATTATAATTACAATATTCGTCCAAGTTTGGTTATTGTAAAAATATATGAATTTTGCGAATAAATTCTCTGAAATTTCCATCTGCACAAATATAAATTATTTTTTATTAACGTTGACGATCAAGAAATGTTAGCAAGATGCCATATTTATCAAAATTATATTTCGCATATTTTTGCATCGAATCAAAAAAATCATCTGAATTATCAGAGTTCTAGGAACCGCGAAACAGCAATGGTTTGCTAGGTAATACTTTTTTTTCTCTGGCTTTTCCAGGATTTATCTTGATAATTCCAGAGATTTATTTTTTATTTTCTGATGAACTATCAATGTGCGATTGTGCAAAATATTATATATATATATATATATATAAATTATATATATATATATATATATATATATATATATTATATATATATATATATATATATATATATATATATATTCCCATCATCAGAGAAACTCCAAAGGTGTAAAAATTAAAGTAATTTTTTTATAAAAATATAGGGTGACCATGACTTAAATCTTTGGTGAGAATGATTATGATGGTTGACGCATTATGAAGGATGACACTACAGTTTACAATAACTAGTAAGGCATTAAAATTAGAATTATTACAATTTATATTGCTGACTATCTTGTTCCCATGTGGAAAGAAATGTCAAGTACAGGTTAGGTATTTGTGACAGCTAGTTGACATGACATCTGATAGGCAATTATCATGAGACTGATCACAGTGGTGCCAACTGTGTGCTGTGGCCAACATACATTTTGTTTGATTGAAGATTGGGAAAATTCAATATGAGGTTGTTGTTGAAAAACTTTATATTCTATCTATTGACGTTGGATAAAATATATTCCAACACCAACCTCACATTTAATTTTTCCAATCTTTAATCAAACAAAATTTATGTTGGCAACAACACACAGTTGGCACCTGTCAAAGAGCATGTCATTTGTCTGTCAGATGTCATGTCAACTACCTGTCAGAAGTACCTAACCTGTACTTGACACTTCTTTCCACATGGGGACAAGATAGTCGCCAACTTTAATTGTAATAATTCTAATTTTAATGCTTAACTAGTTATTATAAACTGTAGTGTATCATCATTCATCCTCCATAATGTGTCAAACATTATACTTCAACACCTCTATAATCATTCTCACGAAAGATGTAATTTTCAACCTATATATTTATAAGAAAACTAACTTCACTTTTCACACCATTGCAGTTTCGCTGATGATGGGAATAAGTAATGAAATTTCCGAAAGTTTGGACAACCTTTGGAGAATTCTCTTTTATTTGCTGCAAAACCCCACTATTCACTGGTTCCATCCCTAACTAGTCAGCAACGACTACCCGTTCTATATATATATATATATATATATATATATATATATATATATATATATATATATATATATATATATATATATATATATATATATATATATATATATATATATATATATATATATATATATATATATATACAGAGTGGCCACCTTTTTAGATTGTATTAGTAACTTTTAAACTATAAGAGTTAGAAGGTCGGTCAAATGGAGAAAAAGTTGCATTCATAGAAGCATTGACAAGCAAATCAAACAAATCGAGATTATCAGGGCCGGTTATTGAGATATCATAAGAAAAGTAAATTCTGTCATTTTGATTTTTCTTTTTTTCCCACTTTATTTCGAATATTATCAAAAAATGTCACAGGAGTTTTTTATTTGACAGTGAATCATCCTCATTTTGACATAATCAGATTTTGTATCCAACGTTTCGTACGCTCTGGGCCACCTTCAACCTCATTTTTTTCAATTCGGACCTGCATATTTTATGGCACTTTTCGAAATAACTTTCAACGCTTAATTCAACGATATATCATACAATGTCATTCAAAGTTGATTTTCAGGTGATTTTGACCCCTCATCCAAATTTCTTTGGGTCGGATCTGTATTACATTTAAGTACCTTTAGTTTAATTAACAACATGCAATACATTTCGATAAAAAAATCAACTTACTCATCTTCAACTGAATGGAACGTAACAGAATCAAAGCAAGAAACAAGTAATAATTATTTACAAATTTCAAGAGGTGAAAAACCTAATTCATAATAATTAAACGAATCTATCATTTAATGAAAGAAAAATCGAATGATTATTCGAAAGTAAATGATGAACATTAATGAAGTAAGTGTTCGAAATGTCCACCATTCTGTAAAATGCACTTTGCGGTTCTGGAACCCATACTTCTTATACATTTGCTCATTTCGTCTCCTTGAATACCTTCCAATACATTCTCAATCTTCTCGCGAGAAATCATTATTGTTGGATTTGTCATTTGTTCCGTTGAAACAAATTACAGAATCGAACTTTATTTTGAGATCATTACGATATAATTTTTGCAAGGCTTGGTATTCAAATTTAAAATCATTTTATTCGCGTCTCTTGACTATTTTATTAACAGCAGTTTTTGATAAATTGCATTCACTGGCCACAGTTCTCGATTTTTTTCCTGGGTTCAATTGAATTTGGGTCAGAACATTGATATCGTTGATAGACTTGTTTTTTCTTACATACACACAACTCAAGGTTTATTGAATGTATTATTTTCAAGTAGTAGGCCGTGGATAAGAAAGAACATAACAAGAAATGTCATATTATTTGTCACTTCGTTTATTATTGTGTCACAAGAACTTGTCATTAAATACTTTTCTGAGTAATTTCAATTTAACTTATTCGATATGGTGAGATACACAAATGAAGAGAAGAGAGATATGTACGAAGTGTACATAAAACTAGATAGAAATTCGTTCAAAGCACAACAAAGGTATGGTGAATTATATCCTGAAAGAACAACACCAAATATTAAAATGTTTCGACGTTTATCTACAACGTTACTTGCACATAATTCATTCATCAAACCTAGAGGTCCTTATGTACGACGAAACGAGCCTATCAATGACATCAATGTTCTGGCCCAGGAATAGGATCGAGAACTATAGGCAGTGAATGCAATTTATCAAAAAGTGCTGTAAATAAAATACTCCAGAGACACGGATACCATGACTATAAATACCAAGCCGTGCAAAAACTATATCGCAATGATCTTGAGAGGAGGTTGCAATTCTGTAATTGGTTTCAACGGAAGGTGCGGAATAACAACAATTATGCGCACAATAAAATTTGGGGAGACGAAACGACATTCACAAATTCTGGCATGTTCAATCGAAGGAACAAAAATTTTTATGCCACAGAAAATCCTCACTTAATTCATGAAGTTAGACATCAATATCGTTTTTCTTTGAACATATGGTGCGGTTTGTTGAATAATAAATAACTGGGATCCTATTTTATTGACGGCAACCTAACCGGAGCAAAATATGTAGAAATTATAGAAGAAAGGTTGGATGATCTTCCTATATGGTATCGGCGTAATAGTCCATGGTTCCAACAAGACGGATGTGGTCCACATAACTCAAGAATAGTCACAGACTATCTAAATCGAACTTTTCCCGATTCATGGATTGGAACAAGAGGTCCAGTAGCATGGCCTGCCAGATCTCCGGATTTGGATCCGCTGGATTTTTATTTGTGGGGATATCTCAAAAATAAAATTTATGATACTACGAACCCGACAATAGACATTCTTCGCGAGAAGATTGAGAATGTATTGGAAGGTATTCAAGGAGACGAAATAAGCAAATGTATAAGAAGTATGAGTTCCAGAACCGCAAAGTGCATTTCACAAAATGGTGGACATTTCGAACACTTACTCCACCAATGTTCATCATTTACTTTCGAATAATCATCTGATTTTTCTTTCATTAAATGATAGTTTCGTTTAATGATTATGAATTAAGTTTTTCACCTCTTGAAATTTGTAAATAATTATTACTCGTTTCTTGCTTTGATTCTGTTACGTTCCATTCAGTTGAAGATGAGTAAGTTGATTTTCCTATCGAAATGTATTGCATGTTGTTAATTAAACTAAAGGTACCTAAATGTAATACAGATCCGACCGAAAGAAATTTGGATAAGGGTCAAAATCACCTGAAAATCAACTTTGAATGACATTGTATGACATATCGTTGAATTCAGCGTTGAAAGTTATTCCGAAAAGTGTCATAAAATATGCAGGTCCTTATTGAAAAAAATGAGGTTGAGGGTGGCCCAGAGCGTACGAAACATTGGATACAAAATCTGATTATGTCAAATTGAGGATAATTCACTGTCGAATGAAAAACTCCCGTGACTTCTTTTGATAATATTCGAAATAAAGTGGGGAAAAAAGAAAAATCAAAATGACAGAATTTACTTTTCTTATGATATCTCAATAACCGGCCCTGATAATCTCGATTTGTTTGAACTGCTTGACAATGCTTCTATGAATGCAACTTTTTCTCCATTTGACCGACCTTCTAACTCTTATAGTTTAAAATTTACCAATACAATCCCATTAAAAAAGTGGCCACTCTGTAAATATATATATATATATATATATATATATATATATATATATATATATATATATATATATATATATATATATATATATATATATATATATATAAATTAAATCAGATGTTTGAAATGTGAACCTCCTGCAGATAGGCATGCCTCTGCTCTTTTTCTCATGGAGTCACTTCGAAAAATCCCGGGACTGTTTCTAGTAGTTTCGCAAGAAACTATGATGCGATTTCTCAACTGCTCTTACTTGGTCTCCTTCAAAAGTCGCAGTCGCTGACGGCTGCGATCGGGTAGCCGCGACCAGGTCGTTGAGACATCTCCAAAGCATTTCGAGTGCTCCTGGTTTCCTAGCTGCTGCCGAGTCGTTACTACTAACTACCGGTCACCGTCCGTTTAATCGCGGGTCGCTTGACCGCTCCGGAAGCAGACACACTTCCATTTCGTAACGAATCTGATGGTGAAACAGATGATTTTGCACTGTGACAAGTGTCTTTAACTGTATTTTTTCCACAGCAGAGTGAAAGAAATCTTTAGTCATGTAATAGTTTGTACGTCAGTTATAACAACACTAATAACATTTAAATTTTAAATAAGAAACGGAAGATATGGTTTCAATAGATGATGAACAAGTGGTGCATCACATATCCAAGATCCCAGTATTCTATGATCTGAGAATCGAGTCATATTGAGTTATATAAGAAGATATATAATGGCGACTAGCGGGGCCGAGAAAAACAGGTAGGGACGTGACGATCTGGTTGAGGCTACCCGTTCGTAGTCGTTAGTCTAATCAACAAGTTCAAAAACGTGTTAAATAGATATAAAGCTCCTAAAACTATGGGCGATAGCTCATTCGATTATGAATGACGTCTAGAAAAATGTTTTTTGAGAGTTTATTAGCACGTAAAAAATTGCGATTGTTATTAACAAAATGAGATTAAACAAAGAAGGTATTTCGTTTTTCGTTAATAATTTCTAAAATAATGATATTTAAGGAATTATAAAAAAGTCCTACCTCCCGGAACTCTATCTCTATTATTATAATTTTTTTAACGTTGAAAATAGGGCTCCGCGAGGTCGTTACGGCATATCAACTACAATATTTTTTTATAGTATTAAATAACAATTTAAAAATTTGAATATATCATGGTTCAATCTAGACAATTGAACGAAAAAAACATTGGTAAAAAAAAATTTTCATGTCGATTTTTCAAAAAGTTACACCATTGTTAATTAACAAATTTTTTTCTTATCTCTGTTTTTATAAATTACGACATAAAAGTTTAAATAATTGGTCTATGAAATTTTCGCTCTGTAGAGCTTTTTTCATCCAGGTACTCAATGGAGCAATGCAATTTTTTTTAATTAAAGTTCATTATTTTGTTAATTATATTTTTTTTAAATTAACAAAAAATGAAATTTCTAAAAAATGTTATCAATAATTTTTTTTTCGATGATATCTTATTATTGCTGTTTTTGCATCTAATATAGGTATTGATTAACATTGGAAAAAAAATTTTTACTTCATTTGTTGAGAAATTATTTATAAACAGACTATTTTGAGATTTAAAAAAAAAATTTTACTATCTCATTGCATAGGTAAAATTATGATTTGAAAAAAAAAATTTTTTAAATAATTTTTTTATTGTTTATGATCGTTTTTTTTATATTTTAATTGTTTAATTATAAAAATTATTTTATTCTCAAAAATCATCATTGACTTTTTTCAATGAATTAACAGAGAAATATTTTTTATTTCATGAATAATTTCATTGTTTATTAACTTAACAATTTGTTATAAACAACTAATATTAACCGTTATATTTTTTTTCGAAAACTTCAAGCAATAACAAAAACAACTATCTATAACAAAGTATAGAAATTTTTTTTTTGTATTTTTTATTACATATTTTTTATTAATAATATTATTATTTTTTTCTATACTTTGTTATACAAAGTTGTTTTTGTTATTTTTTGAAGTTTTCGAAAAAAAATATAACGGTTAATATTATTTGTTTATAACAAATTGTTAAGTTAATAAACAATGAAATTAATTATAAAAAAAAATATTTCACTGTTAATTAATTGAAAAAGGTCATTGATGATTTTTGAGAATAAAATAATTCCCTAAACTAATTATTTAAACAATTGAAATATAAAGAAACGAGTGTAAACAATAAAAAAAAACATTTAGGAATTTTTTTTTTGTTGATCATTATTTTACCTGGTAAGATGGTAAAATTTTATTTTTTCAAATACCAAAATATTATGTTTGTTTTATAAACAATTTCTTAACAAATGACGTGATTTTTTTTTTCCAATGTTAATTATTACCTATATCAGATACAAAAACAGCAATAATAAGATATTATTAAAAAAATTTTTTTTTTTAAAACTTTCATTTTTTGTTAATTTAAAAAAATTATAATTAACAAAATAATAAACTTTAATATTTTTTTTTTGCATTGCTTCATTTAGTACCGGAATGAAAAGAGCTCCACGGAGCAAAAATTTAATAGACCAATTATTTAAACTTTTATGTCGTAATTTATAAAAACAGAGATTGGAAAAAAATTAGTCAACTAACAATGGTGTAACTTTTTGAAAAATCGACATGAAATTTTTTTTTAACTAGGTATATTTCGTTCAAGTTACTAGATTTCACCATGATTTATTCAAATTTTCAAATTGTTATTTAATACTGTAAAAAAATTATTTTAGGTGATATAACGGCTTTTTAGACGGTGCGCCTATGCCGTAACGACCTCGCGGAGCCCTATTTTCAGCTCTAAAAAAAACTATAAATAATAGAGATAGAGTTCTGAAAGGTGGACTTTTTCTCCGGAAATTTCCTCCTCTTTAAGGATTCCTAAATATCATAATTCCTTAAATATCATTATTTTAGAAATTATTAACAGAAAACGAAATACCTTCTTTTTTTAATCTTATTTTGTTAATAACAATCGCAATTTTTAACGTTCTAATAAACCTTTAGAAAACATTTTTCAAGACGTCATTCCGAATCGAATGAGCTATCGCTCATATTGTTAGGAGCTTTATATCTATTTAACACGTTTTTGAACTTGTTGATTAGACTACGTCAGCGACTGCGATTTTTGGAGGAAACCAAAGCTTGAAGGAAAGTCAGGAGGAAGTTGCACCTGAGTCCGCCCGATATGGTGGAGATATGATAAATAGCCACGGAAAATTTTCCATACAAGAATATGTGAGATATTCAAATTATTCCCAATTTTTCGTGTTCTTGATCCGGGATCTTCCTCAATCAAATTCAAAACCGCTACCCCAATACCTGGTGTTTTTACAGTACGTTGTACTCCTTTCAGATGATTGTCTGGTTCAGAACTTTCCTTTTCGCACAACCTTCTATAAATGTTTGAGAACGTTCGTACATCCGAAATATTTCTATTTGGAAAGCAGTCTACATACAACCGCCTGGCCTTCAGTGCGTTACCATCAACAAGCCTATACATGTAATGCATGTAAAAAGGATCATGAACATTGTTAATTCTTATGACTTCGATATTTGTCAACTAGACTAGGTAGACAGCTGTCAAAACAGTTTATGTTTACAAAACAGTATCTCCTTCTCACCTACTAGATACGTTTTTAATCATTGATGATACCCAATTTCATAACAACCTGCAAATGAACAATTTTTTTTTATGCAAAAAAGACCAAGAGACCCAATTTGCTCAGAAAAAAATATGGATTTCAAAAAAATTTTTTTTTTCGAAAACTAGCAGTGGCGTATCACTCTACTCTTTTGAAATGATACAGTGCAAATCACGCACGAACGCCACCGGCAAGAATCATAAATTGTGTTTTACTACAGAAAATTTCTTTTGATGCAGAACACATTCCGACTACGTTTTTCAAAACTATCTAGGGTCATACCAAAGTTATCATAAAAATGTTTTTCTTTCTTAAAACTTCAGCACCCTCTAGTTCGAACGTTAAGACTTTCAGGACATATGTTCATATGAAGTTTTTTCCTCAATATGGACCCACGAATAACCTCCTTGAATACTAGCATGATATTAAGAAACACCCTGTATAGTGCAGCCGTTTTGGGATGGCGAATTAGGCAATAAATCATTGGTGAGTCCCGACAAATACATCCAAGCATCTCCACTTGTTTGAGATATATTTTTTTGCACGCATTATTCGGGCTGGCCCTAAAGCTGTCACTCAATTTCATTACCATAAGCAGAAAAAGTTTAAATAAAATGAATATATATTTCATATCTCCAATGATGTATTGCCTACTTCGCCATCCGAGAACGTCCGCATTTCAGTAGTGAATGGGTAGAGATCATGAGTTCTCCGTTTTCCTTGACTTCTATGACATTTGCCAAGGTTACATTCGGATTAATTGAACAAACCATTTGGGTTTTTATTGCCAAACACCGGCCATTGAAACCTAGAGAGATTCCCTCACCCTTCAAAGTTTGATGATGAAATATCAAAATGTGGGGAGCACCTCATGACATCGCCATAATACGGCAGGTGACTTCGATATTTCAGCAGAAGGGGTATTATGTTTTATGAGTAATTTCAGGGAAGGAATTCATGTGACTTTTGAATATTTATTGACACTGTCAGATCTTTTTGATGTACACGGTCTAATCTTTATTCTTATATATAACAGTTTTTCCGCCGCTTAAACTCGACTGTGAATAACAATTTAAATATGAAAATCTTCAAATGAAATCAAAATTCATAAATAGGTTTTCAACAGGTTTTCTTATTCTTGTAGAACTTCGTAATTCAGGGACAGCAGGAAGTCGTCCAGGTCCACTATTCGTCGATGAGCTTGGTATTTCGTTCAGTATAATATCTGTCCTTGGTAATTCAGATGGTGAATTGTTCATTTGTGAAACTAATTCTTCTCCACAATTTGAATTTTCCGCTTTATTGGTATCAAGAGTAGTTTCATGTGGATTGTTTGGAGAGGGCTCTGCATATAATACTCTCCCATATTGATGGGTGTTGATTATCTGCTGTTGTGGTAGGTTATCATTGGCAGGTAATGGGTGTTGTAATAGGTCAGTTGCAGAAAATGGGCCATCTAGTGTCCTCTCTTTGGAAACTTGACATAATTTCAATTGATTGAAATGACGCTTGATAACATAACGGTCATCTTACTTGATCAAATAATGTAGTCTTCCAAGTTTCTCAATAACAATGCCATACTTCCACAATATTGATCCAGAATGATTCCGAGACTGAATTCTATCTACGGGCCTTTCAAACTTTTCGAATTTGGGTTGTTGTTCGTCTCTAGTTCCTTTTGACGGTCCTCGAATCAGGTCTAATTTGGTTCTCGAATTTCTGTTGAACAAAATTTCAGCAGGTGATTTCCCACAAGATAAAGGTGTCGCCCTACCTGAATAGAAATGATTGCAATTTCCCATGTTATATTCCAGATTCTAGTTACATATACTTCAATTTTGATTTCAAAGTCTGACAGTAACGTTCAGCCTGGTCGTTGGTTGCTGGATGTCCGGGTGCAATCAAACGTTGCGCGATTCCTTGACGTGCACAGAATTTTCGAAATTCAAATGATTTGAAAATGGAAGCATTATCACTGATAAAAATTTCTGGTTACACTTGACGACGGAATATTTCTCCCAATTCATGTATTGTTCTGGTGGTTGTTGGTCACTGTGTTGACATGAGAATTTCTGGCCACTTGGATTTAGCGTCTACGACAATGAAGAAGTAATGATTTAGAAATGGTCCGGCATAATCCATATGTACGCTGCCAATTTTTTGTTGGCGTTTCCCATTTAAGGATAGGTGCTTCAACAGGATATTTTTCAATATCGCAACATGGTTGACAACTTCTCACAATATTTTCTTTATCAGAATCAATACCTTTCCAGTAGCAATAATTTCGTGCGAGTGCTTCCAGTTTCACAATACCAATATGTGTGGCATGGAGTTCTTTGAGTATTTCTGGTTGGAGTTTCTTTGGAATAATTACTCTATGACCTCGAAATGAAGTTCCATCTTGAAGAGAAAACTCCGAATCTCGAATGGTACCATCATAAATGGATTTTTTTATTTTGTAAAGTTCAGAATCCGCATCAGTTTCAATCGCAATTTCTCGAGCTGTTATTGTATCTGTTGAAATTTCTTTCACAGTTATATGGCTTACTCTATGAACATCATCAACTGTATCCTCCTCTTTCTGGCTAATTTTCAGAGAATTTCTGGAAAAATAGTCTGCATTAACGTGTTTTGATGATTTTCGATATTTTATCTCATAATCGAATCCAGAGAGGAATTGAGCATAACGAAGCATTCTGGTAGCTGTAAATGTTGGCAATTGTTTGGACTGATTGAAAATTGTTGTCAATGGTTTGTTGTCTACAATAAGTATAAATTTTCTGCCATAAATATATTGAAATTATTTTTTGAAGGACCAGTATATAGCTGTGGCTTCCTTATCGAGTTGACTATAATTTCGTTCAGCTTTTGTAAGCGATCTGGCAATAAAAACAACAGGGCGTTCTGTTCCATCAATTACACGGTGAGATAATTCGCCAGAGAGTCCAAATGGATAGACCAAAACGAGAATATATATTTCAAAAAACGATCAATGAGGGCCTTGTTGCCAATGCTCGCTATCCGACACCAGTACTTTCATAATTTCTGTGGATAGTAAACTAAAAGATATGACCGACTTTTCATCCATCATTTTTTATGATCAAATCTAAACATGCAATTGATGTGAAACTGTAAGAATTCTATTCTGAAAAATCGAAATGTTTTATGGAAATAGTCAGACAAATTTTCTGAGGAAAATATATGAATTTCAAAATATTTCTTGCCTACTTTCAGTGGATGTGTTTCGTTGTTGCCTCGTCAACATGGAATACCAATTTGAAATCCCATGCAATCCCTCAGCTTCTGGCGAAATGCAGTTAGTCTTTCTCGTTCTCGAGAAAAAAAAAGCAAAGATGTGTTTCATTTCATCCATTGAATGTATTGAGCAGTCATAGTGTGAGAGATCAATAATATAATCGGTGAGAAATGATTATGTACTAACGGGCATGGCTTGTGTATCAGTCATCCCTTGTAAGAACATCCATGAAAAATAATAACGATCACTTCAGGTGCCTCAAGATGGCCCACATCAGTATTGAGAACTCTTCATGGAATTTAATATCTCGATTCGTTTGATGTGGAATCATCTGCGGCTCGAAGATAAACTTAAGTCACCATCTTTCATCGTTCAGGATAACCTCTTGGGGAATATTCATGTTCAAATGCTATTCAATTCGGAAAAAAAATTATATTCAATTCTGAGAATAATCTACATGTACTGACACAAATTTTATCTCTCTCCTGCTGATCAATCCACTGGTTCCAATTTTCATCACAACCAACGTATGTTCTTATAAGCTTTTATTTAACTTGCTTCGTTCGTATGTCACTCTGTCATTCTTTCCGTTTCAAATTTTTTTATACATTTTTGGAGCATTTGTCGACATCCTATTGAGCTGAAATTTGGCAGGTGTTCATAATTCAGGTGACAATGCATTATGAAAAAAAAATTGCAGCTCCAAGATGGCGCACAAATTTTGTGAATATGGTCCGATTCGATTCGAAACTGGTATGTGGGGATTCTGATTCTTCTGTCAAAAATTCATAAATTCAAGATGGCGTCTCCAAAATGGCGGAGAAGTTTTGTGATTATGGTGCAATTCTATTCAAAATTTGTATGTGGGGGTTTTCTGAGTCGGAGATTATGAATTTTTCGTTTGAATTAATGAAATGGAAATGACGCCCCATGGAATTTTTGTGCTGGAAGAAAACAAAATGGTGATCCAAGATGGCGGACGAGATTTCAGTTTATGCTCCGATTCTATTCAAAATTGGTAAGTAGGGATCATCAGTGTGGAAGATTATAATTTTTTTTTCAGAATTCAATAAATCAAAATGGCGGCTCCGATTCTAATGGAGTTTCTGGGGTCGAAGATTATGATTGTTTTGTCAAAATTCATGAGATCGGAATGGCCAAAATGAATTCGTTATAGAAAAAAATCCATAATAATAATGTGCATTTATGAATTGGGAATAGCACCTCATGGAATTTCCGATATGGAAAAAAACAGAATGGCGCTCCAAGATGGCGGACGAGATTTAGGTTTATGGTCCGATTCGATTTAAAATTGGTATGTTGGGGTTTAAGTGACGAAGATTAAGAATCTTTTTTCCAAAATCAAAATAGCGGCTTCAATATGGTCGATGAGCTCATTGTTCATGGTCCGATTCCATTCAAAATTGGTATGTGGAGTTTTTAGGGGTCGGAGATTATGAAGTTAGTCGAAGATTATTGATTTTCAGTTAAAATTCATAAATTGAATTCGGCGGATGAGTTAATCTTCAGAAGGACTAGATAGCTCAGAACTTACAGGAAAAAGGCATTATAATGAGGATGCTTTGGTCTCCTTATTGAAGGACTAGATTGCTCAGAATTTACAAGGAATAGGCCTCATAATAACGATGCTTCAACAAAAATGCATAGATTAACGCGTACTCAAGTACTAAAAAGCACAAAATGAAATAATTGATAAAAAACTTTTTTGAAAACAAGCTTTTATTCAAATGCACTGAAAAGTAAGAAATTATTGCTTTGGATGAGTGACGTAGGTTCTATCGTTAGTAATGAATTCAAAAGTTTATCGCTTTTTTATTCGAACTGAAAACTTCACGAGACAAGCTTTTGATTTTATAACTAACGGATAAAATCTTGTCTTTAAAAATATTTTTTTTTAATTATTTTATTTACCAAAACCATAACCATTGTCCAACTTATATAAAAATTTTTATGAAAAAATCAATATGAAAATGTTATTCACATCTATTTATCTGAAATAATCATGTTATCACATGGAATTCATGATTTCTGGTGATTCCAAACTATGAACATGATTGGGAAAATTGTTGAGTATATTTTGTCGTTTATTTGTTTGTTCCAAGCACATGTTTGAAAAGTTCTGCAAGTGAAGGTAAAGAGTTTCCGCTCTCCAAACGAACATTTGAGAAAAATAACCTCTAGCTGCTTGAATAGATAGATTTATGTTGGAACAAAACAAAGTTATTTCATTCAAACCCATAATTTTCCGATGTTGATTCGACGAACTTCCGTCACGTACCCAATAATTATATATTTAATTCTCTTTCTCATTTTTTTTCAATTCACTAAATTATTTATTCCTGGAAAGAAAGAAAAAGTATCCACAATGTTTTGCAAGCATAGGTACATTTTATACTTTCAGTATATTTTATTGAAGTTTAGTCTCTACATATTGAAAATTCAAAATTCATTTCCAAGGCATATCTGCCACAACATCGTCGGTGATATTACCCCAGGATGTCGAGAATAAATATAGCAGGAAAAAGTCTGTGTTAAATGGTTCTCAAGTCTGCAGCCAAAGAGCCGAGACGAGGAACTTTTCACTTTGGCAACTTCTCCGTAATGTGTATATATCTCATTAGGCAATATTTATAAAAGTGTTCTCCAGGGGTCGGAAAGCGTTTTTCGAGTTCATTTTACATTTAGCGATGCGTTGATGTTTCATGTTCCTGAAATGCAGAATTACATGTTGGATAGTTACAGTTTATAGAGATTATGATAATATTATGCAACAAGCTCGGCATTTCTAGTTGTGGGTGCTTCGAGAGTTTTCATAGTATGAGCTCAAATTCGTGACAGTATTGAATGAGCTATTTTTACAGGCTTTTATTAACTTTAATATGTCCCAATTTGTGTTATCAAATCTAACAAGTTAAATTCGACAAACTTTTCGTCGTCCGATTTCCTTGAAATCTGGCAGGTGTTAATAAATCCGGTTACAATGCATTATAGAATTTTATGACGAAAAAATAGAGATTTGAGTTTGTCGTCAAAATCAGTATGTGGGGGTTTTCGGGGTGGAGGATTATGAATTTTCTGTCCAAATTCATAAAATAAAAATGGCGACTCCAAGATGGCCGACGATCTCTGTGATTATGGTCTGATTCTATTCAAAATTTGTGTGTGGGGGTGTTCGGGGATTATGAATGTTTGTTAAAATTCATAAATTTTTAATGGCGGACGAATTCTGTTATTATAGTTCGATTTGATTGAAAATTGGTATGTGGGGGTATTTGGTGTCGATGATTGGGAATTTTCTGTCAAAATTCATAAAATCAAAATGGCGGCCCCAAGATGGTGCACGAAATCTTTGATTATGGTTCGATTCTATTCAAAATTGATATGGGGGAGTTTTGGGGTTGGAGATTACGAATTCATTGTCAAAATCCATGAATTCAAGATGGCGCAACGAGCTCTTTCAATTTTGACAAAATCAATTGATGAATATTTGAGTATGATAGGTAGTTTGGTCACATATTCATACTATTGTGCTTTTGGACAAAATATACTATAATATATTGATAGAGAGATTTTATTTCAGAAGAGTAGTATACATAGTGTAACGTAAATAAACTTAACTCAGTTTTACTAATTTATTTCACACTTAAATTGACAACTAATTTATATTACTGGCCACGCCACTGTATAGCTCGATGTTATCGACTCGCCGAAAAACTGCACTTCCTCTTGAGGGCTGCCTATTTATCTCCGATACAGCATTCTCGATGTTTCCAATTCTGGCGGTTGGTGCCCAGCATGTTCCAGTTATTTTCAATATCGACCGTTGTTATCTGCCGCGGCGTGACTGGATTGTTCTCGAATATCTCCGGGGATGACATCATCGCTGTCGATGGCAACGCGTGAGGCGACAGGTCCGACCTAGGTTCGTTACATTGCCCCCTTCTTAAAGACATTTTGTCCCGAAATGTCATCCTTGGAGTGTGACGATATCTGCATGACTCCCCATAGTTGCACCGTGAAGTTCGATGGAAGTAACACTCCACGGTCTTCATGACTGGTCGTGGAAGAGGGTTACAGCAAACCAAAATCTTGACGCCGCTGGATCTGAATATCGCCTCCAGCATACTTCTTATGACTCTCCAGTCCAACCCATCAATACCACAGGACAATTTTGGAATTGCTAGATCCACCAGATTCTGGCCCACCATAGTGTCTCTTAGTTTGGTGAGACTCTTCCAGACATCTCCGTAGGACGGTTTATCTTGGGAATGCCTCCTGGTAACTAGGTAGTAGATGTTTCTCTGGCCTTTCTTCAACTGTAGCACCCCACCAACCTCTGGATTCTGCTCCCGCAGTGTTTGGAGTTGACCAAATTTCTTGGAAAACACTACGGCGATGCCCCTGGACATTCGAAGATCTTCTGCCACACAGTGCGCTAGAGCGTAGTCAGCAGGCACCTCGAAAAGGTCTCGTGACTCTTCTCTAGTAACCCCATGTAGAACTTTCTGCCCGTTTGAATGCAAGGACATAAACTTCTCGAACGTCATATCATCCTCCGGTGGCTTGAGGGTGCGAACTTGGTCATGGTTTCCAGCGTAAGGGGCCAACCTGTTGAAATGGACGACCCTTGGTTTCCCTCGGGGTGGCTTATGGATTCGGTACACAAGGTCGTTTATCCTTTTCACGATCTTATACGGGCCTTCCCTCAAGTTCCGCAACTTTGGTGATAGTCCACGACGACGTTTGGGGTTGTACAGCCAAACCAGGTCATCAACCTTGAATCCTCCAGCGTCGGCCTTGATGTCATAGGTCTTCTTCATTTTATCGCTGGCACTCTGGATGTTCAACCGGACTCGTTCGTGGATGTCGTCCATTCTCTGCCGAAGTTTGCTGACGTAGTCCTCTCCCGCAGTATCTTGTCCTGGCGGTATCCCAAACTTCAGGTCACAAGGCAGTCAGTTCTCGGCCCATTATAATACTAGCAGGAGTTTGACCGGTTGACTCGTGTACTGCGGATCGATAGGCCATCAGGAACAAATGAAGATACTGGTCCCAGTCTCTTTGATGGTCAGAGACAACCTTGGACAAGTGGCGGTTGATCGTCCTGTTCATCCGTTTCACCATTCCATCGGACTGCGGATGGAGGGCCGTGGTTCTTGTCTTGTGGATGTTCAGCAGTAGACATATTTCTTGGAACAGGTTGGATTCGAAATTTCTGCCTTGATCCGAGTGCAGCTCCATTGGAATACCGAATCGACATATCCACTCTTTCACCAAGACGTCGGCGACGGTGATGGCTTCCTGGTTGGGCAGGGCATAGGCTTCTGCCCACTTATTGAAGTAGTCCATTGCCACAAGGATGTATTTATTCCCGTGGTCGGATACGGGAAACGGGCCGGCGATGTCAATGGCGATTTTCTCGAACGGGCTGCCTACGTTGTACTGACGCATTGGGGCCTTGGGTCGTATTCGAGGTCCATTGCTAGCAGCGCTTACAGCGCACTTTCTGCACCAGTCCTGGACGTCAGCTTGACAATTGGCCCAGTAAAACCGTTGCCTCACTTTCTGCAGGGTCTTCGTCACTCCCAGATGTCCTCCAGCGACTCCATCATGGATTTCCTGCAGCACTTCCTCTCTTCTGTTCCTGGAAACAATTATTTGGGGTCTGTCTTCCCCACCAATTTTGGCCTCCAACACACGTTTCAGGATCCCATTGTCCAGAATAAGAGAGTTCCATTGTGCCCAATAGGACTTAACAGCCGGCAAGTAACCTGCGACTTCCTGCCATGATGGTCTTCGATTGCCCTTCTTCCAGCTGACGACAAAGCCAGGGTCGGGGTCTTTCTCTTGGTCTTTCTGGATCTTGCTGTCATTCCAGTTGTCATCCATTGCCGCGGTTCTACAAAGTGTTGCTTCTTTCTCTTCTGCTCGTCGGCAATGTGAGCAATCATCTGGACATGGTCTTCGCGACAAGGCATCTGCATTCTTATGGCTAGTTCCGGCTCGATGTTCGATCTCGAAATCGAATTCTTGGAGTCTCTCGATCCAACGTGCTACTTGACCCTCAGGATTTTTGAACTGTAAGAGCCATTTGAGAGCTGCATGGTCAGTTCTCAACAGGAATGTTCTTCCATACACGTACTTGTAGAAGTGCTCCACTCCCTTTACAACAGCTAACAGCTCTCGCCTGGTGACACAGTAATTGCGCTCTGGTTTGCTAAGCGTCTTGCTGAAAAAACCAATGACCTTCTCCTGTCTCTCCTGGATCTGAGATAGGACAGCTCCAAGTCCCACGTTGCTGGCGTCCGTATCCAAAATGAATTTCCCTTTGGGTAGGGGATAGCTCAGTATAGGTGCGTTGATCAAATCTCCTTTCAGCTTCCTGAATGAGTCTTGACATTCTTCGGACCACTGGAACTTTGTTTGGCCTTCCGTGAGCCTGGTCAGTGGTTTAGCGATGTTGGCGAATCACATATCGGCGATAGTATGTGCATAAACCAAGGAAACTTCGAAGTTGGTGAATGTCTTTTGGGATGGGCCAATCCTTAACAGCTTTGATATTCTGGTAATCCACTGCTACTCCTTCCCCAGAGACAACGTGGCCGAGGTATCGTACTTCTTTTTGGAACAGATGGCATTTCTCAGGGCTCAGCTTCAATCCGGAGTTCCTCAGTCGCAGGAATACTTCCTCCAAGTTTTTCACGTGGTCCTCGAACGATCTGCCGACCACAATTATGTCGTCGAGATACACTAGACACGTGTTCCATGAGAGTCCCTTCAGTACTGTTTCCTTCAATCTTTCGAATGTGGCGGGAGCATTACAGAGCCCGAATGGCATAACGGTGAACTGCCACAATCCTGAGCCGATGGTAAAAGCAGTCTTTTCTCGATCTTCCTGAGCCAGTTCTACTTGCCAGTATCCACTCTTTAGATCAAGGGTCGAGAAAATCGTGGAACCAGCCAACGTGTCTAGGGTGTCATCTATTCTCGGGAGAGGGTAACTGTCCTTCTTCGTGACATTATTAAGTTGGCGATAGTCTACACAAAAGCGTGTCGATCCATTCTTTTTCTTCACCAGTACGACTGGAGAGGACCAGGGACTGTCAGATGGTTCGATAACTCCTTCTTTTCCCATATCGCTGACTATTTTGTCAGCCTCTTCTTTCTTGGCAAAAGGAAGTCTTCTTGCTGATTGCCGGATCGGCCGGGCACCTCCAGTATCAATCTTGTGCTGGACCACATTAGTTCGACCCCCTTTTCCTTGTCCGGTATCGAAGATGTCTTGGTACTTTTTGACTAAATCTCTTAGTTTGGGCTGTTGAGCTGGTTTTATGTCTTTGGAAGAGATGGCAACTAATTTTTCTAGTTCTGTGGGCAAGTTGTTGGGTTGGCTAATCGTACCTCGTACGCCCCGGATCACAGATGAAACTGACGAGCAGTGCCCCAAAATTGTTCCTTTCTTCAAGGTCACTGGGAAATAATTGACATTCATGACCCTTACCGGCACAAATTCGTCAGCACGCAACAAGGTCTTCCCTAGTGCAATCCCTCGTCCAATTTTCTCATCATGAAGTTTGGGCTCGAACATCACCACGTCTCCACTGCTCGCACTCCCGTCCAGGCGAGCCTCCAGAATGGTTTCAGCCCTCTCAGGTACGCTTACATCTTCAACCAACAGCACACGGATCAACTCCTCACTTCTCCCATGAAGCACCAGCTCTTCTCCGTTGACACGTAGGACGCCGTTTCTGAAATCCAATTCAAACCCTCTGGAATTCATGATGTCCATTCCGATGATTGCATCGTCTTCGATGTCCGCTACAAGTGCCTGATGTTTCACTTTAGTGCTGCCCAAAATTATTTCAATCGGTAGCTCGCCATATACAGTAGCTGGCTCCCCTGTTGCTGTGCGTAGCTTCCAAGTTGTCGGTTCAATTCGTTCCGGTGTTCTGGCAAAGGAAGGCCCAAGAATTGTCCTAGTCGCACCTGTATCTAGCAGCATGGTGCAAGGCTCGTTATTGATGAGACCGTCTACGAAAACACCTCTGTTCTGTCGTTGCAGGATAGCGACATAGGCGTTGTTAACCGGGGCTTGCTGGACACAGGCCGACGATTGCCCCTTCTCGTCGACCTTCTTTAGTTTTCCTGCATCGGAGTCGTGTTTTCGAATGTTGGACATTTGCTACGCACATGTCCAATTTTGCCACAATTCCAGCATCTTATCTGTCTTTTCTCAGGCAAAACTTCCTTCATCACTTTTCTTATGGCAGCTTCCAAGTCAGCATGCTCCTGTGAGTCTTCTTCAATACTTCGAACTTTACTATGGTTTTTGCAGGATTGCTTTGCTGCCTCAAATTCCAAAGCGCGTGCCAGTGCGTCTACGAGATGTGTTGGACGAGCTAGTGTCAACGCTCGTCTGGTTTCTTGGTCACGGAGTCCATCCAAGAATGCCTGAACCGCTAATCGCTCCATTACATTTTCCGGTGTGGCTGGATATGCGAGACGAACCAAGCGTGCAATGTCAGCTTCGAATACTTGTAAGGATTCGCCCGATTTCTGGCAGCGATTTTTCAGTTGGGAGTAGTATACGTGTTCCAAATGGGCCTGGCCATATCGTAATTCTAGATGTTTAATCAGCTGATCATAGTCCTCCTGTTCTTGGGCGGTAAGAGTTTGTAGAATATTCGTCGCTTCTCCACGTAATGCAAGTGTTAGTGCTACAGCTCTTTATCCTGCATTCCATCCATTTGCTTTGGCCGCTGCTTCAAACTGTCGGCGGAAATTTTCCCATGGAGTTTTTCCGTCGAATTGAGGCGGCTTCATGGAAAGCTTCCCTATTTCAGAAATGACCTTGACATCTTGTATACCCTCTTGAACTTTATCCAAGTTCAAACTCTAGTCCAGCGTTGCATTTTTGTTAACCATCTCTGTGGAGGGCGCACTATCAATTCGTTTTTCCAGCTTACTGATCGTTTTCTTCATCTTGTCCATCTCTGCCTCGACGGTTCTCATTCTTTTTTCTAGACGACTCGCCACACCACAGAGTTCTTTTTTTAGGCCTTCTGTGTTTTCTAGGAGCTTATCTTCCAGGCTTCTTGAATTTTCTTGAAGCTTCTCTTCCAGATTTATAGAATTTTTTTGAAGCTTCTCTTCCAGGCTTCTTGAATTTTCTTGAAGCTTCTCTTCCAGATTTATAGAATTTTTTGAAGTTCTCTTCCAGATTTCTAGTTTTTGAGTTTTCTTCCAAACTTGAATCCCTCCGCCGGAACTTCGAATAAAAATGTTTCGGGGTCCTCACCTTCTTGTATAAGTCCTTCTGCAAGTCTTCCCTGGAGTACTTGCTTTCTACCCGTTGTTTCCAGTTCCCTTTCCTTCAATTCCTGTTTCAATTCTGCTACCTTCAAATCCGCAAGGCGCACTTTTCTTGAACACATTTTGTCTTTGACGAGGTATCAGTCTGTTTTACACGAAAAGTTTATCAGTTTGTTAAAAATTCACTTCGCGAATTCTTTTCCACGGGCCACCAGTCTATTGTCTGTTTCACGCGAACAGTGTATCAGTTTATATTCCCACGCACAATTGTCCACTTCGCGAAAACCGGGCCACTGTCTATTTTGGGCGTACAAAAAGGTCTATCAATTTATTTTTCTGACTATCCACTCCACGATCACTTGTTTATTTTCAAAATCTCGCTTCCGACACCAATTGTAACGTAAATAAACTTAACTTGGTTTTACTAATTTATTTCACACTTAAATTGACAACTAATTTATATTACTGGCTACGCCACTGTATAGCTCGATGTTATCGACTCGCCGAAAACTGCACTCCCTCTTGAGGGCTGCCTATTTATCTCCGATACAGCATTCTCGATGTTTCCAATTCTGGCGGTTGGTGCCCAGCATGTTCCAGTTATTTCCAATATCGACCGTTGTTATCTGCCGCGGCGTGACTGGATTGTTCTCGAATATCTCCGGGGATGACATCATCGCTGTCGATGACAACGCGTGAGGCGACAGGTCCGGCCTAGGTTCGTTACAATAGGTACAACATATACAGAACAGGTAATACATTCCATATATACATGGTCTAAGAAATATGTCCACAAAACAATGTGGACAGGAACTGCTATGGCTAGTTGGGAGCTTTCATTCACCCAACTCACTTTTGTGTTTGTTTTTAGAATTATGAATGCAAAATGCAATGTCTTTCCTCCATATTGATATGAATATTCTCAAATTGTTTGGCATTTTTCTACAATCCATGTCTCACTGTATGTATTATTTCCACGACACAACTCATGTAGAGGTGAAGTTCAACCATATCATATTTCTTAATCTATTAAACTGTGTCTTTTCCAGCTTTGAAAGGAAACATAAATAATTTTTGAAATAGCAATAATGAAATTATATCTGAATTTCCATTCCCCAGTGTCCGCTATATCCTAGTGCAAATCAAATTATAAGGGATGTGAAATTGAAATATAAATATGAATAATATCTGGTTTCGTTCATTGGGACTGTTTTGATATTTTCTTCCAATTCATTACGGGGTCTCTGATTATTTTGAATGTTCCCGAGTATCCGCCTGTTTCTGTGAATTGTACCTATATATTTGTCTAATATCCATCAGTTGTGTTTCTACGAATGATCTACTTGAAGAATAAGTGTTTTTCAGTATTCGAAGTAACTGAGCCACTCCACCCAAACTCACCCCATAATGAAAACGTGACTCTACTGAAGACTAAGATTCAAATGTTGCGAAGGAATCTGAATTCTGGTAGGAGGAAAGATAAAAACAAACCGTTTATTGTCTAGAAATATTTCCATTTTCTGTCACAACCCCTGTAACAGTTATGCCAATATCACCATAATCTTTTCCAGAATGTGTCTGTTGTCTCAAGACATCCACAAGGAGCATTCACCCTCGTTTGCATTGGGAACGAAAATGGATTAATGATGAGTGTTATCGATTGGGGATATACCAGATGATTACGCAGTGAATACATCGGGAACATTAGAAGGCGTTTGTGTGAACGTTATTTGCATTTGTTAGGAAAATGTTGTTTGTTACGGACATGACGCCAGGGAGGTGAATTTTTATTTGCCTGATGTTTTTTCTCCCTGTCGTATTTATATGTCGGATATTACTTCGAAGCATTCGTTTCCGATGCATGTTTCAGAAAAACGCACACTGATTGGCAATCAATTAATCGCACGTAGAGAGATAATATAAATATTGAATCTTTACTTTTTCCATGCATATAATGCGGATCATTGGGTGCCCTATTCTTGATGATGAATATTACATGAATCAGAATGAGTGTTCCTTATAAAAATCTTCCGAGTCACCGTATTTATTGAAAAAATGATTAGTCAGCAGATTTGAGCAGCAAAAAAAATATTTATTTGAATATCACCTATAACTTCAGAATGATTAGTCAGTCCTCTTGGAAACAATCCTTCCAACTTAGAGAAAAGTAATCTTATAGTTTTTTTCGTTAGTTTGTGTAATATTTCTCAATTGTTTTTCATCAATACATATCATTACTGACTTAATTACGATCAACACCCACACCGAACTGAACCGAAAAGGCTGAAATTTTGATAGCGTACTTTTATGATGACATAGATTAAGTAACCACTTGAAATGTTTCTTTGATACTTCATCCCAAAAGGGGGGAAAATGGGGGTGAGAAAGTGAAACTACCGTTAGTTTTCGAAATTGATTTATGGAACATATTATTTAGGCTTTTTTTCTGAAATAAAAGACACGTATCTCAGGATTTTTGGAAATTCAATCCCAAAGATAATAAAATGGGTGTTGAAGTTTCGTTTAGATGTACAGTAAGTTTTTTCAAGCTCGGTTCATAAAAATTGGTATTTCAAGTCTTTGTCACAAATTAGAGGTGAAATGGGGGGTTGTAGAATGAATTTCTTTGACATTTTCTACTAACAAAGTTCAATATTTTTGACTTGCTTCACTCAAAATACATGAAAACATTCTAACCTGTCCTCTCTAGGTATAACCAACTCCCTTGATCACCCAATTGGGGGCCTGAATGCCCCTCAAAAACGGTAACGCACGTCCCAACACTGAACGTCGTGTATGTCTCAAAATTCCAATTGATAGACTGAGATATAACTTTAAACTTTTGGTAGCAAAATAAAAAAAATCTTTTTTGTAATCACCAGAATGCAACTATGTAAGTATCACTGAAACTTTCCCCAAATCTCTAGCTCAGTGCGGATAAGCGCTACGTCTCATCAAACTAATTAATTCGATGCCAACATTCATCGACCAGTATCTTGATAAGTGATTATTTCCCCTGAAATGTTTGAACTTTTGGTTTTGTAAGTCAGGGCTCATCAGGCAACTCCCGTTCAGTCTCCCCGAGCGAAGCCAAAATGCCGCTTGGGACGCTAGTATTCGAAGCCCCATTGGACGAGAGCTTCCTGCCCACGCTACTTTGGTCGCGGGAAAGCGTGCCCCAGTCAGCGGAAATCCTCTCTGATAACATATATATGGACCAAAAGGTCTTTGTTTTCGCTTCCAGATACAAACATGATTTTTGATAACTGTATACAAAAAAGCAAAAGCTTACATTCATGATTAGACCGAATATATGAATTGAAGTTTGGTCCGTTTGCTGGTCGCGACAGCGGTTGCATAATTTCAGTGAACGATCTAGTCTACTTCATAAACTCAAAAACGTGTTAATTCGTGTGATAGCTCCTGAAGATAGAAAGCTCATTGGATTCGGGATGACGTCTTGAAAAATGTATTGAAATATTTCATTAGCAGATCAAAAATTGCAAAAGTTATAAACATATATATGAAGATAAAAAAAGGCATTTGGTTTTTCACAAATAACTTAGGAACTATGAGAAATAATCAAAATCTAAAGGAATATTCTCAAGGAGAAGAAAATTTTATATCAGAAAGTCCTGGAATTCTATCTCTATTGCTGACAATTTTAAATAAACGCTGAAAATAGGCCTCCGCGTGGCTATTTCCGAATGCGCGCGCAGCCTCTAAAGCAAGTACGTCACATAAAATATTTTTTTTAAAGTATTAAATATAAATAAAAAAATGCAAATCAATCATGGTGTGTTCTGAGCACTTGAGGAAATGAGGCCCTGTTGGAAAAAAAGATCTTACTCAATTTTTCAACAAGTTAGGCGATTGTTAATTAACAAAATTTTCTACGACCTCCGTGTTGATTGAAGGCAATGAAAATTGTTTAAATAATTGACCTGAGAATTTTTCGCCTCTTGAGCCTTTCTTATACGTTTACTGAAGTAAATCACGTCAAAAAAAAAAGTTGATAATTTTGTTTATAATAATTTTTTCAAATTGCATAAAAGTAAAAAATCCCAAAATTGTTTCAATTTATTTTTTATTTTTCACCATATTGCTGGATTTGTATTGATGAAAGGCATCATTCAACGTTACGGAAATTTTTCCCGCTATTTGTTTATAAATTGTTTATAAACAAATTGATTACTTTCATATTAAAAAAAAAACACAATTTTGTTGCCTTGAAAATATTATGATTTTAAAATGAAAAAATGTTCTCTAGAATAATTTTCACATGTTTTCAACTGTTTTTTTATATTCCTAATGTTTACATGATTAGTTAAGGAATAAAAAAATGCATGCTATTTGTTTATAAACAAATTGACTACTTTCATACTTAAAAAAACCAAAATTCATAATTCTGTTGTCACGTAAATATTATGATTTTAAAGGTTTAAAAAATTATTTTAAACAATTTTTAATTGTTTATAACTGTTTTTTTATATTTCTAATGTTCGAATGATTATTTAAAGAATTAATTTCATTTTAAATCATAATTGACAACCCTCTATGGAGTAACAAACAAAATGAAAAAAATAACGTCAATTCAATTGTTTATTAACTTAACAATTTTTTATAAACAAATTATGACAATCATAATATTTTTTTTATAAATTTTTGGGAAATGACAATAACAAACATAGGCGACAATATATTGATAAAAAATTCTTTGTATTTTTTCATGAGGTTTTTTAATATAACACGATACAGAAGTTGAAACGGCGACATGATTTTTCAACTAAAAAACTAATATAACTTCTAAACTGATGAAGATACGACAATTAACATTCAGGACGAGGATCTTTGAAATGCAATGCTTTCCAAGTTTGTAACCATCGTGAATCACGTGCTCTGCGCATTTGTTTATAAAAGTTAAAGATGTTTTCTGCGTTTTTCAATATTCCATGACGTCTAGCTCATTGAATGATGAAAATACCGTTATGGACCCTCAAGGCAATTTTGTTGACTAATGGAATGTCTGAAAGTTGCGATTGTTTATTTGGGAATTAATACATTTGTTGATCAAATAATGCAGTTTTACTCGACTTTTTTCAAATTTTCTCGTCTGTGACTGTTCAATTATCATGCTTCAGCTGTATTTTTATATATTTCATTTCCAATTAATTTTTATTGCATTATTTATTATACAAATATTTGATAATTTTGAAAATAACGTGAGGATAAAATAATAATGTTAAGTAAACATGAAATTATGATTAGAACTACTTTATTTGCATTGATTACAGGAACAGTAATAGTAATATTAGTAATGATAGTAATAATAATAATAATAATAATTTCTTGTTTTTTTTTCATGAGCAGGTATACTCTTGGAACACAATACTCTGTGTGTAACACTTTCAATTACAACGTATCGGCGACTATTTCTCGCCTTCTTCAGAGCTACAATATAAAAATAGGGGGATGTTGCAGTACTATGTGACATGACAGAAACCATACGTTGAATATAATACATACACAACATTATATGAGTATTATATTTGACTTATGGTTTCTGTCATGTCACACAGTACTGCAACATCCCCATTTTTTTATATTGTGGCCCTGAAAAAGGCGAGAAGTATTTGCCCAAATGTTGGCATTAAAAGTGTAAAACACAGAGTATTGTGTTTCAATAGTCCACCTGCTCATGAGAGAAACAGGAAATAAGTACATTCTGGACATTGTGCTATCATATACGGCATTTTCTTCGTTTGTTTGGGGGAGAAATTGAAAAAAAAAATTTAAATATGAAAGTTGTCAATTTGTTTATGACCAATGTATAAACAAATGGCGTAAAGAAAAAAATGGACGTACAAAATATCTTTCATCAATACAAAACCAGTTATATGGTAGCAAATATAAAAGAAAAATAACAACAGTTTTGGGATTTTTAACTTTTTTTCAACTTAAAAAAAAATATTATAAACAAAAGGATCAACTTTTAATTTTAAGAACACATGAGAAAGGCTCCAAGAAGCAGAATAATTTAACGTCAATTATTTAAACAATTTTCATTGCCTTCAATCAGCACGGAGGTCTTAGAAATTCTTTTAATTAACAATCGCCTAACTTGTTGAAAAATTGAGTTAGATCGATTCTTTCAACGGGACCTCATTTCTTGAAGAGTTGAGAACACAGCATGATTCATTTGAATTGTTTAATTGATCTTAAATACTAAAAACAGAATATGTGACGTACTCGCTTTGCAGGCATCCCGAAAATTAAAATTATTAGTAATAGAGATAGAGTTCCAGGAGTTGAAACTTCTTTGAGAATTTTTTTTCAGATTTTGATTATCTCCCATATTTTCGGAGTTATTTGTGAAAAACTTGATGCCTTTTTTTTATCCTCATTTGTGTATAACTTAAGCAATTTTTTATTTGCTAATAAAACATTTTAATAATTTTTTCTAGACGTCATTCCGAATCCAATGAGTGATCGCTCATATCTTCAGGAGCTTTTACAATAATCAACACGTTTTTGAACTTGTGAAGTAGACTTATCTGAATATATTTCTAGAGCACTCTCTCGAAGAATGTCTTCCACTTCTTTCAATGATAGTTAGAAAAATTCAACTCCAAAATTCTGAATGAATTTCGGAATTCAGTAGTTCTTATCTGAAACATACTCAGAACGTTAATATCTTCCGATTTCTTGTTTTTCAGAATAAATGAAGCTCAACTTTTGTTAATTCGTATATCACGTCTTATATGAATATGAATCCTTTTTTTTTTTAAAGTCTGATTCTTTTCTAGTTCAGTGAAATGTCCTCGGTATCATTCGGGTGCCAATAGATACAGATTTACTTGGAATTATAAAATACATTACAATTACAGATTGTTACAGCACTGCACTACCACAATGTATCTTGCAAGTAGAATGTTTTGTAGTGATGGAAACAAACGTAATAAGAGAGACTACGCTGCCGGGATGCACAGATATCACTTCAAATATGATTTTATACAAATTGAATTCACTTCTAAGTGGAGGTATAATCGCTTCCACAACTCTCAAAAAAAAAGCTTGCTTTGGTGTGCCAGGGACTGCAACAAAATATACCCTTCAACTAGGCTGGATATTGCGGGTTTATGGGCAACGTATTCAAAGACGGTTGTCACAAGATACCGTTCACAATCAATACACATATTCACATACACAACACGTTGTCTGTGTTTGAACAGAAATCCGCAGTTGTGATTTTTATGAATGTTGAAAGTTTGGGTTGGAGCTCGACTAGAAATCTGAATATATCTATGATTTGGCTTCAAACTTGGAAACAATTTCAAGAACGGTTTCAATGAAAAGATCAACAGTGGAAATAAACAAGTCGGCAATTCACATGCTACTCCTAAGATACAGGCACTTGAGAGGGAAATGATGTGATTTTCCACTGAAGCCTCAATCTGCCCATTATGCAAGTGTAGACACTGAGTTAAGTCTTATAATTTTTCTCCGTATATCTCGATATTACCTCTCTGAGGTCTAGGTCTGCCCACTTCTGCAAGGGTACTGCAAATCACTCTTTTTTCTTCCTGTCAACTGATTATTCTCTCATCATTCGGCTTCTTCGAAAATCGAAATCATTATCACCAAATTTCTCAAATTCCTTGAAGCCATTTCAACCCAACATCTGATTAAATTTTTTAGCTTCCATATTATTTTTTTCGGGATGTTGATTCAGGACATGGCTCCTTATAGCTATCGATAGATACATATCGATACGTGTACGATCTTATCACAAAAGTTGAAATTCCGACAAGAACTTGGCCATTATTGACGTGGTAATAACTGTTTTTTCCATAAAAGAGAAGGCAAATCAAGTCTGTCTAAATATTCTAGTTGAGAAATCAAGACCAGTTGATGGACAATTATCATTATGAATTTCAATAAATATACAGTATACATTTCGCATGTAATTATAATATAATTAGTCGATCTGAATGGATATCACACGTCAAATCTTCAGTCCCCCGAGTGGGGATCCGAATGAATCAGGGAAACAATATTCAATAATATGCTAATAAACTCATATTACGCACTTCTGAATTCGGTCAAACGTGAACAAAGCGTTGAGAAGTAGCCATCAGCTGAAAACGTTTGGATTTATATGGAAATTTTAAATCAATTGCCTGACTGGTCAGCATTCAAGTTCCGTTCCGACGTTCTCTCAGCATCCGTAGAGAATTCGATTCGCTATTGCATTTATAAAACGAACTGGCCATCAGTTTGCGAGATCTCATTTGCTGGCACTGGTTGGAAAGTCTAGAGATTACATTTCACGTAGCAGTATCGCTTATTTGATTTCCGTTCCGGAAAACTACGAGGTTGAAGAAGGGACTATTCTTCTTATTTCTCTGGAACATACTTCTCTCGGAGCGGAAAGTTACCGAAAAGGCCCAAGAAAGCGTTATTCTCGTTGAGTTCCACAAAGTGGATAGGAACAAAGTTAGACAAAAATGAATTTTTCATCATATGAAGAGATGTTATTCAGAACTTGAGAACTGAGATTCCAAGATGTTCTGGCCAATAGAGAAAAGGCGTGAATAGGTCCACAATGTGTACGTCAAACCTTAGTATTTGTAACCGACGGAAAAAGAAGGAGGTTCTGTAGTCAACGCGTATACCTTTTTTATGTTTGACTACGCATAACTTTTTACAGAGGAGTGTGATTTTGATGATTATTTTTTCATTGGATAGGGTTTCCTCCAAGTTGATCTAGTTTGAATGAAAGAAAATCCGGGAGAGTAGGTAAATAAGGGATTGATTTTTCATCCACTGAATTTTCGTTACATGTTCTCTTCATTGGATACCGTTTACCACTTCGAAGTTGGTCTGATAAAAATTTGAAGAAAAATCCAACCTAAGGGTAGAAAAATAGGGGATTATTTTTCTCCTGTGAACTGATTCTGTTGAAATTCGGCAAACATATGTTTTTCTGATAACACTATAACATTATGAAGACCTGGACTCAATGGAGTAGATAGTTATCAGATTTCAGCCAAAAAAAACTAAAAAATAAAAACTTATTTACAAAAAGTTTAACCGACGAAAAAATAAACTGAAAACCAAAAAATTCAATATATTTTTCAGTCTAAATAACCAAGCTCCAGAAATAATGTGAGTAAATAATTTTGAGTTGGCGCCAAACAAACAATAAACAAACATCATTGAATTCCTTTAAAGAAATAATCAAGATACTGCCGTGCATCCAGCTGCCATCCTTTTACGTTTAACGTAATTGATTTTCTCGTTTGTTTGTTTGGCGCCGACTCAAAATCAGTTAAAATCAGTTGAGGAGCTCAAAATATAGGGATATACTTCATTTATTTACCAAATCATGAAAAAGTTCAATACAAAAATGGAATAAAAAGTACAATATGGTGAATAAATACATACTACTCATGAAGGCAAGCCTTGGTAGCGAGAGTGAATCTAGCCTAATAAAAATAAAAATTTTAGAATGATATAAAATAACACTCACTACAAATAATTTAATATCAGGACATAAAGAGGATGATGATGCACAACATTTCTTTAACTTCCGAGACCTAGTCAAATCACCAAAAGGCGGACCTTGTAAGAAGTGAAAGTTGTCTACAAAGTCTATGGATCTCGATATCAACATAATTGAATAAGTACATTGGGAAAAGTTGTACTGTAATATATGAAAAGTGCGAGTAGGATTTGTAGGGTAATGATTTCTATGTATATGCAAATGAACATATCGTCTCGAACAGTTTGCTATTGCTTCTTTTATTTTAATTTTGTCATGAATTTTTCATGTCGATATATTGATGAATAACAAGGCGTGGGTGGTAACTCATCAATTTTTTTATTTTTTATTAGAATAAATTACGAGAATTGAATTGTTTCATTTCATGAGTGATCAAGCTATATGAGTTAGGTCCCAGGTTGGCGTAACTTCTTTGTAAGGTATTTTTTTTGAGTCTTGGTATAGCGGAGGAAATATTTTTATGACGTGTGCTGTGATTGTGGTTCATTGCTATCAATGTATTCCTGTATCGGCATCACTGCTGATAGAAAATATAATGGTCGGACGTCAAATAACTTCGATTCGAGAAATAGTTCATTTGTGGGGTATGTATTGTTAAGCCACGTAAATACAGAGAAATTTTTCTACGATACAAAACAACGTAATATTCTTGATAAACAGTAAAGATCAATAGGGACCACCTGCTAGACTGAAACAGCTGATAATCATACGTTCGTAAAACCATACGTGGTTATCGGGAGACAAATAAAATGCTTTTAAAAATAATTACCAAGAAATATCCCTTGTAGACCGGACGCATAAATCATTCAACTAGAAGCGTAAACAACGATTATTGATTGCTACTGGGTACATTCCCAGCGAGATAAGAAACTCAGTTTTATTTACTACCGAAAAAAAAAACATATCCATATTTCAAACAACCGTCCAAATTCGATAAACATGGGGTCATTAATTCCGCGATAGAGCGACAGCTACCGTAAATATATTATCCAATTATAACATAATTAAGCGAGAACGGGTGACCCTTATCAGTTTTACGATGTCACGGCACATAAACACACTAAGCCCCGCCTAATAAGCTCCCGGTTGAAGATCATATAAAAGCGTGAGTTCATGTCAACAATAGGTAGTTCGATTTGGTATTCCACAGTGAACACGAGAATATGCCATTCGCAAAAGTTAGGTTAAAAAGTCAGTCTAATTACAGTATCGTGCAATAATAATGAGAGTTTCCAAACCGGTGTAGTTAACTTCAGCAAACATAGAAACTCAGCCGATTCAAATCAAGTATTGCAGCTCCTAGTAAAACACGAGTGAACAGTATAGTTTCCACAAATTGTAAAAGCTTCCAAAACTAATTGCCCTTTTTAGTTTTCACGATCACTTAGAAAAACCTTAACTGTATACGAATATACCGGACGAATTAATTAGAATAACCGATTGACGCGGGAGAAAACGAATAATAAAGTCTAATCTAATTGCCCTTTTAAAACTACATCCAGTGAATAAGTGTTAAACAGGGTGAGTCTCATGTTTGTTTTTCTGTATTTATGTTTATGGCAAAACCCAACCCATTAAAATGTGTATGTGTCTATAAAGTATGTCCATAGTTTTCAAGATCACCAAGTTTTCGAAAAGAGAATTATTGTTAGTCGTTTGCAGCACTTGATTGCAAGATTTCTTTTAGTAAAAGTATTTCTATTGAGAAGCCCATTGCAGAATTATCTGCCAATACGCTACATTAGTTTGCATTGTATGAATATTATTGTCTATCCTTCGTCCATAGACGATTTGAGAGAATTGTGTGAAGTTTTATTAAATATATATATACATTTTAACATTTTATGAGTGCAGTCCTTTATTTATTTCTTTTATGAATAACCTTTCGAATCTTTCTGAACGGTAGTACTTCCTGAATAAACAGCCCATGTTCCGGTATTTAAGAGAAATGAAATCAGATCTGAGCCGCTCCAGACCTAGTTTCAGTATCGACCTTCTTCAGACAGGCGATTGCTCTTAATACCGTTTTTCCAACCTAACGAATAACGTCTGGTACTACAGGTGTGGTGGGTTAAATCACAACACCCCGTAGTCCAGTCGTCAACATTGGTAGTCAGGTGTGTGGTTTTCCCAACACCCTGTAGCCCAGTGTTCAACATTGATGTCAGGTGTGCGAGTAATAATTAAGAAAGTACATTAACGCATATATGATATTTTCCACAGAAAGAAAAAGTGTCAAAACAAAAATTGAAGTTGAATTTTTTAATAAATATTTTATTTTATTTTACAAATAAGTGTCAGTCAGTCAAAAAGACTAATTTGAACAGAAGTAAATGAGTAGAAAGATTGTGAAAATAGTTAGTATAATATCGTTGTTATTTTGCAAACACGATATTGGGAAAATAAATAGATATAGCGTTTATACCGATCAAAAACTCAGGAAGTATTCGAAAAGGCAATTGAAGTTTTATTTTCAATCAATGGAGATTTTATCAAAATAATTAAATCATGGAAACTCAGACAACAGTGCCGAGGGTTAGATATGAACCGCAAATTACTATCACTTTGGATAATATACCTTTTATAATGGTACAACAGAAATCAAAAGATTTTATTCGTGAAATTGAGAATTTGGCAGCTGTAGCAAAATGGACAGACAGTCAAATAAGTTCTATAGTTAGATTAAAATTGAAAGGAATAGCTAGATTATTTATTGAAGCAGAAGATGAATTACAAAATACCGACAACTGGCAATTAATCAAAAAGGAATTATTGAAGCAGTTTAGCAAATTGAAATTACCTGGAGAAGCACAAAAAAATTTTTGAATTGTTATCAAGAAAAGAATGAATCAGTTAGGCATTTTTTCATAAGATTAAAAAATATGTGCATCAAAGATAAGGTACCTCACAGGAAATAATAGAATTGACAAGGTATTAGAGCAAAAATACGAGCAGGATATTTTGGTTCAATTTGCCATTGGATTGTTAGATCCTGTTAGAAAAAAAGTTTTATCTGAAAGTCCTGTCAGTTTAGAAGAAGCCATCAAATTAGCAGAAAAAGAAGAATTAATTGAGCAAATTACGAATACACCGAATAGAAATTTCAGAACTTTCAATGCGAATATAATATTGTGCACACATTGTAACAGAAAAGGTCACACAGCAGGAGATTGTTATATGAAAAATTGCGTATGCCTCACATGTCAAGAATTCGGACATATGTCATATAGATGTCCAAATAGAAATAGTTTTCAAAATAAGAGATTAAATTATAGAAAGCAAACAGGAAATAGCTATGGAAATGACAGAAAATGGGAAAAGTATGGAAAAAAGGCAAAATATAACAGGAATTTAAATGGAATGGCAGCTTTCAACAAGCCTCAGATGAAGGTTGCCGGAAAAACTATTTAAATAGTGAGAGGCAAGAGGAAAATATACTAATCGACGATGAACAGAAAAATGTAATTAGTTTGGAAGTAGCAGGAATTTTGAGGCATATATCCATAGATATGAGATCTCCAGTATCAGTGGTTCATATTAATATTGTTAGAGGTATGAAATTAAATTATGATTTGCCGTATCACCTCAGAAATGGACAAGGAAGTTTCACTCAGTATATTGGCTCGGTTATATTGCCAATCAAAGTAAAGGAAGGAAAAATTATTGAACATGAATTCTTAATAGTTGAAAATGATCATCGTAGTACTGAAATAACACTGGGATTAGATTTTTTACGAAAATATGACGTGCAAATTGATTGGAGAGAAAATCAAATGCATTTATCAGGGGAAATTATCGAGTTGAAAAAGAAAATCCAACACATATGCCAAACGAATCGGGATGACGAACAGAGGAAGTTACAAAAGAGATTTGAAGAAGTAGAAAAACGATTGAGAGATGTCACGATCATGATGAACGATTGGATGAATTCTGTAGAAAAACTAGAATTGAAAAGGGAGGGCCCGCCCAAATCAATCCGCGAAGTATTCTTAAACAGAGTTTCATGCCAGGAAACGAGACGTACAACTTCGAATCAAATAGAGATATCAGGGACCGGTGATTTAATTGTGACACCAGGTTTAGAAAAAACAGTTTCAAAGATGTCAGCGACTGGTGATTTAAAGGAGACGCTAGTCTGCAAAGAAATAGTTGAAATTGAAGAATATGGAAAATCGTCTGGAACAAGAGAAAAGCGAAACATGCGTTTAAACGAGCAACAAGAGAGAAGAGAGGAATTTAGAAAAGTGCCACCTATGGAAAATGGAAAAACCGACGCACTCTGTACATTAGGACCGATAGTCACAAGTGACAGTCGACAAGTGGAAATGCCTACGTATAGGTACGAGCATTTCCTACCTGAAGGAACGGAGAGATGTAACGGAACATTGCCCATACAGCACTACAGCGAGGATGAAGAAAATTATAGTCAGAAAATGGAAAAAGTTGGTATGAAAGCTTTTGAAAGTGAAAATATTCCAGGAAGTAGCCAGACATATTCAGGGAGAACGAAAATTGCAACGGTTAATGCATCAAGGAATCGAAGGAAGGTGATAAATGTAGAAAATAGTAAATCATTGGAAGATAGTTTGAGAGATAGTTACGAATCACCCAAGGGAGATGCTCTATCCACCAGGAAGTTGGAATCTGCCAAGCACCTAGGAATAACAGTCGCCAAAGATAAGACTTTTTCTACAGTCGTAAATCACAAGGATGAAAATTTCTTGCCTAAGGACAAAATCCTACCGCCCAGATTTTTGAATGTATGTAAAGTTCAAGCAAAAGTATAGTGAACTCCGAAGATACGAAATTACTGAGTATTGCAGAAAATGGATTTTAACGCCGAGAAAACGAAGCATAGGAGAAGATTTTAATATAGATACGAAAGTAAAGAAAGAAATAAATCCCGAAGTGAAAAAGATTAGAACTTTAGCCAGACAGAAAGGAAAATCTAATTTAAAAAAGACATCGCACGTTAATTTTGAACTCCAACCAGTGAAAGAAACAGAGAGTCAAATAATAAACGATGATCGATTCAACAAGTATATGAATGGAAGCGTTCGACAAGCGACACAAGAAAATGAGGTAAAATTAGATCAAGTTTTAGTTCAAACTCAAGAAAATCTGCCAGATGAATTACCAATAGTTAATGCCGAAAATAAAGAAAAATGTCAGCCAAGTGAAATGTCCAAAGAAAATGAAGAAAACATTTCTGAAAATAAATTCCCCCTTGCACAACCCATGACACGCGGCACTGTTCAAATGACACCCATGAAAAATTTGGTTCAATCAGTTAAATATCAGTAAACAAGAAAATTTTAGTATGCACCAGAATGTAGGAACGTATATATAGTATGGTAATTATTATAGTTTTAGCAGACTGCAAAAGACGCAGAAAAATTGAAAAAAATCCCTGAAGGTTAATTTGCCAAAACATATTTATAGCTACGAGGAATTTGTAAAAATTGGAATGAATAAAAATACGAAATCTACCGATACCTTAATGAAAAACGGAATTAAATTAATTGTATCATAGTACGGGAACAAACTGAAAAAATATATAAGAGAATCAACTGACAACGTGAAACGCGAACAGGGACAATTTTATCAAGGGTTTTGATGTAAAATAACGACAGTAAATTCCCCGGGAAATTCAAGCAAAGCTATTTTGAGACGGATATAGTTCATTACAGGTCATAGAAAAAACGAAGAATGGACGAAAGAACTGAAATGAAACACTGTACGGATTACAGACTATACAAACCACAAACGCGATATGTTATGAAAATTAATGCAAATAGAAACAGTTATAGAATATCGAATCGCCGAGTTACCTAATACAGATAAATAATATAATCACGATTTTCGGAAAATGTGTTTACGGATTTGTAGAATATTCACACTAGAACATCGCGACGTTTACAATTGTACAGTACCTAAGTAAAAATATTAATAAAATTTACTAACCGCGCATATAGGGAAGGTTTTGACAGGAATATCGTGGACTATTATTGTTGAAACCCAAGAAAATATCTCTGAAACGATGGCAGTGGAAAATCCAGCATGGCGAAGCGAAATGATGAGACCAGCAGAATCGAGAGCAATACGAATTCACAGCATGGCTGAAGTTCAAGCACTCCGCACAGAATTCAGTAAACACCCTTCACTAAACAAATCACCTGTGTTAATGGTACCGCACAAATAGGCGTCCCAGGAACGAAGATTTTTAAACGAATGAATTACCACCGTTTGACCACCGGAAACCGAACACCATTTACAACATTACGCCAACGAATGCACTTGCCACTGAAACAGAAAACACAGGCTGTGTTATCTGTCTAGCTCCCGATACCAACTAATTATCACGGAGTGCTGACCCGAAAAACGTGTGGAAGGCTTTACAATCCCCAAAAAGCCAGATGGTTAGAGAAGATAAAGAAGGAACAAATAGTCCCGTACCGCTGATACGTACCCTTAGCCAACCAGCGGCGTAGCAGGAAAAATTCCCAGAGGATCCAACGGATAGAGTTAAATTGATGCCCACCGGAATAGAAGTGAGAAAAATCCCCTCGTTGAAGAAGGCGAGTACATACCCTTACAGTATGGAAATTACCCCATGGAAGAAAGAGACTTTATTGTGTGTTTGCATGATTATTTGCATGTTATTTTTAAGAAAATTAGAATTAAGTACTGAGAAGTGAGGTTAATAACTTTGGTAATAGAGTATAATTATCCTCTAGAAGATGTAAACCGTAGTCCATTGTAATTGTCAAAGTAAGACTTATAAAATTTGTCACTAGAATAGGATTACACTACAGCAAGTTAAAACATTTTTGCTTATTGTTGGTGAAAGTGATGTTATTTTGAAAAAAAAAAAAAAAATTTGAGTTTGTCAAATCTTTTTTGTAGAGGGTTGGGACGAGTGTTAAGCCACGTAAATACAGAGAAATTTTTCTACGATACAAAACAACGTAATATTCTTGATAAACAGTAAAGATCAATAGGGACCACCTGCTAGACTGAAACAGCTGATAATCATACGTTCGTAAAACCATACGTGGTTATCGGGAGACAAATAAAATGCTTTTAAAAATAATTACCAAGAAATATCCCTTGTAGACCGGACGCATAAATCATTCAACTAGAAGCGTAAACAACGATTATTGATTGCTACTGGGTACATTCCCAGCGAGATAAGAAACTCAGTTTTATTTACTACCGAAAAAAAAACATATCCATATTTCAAACAACCGTCCAAATTCGATAAACATGGGGTCATTAATTCCGCGATAGAGCGACAGCTACCGTAAATATATTATCCAATTATAACATAATTAAGCGAGAACGGGTGACCCTTATCAGTTTTACGATGTCACGGCACATAAACACACTAAGCCCCGCCTAATAAGCCCCCGGTTGAAGATCATATAAAAGCGTGAGTTCATGTCAACAATAGGTAGTTCGATTTGGTATTCCACAGTGAACACGAGAATATGCCATTCGCAAAAGTTAGGTTAAAAAGTCAGTCTAATTACAGTATCGTGCAATAATAATGAGAGTTTCCAAACCGGTGTAGTTAACTTCAGCAAACATAGAAACTCAGCCGATTCAAATCAAGTATTGCAGCTCCTAGTAAAAACACGAGTGAACAGTATAGTTTCCACAAATTGTAAAAGCTTCCAAAACAGAGATAATAACGGGATTTCGGCAATTTCAGTGGTTCACGATCACTTAGAAAAACCTTAACTGTATACGAATATACCGGACGAATTAATTAGAATAACCGATTGACGCGGGAGAAAACGAATAATAAAGTCTAATCTAATTGCCCTTTTAAAACTACATCCAGTGAATAAGTGTTAAACAGGGTGAGTCTCATGTTTGTTTTTCTGTATTTATGTTTATGGCAAAACCCAACCCATTAAAATGTGTATGTGTCTATAAAGTATGTCCATAGTTTTCAAGATCACCAAGTTTTCGAAAAGAGAATTATTGTTAGTCGTTTGCAGCACTTGATTGCAAGATTTCTTTTAGTAAAAGTATTTCTATTGAGAAGCCCATTGCAGAATTATCTGCCAATACGCTACATTAGTTTGCATTGTATGAATATTATTGTTCATCCTTCGTCCATAGACGATTTGAGAGAATGTGTGAAGTTTTATTAAATATATATATACATTTTTAACATTTTATGAGTGCAGTCCTTTATTTATTTTCTTTTATGAATAACCTTTCGAATCTTTCTGAACGGTAGTACTTCCTGAATAAACAGCCCATGTTCCGGTATTTAAGAGAAATGAAATCAGATCTGAGCCGCTCCAGACCTAGTTTCAGTATCGACCTTCTTCAGACAGGCGATTGCTCTTAATACCGTTTTTCCAACCTAACGAATAACGTCTGGTACTACAGGTGTGGTGGGTTAAATCACAACACCCCGTAGTCCAGTCGTCAACATTGGTAGTCAGGTGTGTGGTTTTCCCAACACCCTGTAGCCCAGTGTTCAACAGTATATAACATTTCATATATAATCTTAATGATCTACGTGTATTTGTGTTTTGCCGCTCCCCAAGCTGAGATTTCATAGTTCAAGTGAGGTTCAACTGAGGCATAATATAAAGCTGATCAATCCTCAGAATATTTAAACTTTGATAATATACTGCGTGATTTTTTCATCACGAAAGTGATTAGCTAATAAGAATTTAAAGGTTTCTTTTATTTTCCGCTTTGCAATATTTTTTTTCGTCGGTTTAATTTTTTGTAATAAAGTTTTTATCTCGACAAATATTATTGCTTGAACTCACGTCAATCGACACGAGTAAGCGTATCAAAATGAGATTTGGTATACGTAAATAGTATGTAAAGAGGAGAGTTTTGGCATATTTTTCAGTTTCTGGTCACCTCCAGTTCCACCGAAAATGGATCCGGTTTTGAATTTTCAAACAGAACACTGTGTATATTATAACATTTTTGGATTTCTGAGACAGTTCTGGGTCATAATGTGATATTTCAAAGAGTTTTTACGCCCACTTCATTTTTCTTTAGTCACTTTTGATATTGCATCTAGGTGGCCATGATCGGGCGTAATCTAATCTGAGGTCCTCAGGTGATGTCAGAAAATTTAATCAAATTATACTTTGAAAATAAAAATTTAAAATTATTTTCGGTCTAACTATTATTTTTAAAAATGGCGACAATTTTTTGACAAAGCACTTTTCGAAAAAATTTGGATTGAAAATAGGAAAATAAATTCATTAAATATTACTAAGGAAAATACTGGATAATAATTTATGTGCCATGGATAGCCATGATGCAAAATATTTTGCAGTTATTTTTATCAAGTCACTTACTCAGGTTATGACAGTGACCTATGCTTTATGAGGGCACAGTGGAAGTTTCTCAATTTTGGTA
Organism: Gonioctena quinquepunctata; assembly: GCA_018342105.1. Classification (NCBI taxonomy): domain Eukaryota; kingdom Metazoa; phylum Arthropoda; class Insecta; order Coleoptera; family Chrysomelidae; genus Gonioctena; species Gonioctena quinquepunctata. The sequence continues at coordinate 64,723 of JAFIRS010001014.1, forward strand.
AAATTTCAGTTACATTTTTTTTCAAAATAATGTATACTCAAAGTGAAAAAGTGATATTTTATTAATATTTGGAGAAAGTCATGGGAATTCAAGGAGTTGTATGCTCAGAGATATTTAAATCGACAACATCCAGTATTTTCCGTATTTCAAGAATCGTTTTAGGCAAGAAGGAAATCGACGTTCTGGCTATGGCTAAGATTGATGAAACTATATCTCTGAGAGAAATTAGTCGGAAAATGCAGATAAGTCACGAATCAGCAAGAAGAATACCGAAGAAGCACGGATATCGAGCATTTGAATATCAGTTACATCAACATTTATATGCTGACGAAGGAGATAGACCGGTGGTGTTTTGTGATTGGCTGCTTCGGAATCATAGAGTTAACCCAAATTTTATCAACTTTCTTCTATTTTCCGACGAATCACGATTTACAGATAATGGTATGTTCAATAAACGAAATACTCGGTACTGGGCCCAACAAAATCAACATGCAATGAGAGAGGGCTATTTTCAAGGTAAGGCGACAATGTCTGGGCTGGTATTGTTTCGAAGTCAGTTAACAGGGGTTAGGTCAGGTTTTCTTCAAAATAAATTCGTAGGTTATCTTAATAATCTACCCACAGCAGTTTTACGGCGAATTCACTTCCAACGAAATGAAGCACCCCCTCATAATACCAGAGAAGTTCTTAATCACTCAATAGAGTATTTCAATAATCAAGTTATTGCAACCAATGGTCCAGTACGGTGGCCTACCCGCTCACCGGATCTCACTGTGCTCGATTCCTTCATTTGGCGATATGTTAAAGAAAACGTTTACTAATCTTAGAAGATATAATTCTACGGGCATTCAGAAGTATAATGCCTCAAATGTTACGAAACGTGATGAGAGAAACAATTGAGCTGGAATGTGTCTTGAACAAGGAGGAATGCACTTTGAAAATTCACTACAGTGAAAGTAAATGAATTATTTTTCATGGAACACTTGACAAAAGTAAGTTAATTATTATCCAGTATTTTCCTCAGTAATATTTCATATATATTCTCATTTTTAATCCAATTGCTAATAAATAAGTATCATTAGATTCGCCAAAAAATCCTTTTTTCGGAAAGTACTTGTCGAAGAATGGCCGCCATTTGAAAAATAATAGTTAGACATGAAAATGTAATTGAGCCAACTTGTCTTATACCTACCTATCACACTGGTCACTGAAACTTTGCGATTGTAATTTTCTGACATCACCTGATGTCAATACCGAATGTGACTCTGAAAAAATTTGGCGTAGAAACTTTTCAAAATGTCACATTCTGATCCAGAATTGTGTCAGAAATCCAAAAATGTTACAATATAGAGGGTGTTCCAATTAAAAATTCAAAACCGGAGCCATTTCCTGTGAAACCGGAAGTGACCGGAAAGTGAAAAATATGCGAAAACTCTCCTCTTTTTATATAATTCTGGTATACTCAATCTCAATTTGTTACACCTAATATTCTGGAAGTCATGACTTGTCTAATAGATTTGTTGACACCTGGTATAAATACATCTTATTCCATTCATTTCGAATGTCCAATTTATCACAAGAGGGAATCACCTCAGAATACTCGTTCCGAATAATCAGTTTTCCAGCAAGCAAACAAATATGCGGTTTTTCCTTATTCTTAGAATTTCAAAACAATTGTAGGCAACGAAAAAAAACATTGAATTATCGGTTGATTCAATAGATTCAACTGTCCCGAAATTGATTCCTTCAATGTTCACTGTATCTAACATTAAATTTTTTTATCATCAATCCAAACTAACTTTTCAATTTTTTTTTGTTATTTCTAATGAAGTTATAACATATCCTTAAACTATGCGGAAAAAACTTCAATAATCACGACGATTACAAAAATTCAACAAATATGGCTTATCAATAAATAGGCTGAAAATATTGATGACTTGTTTGAGGGACCGATATTGTATGATTAAACCTGATGAAAGTTCTTCTGGTTAATTTCTTGCAGCTTCTGGGTGCCACTAGTATATTATTTGGGTCCATTGCTTTTTCTTCTACTTATAAGTGATCCAACGATAGTAGCTGAATGCTCCTAGTGTCTACTTTTTTCTGATTATCTGAATTTTTTCAAAACAAGTCCGAACAGTTGGAGATTGTGTGACACTTCAGAAAGATACACACAATGGATATGACACATACAATGGATATGAAAAGCTCGCGATGAAGAAGCTCCCAGTCCATGAGCATTCAAATAGGATCTTGTATCTTAAAACATCCCATGAGAGTCCTATTTTGTCTTCCTAGAGCCGCACACCCTTCTCATGCAAATTCATATTATATTCGTGTGGTGCGTCCGCCACTGCTTCCAACGTTATTTTTTGTTGCTGAGAATGTATTGTTGGGGCGTTCTGATTCATTTCTATGATTTATACCATGCGATATTGCGATACCAATCAAAATATGGAAAACGGCACATTTCTCGATTATACTCCGATTCAAATCGGAGCTGTAACATTCATTCGTGGTATATGGAAGTTGTGCCGGTGTAATCGGTCTCCACGCTTCCTTTTTTTTAATGAAAAAGGTGGGTTTTGTTTTTATTATTTCCGCGTATTGAAATCCGAATGGAATCTCAATTATTCACCGTTGCCGAGTTTTCATATATTTGATTGGTTTCCGAGTTATTTTTCAATGGATGTTTTTTTCATGTTCATTTCCTCAAACAAAATGTTCACCTATTTCATAGTTTATTGTTCATTATGAACGAAATTATTTTGAAACATTTAGGTAATTCAAAATTCATTTACTATCTATTGATGAACTACTTCGAGCAACATTTCTACATAATCAACGCTGCATTTTTAATATTTCCAATTTTCAATCATGATTATACGAGTGAAATCTCTATCAATAAACAATATCAATTTGATAGACCCTCGAAGGATTTCGATATACAGCGAAGAAAGTTACGCTTGATTGACTGTTTACTAGGAATTTCCAGCATAAAAAGTTATTGAAATATAACGGAAGAAAAAATATATGTCCATTTCGTGGTTGCCGAAATATTTATGAAATAACTGTCATGACACTTGTCCTAGTTGAGGGTGCCTGATACGCTTTTTTTTTACTTTCCATCAGATCCATCCAATCTCATTCAATTTATGGAAACCTAGGAAAATATTTATTTCTACAAAAATATATAAGAAAAAAAAAGAGTCAACCGAGTTATTCATTCATTTATTTATCGAATAATCCCCATGCAGTTCTAATCATATGTACAATGTGTATTCGGAGAATAGTCGATAATAAAAAAACAGAAACATTATTCATATGATCAAATACCATATTCTGAAATGAATCAAATGATAAATTCCAATCCGATGTTAACAAAGAATCAATGTTGGCTGCGCGAAGCACGTTTAGAAGGGTAGCAATATGGAAGTTGAAACAGAAGCTATATGAAATATTATCTGTGTTCGATTGCGTTTCGGAGGGACTTGAAACCAAGGAAAAAACTTCAGGTGGATATAGGAATCTCATAGACTTTCCATAGAAACATTCTTGAATTTTTGCCGAAGATTATAATGAAATATTGTGGTGTAATATGTAGTATCTTATAAATTTATTTTGAGTCCTTTCTGGTCGTTAGAGAATTGTTTGATATTCACCATTCCAAAGGATATGTACAAATTCCAATTCTGAACGCACGAGTGAATTTGGATCGTTCGTATTTTTCATTGTTATAACAAGCTTTGATTTGCAGATTTCACTCTTTTCGAAGTGGCGTAAAAATTCCACTTATATTTTCTTCTTCTTCTCTCATGCAGTGCGACTTTTAAAAGTCCCCCCCCCTCCTCTTCCCCTACGAACTTCTGGATGGTTCGACGCAGAACAATGAAAAAAAAAAGAATGATATCACCGATACTACTTTTTGAAATGAAAAACATTGTTATTGCCCGATAGATGGCGCGGATGGCATATCCACTCGAAAATAACATGGGGGGTCAAGCGGCACATCGTTGAAAAGATAATTAAATTTTTTTCCAACCATCCTATTTTTTTGCAATTTCGTCCAAACGTTTTTTCACAAAATGAGTGCGGATCTGAATGGTATCCGTTACCTCAATAACATTTGAACGGTTTGATGTGAAACAATGATACATGAAATTCAGTGAATGGTATTACCGGTCCTACTTTTTGAGAGAAGATACATTACAATTACTCGACGGAGAGCACTGGGGCCACATCAACTTGGAAATTTCGAAAGGGATAGAGGTAGATTTGCACATCGCTGAAAAGGTAATTCAATTTTTCTTTCAACTATGGTTGATCTACGAAAATTTCAAATTGCATAGGGGATCAAGTTGCACATCGTTGAAAAGATAATTCTTTCTCTTTCTAACCATCTAATGTTTTTTTAATCTTGTAATATTTTTTTTACAATATGCATTTTAAATTTTGCTATACTTGACATTTCAACTGCATATTGTGAAAAAACTTATAAACAAAATTAAAAAAAAAACTAGATTGTTGAAAATATAATTGAATTATCTTTTCAATGATGTGCCACTGACCCCCCATGCTATTTGAAAATTCCAAATTGATGCGCCCTCCGGCGCCATCTATCGGGCAATCAGAATGTCTTTTATTTTGGAAAGTAGAATCGGTGATATTCGATAAGTTTTTTTTTAATTTTTCTACGACGAATCGTTCAAAAGTTAACATAGGTATTGAAAGCCGCAATGTATAATTGAAGGTATCGTGTTTTTTTCTTAGAGTTATAAGAGACATCCAGATTGAAGAAATGTGCATTGTCACTTTCCCATCTCCCCTGCCAAACCTACATATGATTTTCGGAAAATCCGAAGTATTTATTAGGTCTGCAGTGTCCAGTCAGAATATCGACTGAAATTCTAATTATAGTCCTGCTCTAGCTCATTTTATTATGGTTTGATTTTTCCGATGATTTTTTGGGGAACTTTTTGAACTACTCGTTTCCGGGCAACTTGTTTCACCATTTTTCGGATTGATTTCCTATTCACGTACAGATTCTTGTATCCAGCAGCGTTTATGTCGTACTACAGACTAAGATTCGTCCCATACAGAGCACATTGTGTTCCGTTCCAGATTTATGAGTCAACATTTTTACTGCCTTGTAACTTGTTTATCATGGTACCAACCCTAAAGATAGTATGTTGTTTTGACTTCTCACCTCTAGCGATTCGAACATGTTTTAAAATGTGTGTGACTATCATATAAGAAAGAGTGAAACCCCTTCATATAAAAAATAATATCCCAATGGTTTTTTCTCTGTATATATATATATATATATATATATATATATATATATATATATATATATATATATATTATATATATATATATATATATATATATATATGAGTCTATAAATTTTGTTCTGAATAGTAAACACCTGTTTAGTGATAGGAAAGTAACTCATAAACATAATACATGAACAAAAATTGATGTAGGAAATGATAGAGTAAAATTCACGTATATTCAAAAAAATGTGCATAATAGTTTGGTGAAAATATGGAATAAGGTGCCAAATAACATAAGATTGATGGAAAATGGAGCAATTAGAAGAAGTCTAAAATTTTTCTCAGGCAAAAATTAATTTTATAACATTGAAGAATATTTTCAACATGATATGGAAAATTTGTGATAATTGATTATGCAGATACCTAATGTTGCTCTATAAGAGTGTGTGAGTATGAGTAAAAGTAAGTGAGAATATATGTCGATGCATATCGTTACCTATTAGAGTATGTTTATTTAGAAACCCTTTATTCGGTTTTTAATGCTATTTGACAAGTCTGGTTATTGGCATTGGTTATCTTCCTCCTCAATATCTGGGCAAGATTCTCAATTTTATACATTTTCACCGATAAAATATTGACAGGCAGTATGAAACGATATACCATGTTGATATTTTATCTTAATCATTGTTCTCATATTTGAGATTATTCATTTGACAGAATAAATGAAGACATTACATTACATTATTTTAATTGGAGAAAAAAAATTATTTTTAGTGCAGAAAATTCATTTGTAAAATCGTAGCGAAGCGATGTCGACTTCCAGGGAACAGGTTCCTTTGATAGGTCCTTCTGGCATGATTGCGTTTTCGGAATAGATTTTTGATTCTGCTAGCAAATTAGGAGGAAATCCTTCAAAGCTCATAACACGCTACGGCTTTATCCAACTCAAGGAGCACAGCAACCTGTCTCCAGAAGCGAACGGAACCTCTCCCAGTCAACTTTGGTATACATACAATCTGTCTGGGGTGGTGGATCACCCTCCAAGGTTAGAATCGCCAGGCTGTGATCAGAGCCCAACTCGGCGAGAACGCGAATATTCCAATTTTAGGTGATGTTCAATTTCAAGCACATCGGGCCTGAGATGACCAAAATGCGTCGGCCCATCTGGAGCCAACACCTGGTACTCATACCTGTCACGATGTTGCCACAGATGACTACCGTTCTGATTGGTGACATTGTGTGTGCTCAGCGTTCAGATCATCCAAGAGGGGTGGATCTGTTTCCATCAAGAGTATATCATTTCTAAGCATTTTGTAGTTAGGAAATCCAACAGTTTCTCCATAAAGACAAATCCCTTGCAGAAAAGCAACATCAATGTTGTTTTCTACAAGAAACTCAAGTCTATTCTGGAGAAGGCCATTACAGTTCTAACTCAGAGCTTTGATGAAATCCGGAAGCTGCCTTTCACCCATTAGTCAGGGTTGGAACCGGTGGATTGTGTTGCAGCAGCCTCAGCGAACAGCGCCTTCATTTGGTCTTCAGTCGACAGAAAGTATCTGAGACTGTTCAGCTGGGCTGATAGTGCAGGGGGATTATCACGAGCCGCCGCTGCATATGCCATCCCCGCCTAGGTCCTACCTTAGTTTACAGGAAAAAATCTCGGATTTCGAGGCCCCGTGCTTGGAGGATTCACCCTGCTCCTTATTCGGGGATAATTGGAGCATCCCCTAGGCCTGTCTGGTTCAGCTGTCACTCTGACATGGAATATGTCTTCAACATTGAAAATGTCGCGTTGTTCCTTGCTGATGAGGACGAGTACAAAGTGTTTTTTTTTCTCACCATTCTACTTATATAAAAGTGCCACTGATTCCGGGGTAAATACCCTGTCAACTAGCTCAGCTTCAATATCTTCGCATGTAAGAAACTCAGGGATGCCTTTGAAGACAACAAAGAGTTTTTCATCTTTGGGAAGATTGCAAGTATGAAATGGGATTTTTTTATCCCTAAAGATACTCGATATTATCCTGTGATCGTCAGGAGAGTTTGGGAAAAGTTTTATTCCGTGAAAGCATTCTTTGTTGGTCAAGTTTGATATTATTCGACTTGAACAGTGAGTTAACTGTTACCCACTTGCTCTTGTCCCTGACAGTGATAGGAGGGACCTGTTGTTGTTTCATCGTACGTGGCGTCTGTTCCGTCTGTGGTTGAACAGAGTTGTTTGTTATTTGTTTCGTCCATGTAAGCGTCATCTTCAGTAGAATTTTGGAAAATTAAAAATTTTTCAATCATTTCGGGGATGCTAGAGCTTTCGGTAAAATGTTGGATTTGATTCGAAGAATTTTCCAAGCCCGTGTCTGAAAGGTGCACATCGGCTGAATCCGCAGCTGGATTCTTGGAAAAATCGACGTGGGATTCTCCAAGTGTCATGTCTGACAGAACGTCGAATTCATTTGTAATTTGGACATTTGGACAAATTGATTGATTTTTATCTGATTGAGCATATACAACTACTCTCGAACTTCTATGTCTGCTCAAAAAGCTAGAAGGAGGTTTCAACGTACTTTTGGGGGTGGCAAGGATGGAAATTCATTTTTTCAAGCTTTATTGGGGCTGATGTGCTATCAGCTCCTATATCATTCTTCTTGGAGATCAGGTTGTTGATAATGGAAATTCCCACTGAACCCCAATAAACCATCGCCAAGGGGGGCCAGCATAGTCCTCAGCACCTCGTGGAGATCGGTCCTCAAGAGAGAGCCGATCCCCGAGAGCACCGATTCCTCCGATGCCAGGCTACCTCTTCCAGTCTGTCGATTTTCACTGAATTGGATTATTTTTGAGTCTCCAATGTAGAGGGTGGATGCTCGTGTTAACTCATGATCAAAAATAACTCACAGTATTTTGGCTCCTATACGAATGGATTCCCAATCCCTTCCAGAACTGGTGACATTGTACCTCCCTGTTATGTTTCGTGAATAAATGTCACTATTGCAGTTTTGTCTGATAATTTTTTCAAACAAGTTTTGATGAGAAATGAATGATTTGGCATAGTTATGTTGATAACCAGCACATATATTTTCCAAAAGTAGTAATATAAAATATTTTGTGAAAGATATAATCAGTTTCACTATGGAGGAACTCTTTGAGGTATCAACTGCAGATGACGGAAACCGCAGGTCTTAGTAAATATGGATACCGAATTACTGTAGTTGTGAAACGATATGAAAACGTTTGCATGAACAATTTTTTTCGAAATAGAGATCATTACATTACATCCCAGAGGATGGGGTGGTTTTGGTGTTGGATATGAAATATATTGTAACGAAGCATTTTTTCAGACCTCCGTTACTAGAAACGGCTGAAAGGAGTCTGAAGTAACTTTGGTACGTTTCTGACTATTTGGGTTTGATTTTTATGTAAGTTTGATCACGGTCTGGCCAACAAAATAATTCCTGGTTTGGAAAAAAGTTGTTAGTACGCTACTGGAAAGAGCATAAAACCTAGCGAAAGAAAGATATGTCTCCTTTTTGCCCTTATATGCATTTTGGACTGTTTTTTGGAAGGGTGAAATGGGTTGAATTCGTGATAGTAAGAAACGTAGTATTTCTTTCAACAAGAGACAATCAGACTTTTGTCACAGTTCTTATGTCAATCTAACAAAGAAAAACACCATTCTTGTCAAGGATTTTATCAGAGTTTTTGTACAACTCAAGGAGATATAAAACGCGAAATTGAGTTAGAATCGGCGCCTTTCATATCCGTGCATCGATAACATCTACAGATTTCACGTTTAGGGAAGAATCTGGGGGATAAACCCCGTCCAGTGAAAATGGTCTTACCCAACTGCAATGATGTTATTACCCTACTCAAAGGCAAGAAAATACTTCGGTCAGAACAAAAATTCAAAGAAATGTATCCCATTTCAGCATCTCGAATTAACCAACTATTGTTACCATATGTACCATAAACCAAACCATATGTTGTACCATAAACCAAAATTGTATAACAAAATACCGTTATATACTCCAGCTAGTGGATTAATAATCTGTTTGGATGTATTATATTGAATAAATAAATAAATAAAACATATCAACCGACGGTATCTATAATTATTTAACAGTAGTAGTGTGGTACACGTGGGTAAAGTTTTCAATAACGTTGTTGGTAAATGTTTGATTTCCAATTATTTATTCCAGACAACTATAAGTTTCTTATGCTAGTCAGGTACTCTTTCAAGTTTGTTTCTCTCGCTATAAATCTTTCACACTGTGTTTCAATATCCGTTCGATTTTCTCGTCTCAGTAAGGAACCCATGTAAGTATATTTTCGTAGAGGTGGTATATTTTGCCCACACATGTGTGCATTATTTCGATACCGCGGGTATGTTGCAGGTACTCATTCCTATGTATTTTTTTTTTATGTTCTGGTTCCCACGAAAAGGGATATCCTGTAATGTTCAGAGAACATCGTGAGAACCTAGGGAAAGAAGGTAGGAGTTGGTGTTCTTCTTGAATTTCTGAAGGTTGTATGCCTCGGGGAACACCTCCCTAGGCAATGAGTTCCAAAGCCTCGCTGTTCGTTGGATGAACGAGTCTTTGGAAAGTGATGTTCTGCAGGTTTCCAAAGTGACCACGAAGGGGTGTGATGACTGAACTTGACGGGTTAATCTCGAAGAGACTGCCAAAGCAGGAACGATTGTTGATATTTCAGAAGAGCATCGCCCATTAAATTATCTATAAAATAGAGACAAATCGCCAACTTTTCTACGGTGTTCCAGACAAGTGAGCGAGTTTGTAAGCGAGGCATCACCGACGAGACGAATTGCCCTTTTTTGAACAGAATCCAATAGCCTCAGGATATGTTTAGGTGCCGCACTACAAATATGGGAACAGTATTCCAGGACAGGTCGGATCTGTGCCTTATAGATCATAAGCAGCTGACTGGGGGTGAAATAGCTCTTGGCACGAAACAGAAAACCAAGTTTTTGGGATGCACTTTTGGCAATGGACCTCACGTGATTTTCCCAGGAAAGGTTATTGCTGATAGTAATACCAAGCATCGATATGGATGGCTTCAGTGGTATGGTTACTCCTGACAAAGTTATGTTAGGCACAGTGAGATCGGCTTTTCTAGAGAAAAGACATGCTTGTGTTTTGTTTGCATTGAATTCTACCAAGTTATTAGATCCCCATTCGAGAATTGTTGCCAAGTCCATATTTATATTATTAACATTTCTTCCTCGTTCATTTCTGGTTTCACGGGCTGATATAGGGGCCCTGGATGAGAAAGCGGTATGGAGGGTACTATCATCGGCAAAGCTGTGTACTGGACATGAAGTTGCTTTCAACAGGTCGTTGATGTGAAGTAGAAATAGTGTTGGTGCGAGAATGGATCCTTGCGGAACACCAGCATTTATGAGTAGAGTGTCAGATGAAACTCCATCGACCACTACATGGAGAGACCTGTTTGAGAGAAAACTAGCAAGCAGAGAACACAGCTGAGGGGGCAAGCCATGAGACAGAAGCTTGGCGAGGAGTCCCTGGTGCCAAACTCGATCGAACGCCTTGGAGATATCTAATGCCACAGCTAAAGTTTCTCCATGCTTTTCAATAGATAGCTGCCATATATGTGAGACGTAAGCGAGCAGGTCACCAGTTGATCTCTGATGGCGGAAGCCATATTGCCTATCGTTGACAATTCCTGAGTCTTCCAGATATTTCATGAGCTCGATGTTGATGGCTTTTTCCATGACCTTTGAAATAATAGATAGCAGTGCGATAGGTCTGTAGTTGCTAGGTAGGTAGGTAGGTAGGGCCTTTTTGCCTTTTATTATCAGTTTCCTTGCTGATTGATTCATTCTCAAGGGTTTTTTCTCCTGAAGCAATGATTACTGTTAATTCATGCCGCTGCAATAGCGGCCTATCACACGGATTGGCAGTCGTACATTGAATTATTCAGTAGTAATTGACAATAATACTGGTTTCGAGCGCTTAGTCATATGATTCTGTAATACTTCTAGCTTTGGCAGGTGTTTAGAGTTTGGAATTATCCATAGTATCGTTGCATTTGATTGAACGTGAGATTTATGTTGACATCCTGCATTCATCTCGCTGTTTTCGTGCGACCAAACCAGTTACGTTCCAGATTGCCAGTGAGGGTAACTGTGTGTCAGTTTTGGGTAGCTGCTCGAATTCTGAGATAAGTGCGAGCGAGAGCAATTATCGCGATAAAAAAATAGGTTGAAATTTTTCCTCACAACATTTGTAGAGTAACGTTGCCACAAAATATGAAAAAGGCCTGACATGCGGGTACTAGGCTTACAGCCATTTCCGTTCATGGAGGTGGTTTTGGAAAATAATCAATTTTCTAAGTTAAAGCAATATCGAATTTGATAAGTGATGAAGGTTGATGTCTCGTACGTCGATCCTAGCCATCCAGTTATTATTGCCATCAGCCAAATTTGTGCTTAGCTAGGGGTTCAAAGAGAGCGTTAAAACACCACAGTTTAGGCACATACAAAAGGTCGGTGCGAGATATCAAAATAATTAACCTTCATCCCGTGAAGTTCCGAGAATTCTTTTGAGTAGAACGTGGAATATTTGCAAGATAGAAAGCAGTAAATTTGGATTGAGTTGATTTATTTCCCACACAGAAAACCAAAAAACACTTTCTGAACTTCGCTCGTAATGATATTGAAATAGGTCTCCGTTATGATAACCCAAGGAAAACTGAGTAGTCTGCAAGAGAACGGTGAAAATATATCCTGTCCCAGTAAATTGAGTTTATTCTCAGAGTTAAAATACCTATTTTTTCTTGTTTGAAGGATTGTTTTTTCATGAAGGTTTTTCTGTAGTAACTCAGATCTGCCTATCGAGTCTTCGTTTCATTTGGATAAATCAACTGAGGTTGCCAGACCGCTAATTTTCTATTAAAGATATCATTCTTGTGAGACTTAGCATGATACGATTTACAGTGCGTTCATAAAGTGTGGGAACGCTCCATTATCTTACGAGTTATTAATTTTCGGAGGTGAAGCTCGGACAGGTCGATTTTGTATTTTAGTTTTCCACCTTTTTTTTTCAATTGATTTTTTCCCCTCTCCCTCACAAGATATGACAATTTTTTTTTAAATTGATAGGGTATACTCTCATATAAAAAATTTAAAGCTCATATTTTTCTGAGTTCAACCACACCACATACGTCATATGTAACACTTCAAGTTACAGTATATTGAGTATGAAGTAAACCAGTGTTCATATCTCTCAACATTCATTTAATTATTCATTTTGCAATAGAAATATCATAAGTAAGTAGTGAATATGAAAAAATTACAAATGTACAACAAATGCTCGAACTGAGCTTCTTGGGTTAGTTGACGATATCAAAGACGTTCTTGGGTTACGTTTGACAAAATCTCTTTTGTCATTCGTCGAATTTCAGTTCGAATTCTCCCTTTGAGGTATTCCAAATTGGTAGGTCGATTCATGTACACTTCACTTTCTAAGTGACCGCAGGGAAAAGAATCCATAGGAGTTAAATCTGGGGACCTAGCAGGTGATTCAATTTGACCGCGTCGTCCAAAAGGTTTCATTGATAAAATCTCTAACCACTCGAGCATAATGTGGACCTGCTCCATCCTGATGGAACCAAATAATGAAAACTATTTGACCAGAATGATAAATGTCTGGAAATGTTACAGTTGAATTGTAACATTTCCGAATAATTTTCACCCGTCATAGTACCGTCAAACAAATATGGTCCTACAATGGTATTCCTGAGAATCCCAGCCCACACAGTTACTCCTTGCGTATGAGGGTATGAGCTTCCATCGTCCAATTGGAATTTTCGGTTGCCCAATTATGACAATTTTGCGTACTCACGGTACCGTTTATACAAAAAGTTGATTCGTCAGAAAATAAGACATTGAATTCAAAGCCATATTTGGATTACAAAACTTCTTGCATAATTTCACGAAACTCCATGCGTCTTTCGAAGTCATCTTCATCGAATTCATGTATAAGTTCAACTTATTGGGCTTTCTTTAGAATTTTCTGCACAGCACCTCGACAGATCCCATTGTTGTCAGATAAAGATGTAATTGAACAATGAGGATTTTCTCCAATTTTAAGTGAAATATTCAATTAAGTGTATTCGGCAACGGTAGGCCTGCCACTCTTAGGATTATCCCTAACATTGCCAATCTCATTGAATTTATGTAATATTTTGTGACCGTCGATTTGCTTATTGATTCTCGATCAGGATATGTTTCATTAAAGATGTCGCATTCTTCTGCCATACTTCTTTCACGATCGCCGTAACCTAAGATCATCAAAACTTCTATTCGCTGTTTTTCTGACAGCACCATCGTAATTTCAAATAATTTCTTTCAGGGTAATATTTTCTAAGAAAGATATTATTGAAAACTAATGAATCGATATGTTACACAATTAATCAATTTAATACTGAAATATGCAATGGTAACTAAGAACTCATTGTCTGGTTGCTTAAGGCTTTCAGATGTTTTCATATCCTACTCAAGATTGGCAATATATTCGTACTAACTACTTAATAGTTCTGAGGTTTTCATTGCAAAATAAATAATGAAAAAAATATTAAGGAATATGAATACTAGTTTCCTTTTACTCAGAATACTGTAACTTGAGGTGTTACATATGACGTATAGGCCTAAAAATTTAATAAAAAAATATACTCTTTCAATAAAAAAAAATATCGATGGAGTCATATCCAGTAGGGTGGTGGGAGAAAATAATTTTTTTCAAAGTGGAAAACTAAAATACAAAATCGACCTGTCTGAGCTTCATCCCCGAAAATGAATAACTCGTAAGATGATGCACGGTATGAATAAAACTGTTGAATTTTGTTTTATACTCCCCATTTTCTGTGGAGAGCACCTTTTTCGTCTCAGGCATAAGAAGTGTGAAAGCAAAAATATATGATACACGTTTTAGGTACTGTGTCGACAGCTCTGTCTGACAGTGCGAAGACAGTCTGATCTGACGTCTGTCTATTCAAATAATAGAAACAGGTGTCCAGTACCAAGTGCTGTAATTGAAGACTACAGTCGTTTGGAGATTTCAACAAAGGTCAAAATACCAGACCCCTGGACAACCGTATCTGTTGCTACCTTGGTGCGTAAAGCAAACCACTCTAAAATCTGGCGCCCGAGATTCAAAGTTGAGTTGAGAAAATATTTCGTGTCTAGTACTGTGGCGTCATCAATAACATAAATTCTTGGGGATAATAGTTTGAGAGTGATAACTTCCGAGCTTAGAAAAATACGTTATATTTTGTAGTACCCTCAACGAGGTGAGAAATTCCTTTGGCAGGATAACACTGGCGGGTTTTTTGAAAGAGCGATGAATTCCCCCTTTTTACACGCTTCATTCTAGCTTCACTTGTATGTTTGATCGTTTGTTTGTTTGTTTGTTTGTTTGTTTGTAACCGACTCCTTTGGGCGCGATTTTGACCCACTTCCAGACGTCCGAATGATTTGAAATTTGACGGGTGTACATGATTTTGGTTACAATGCATTGAGAAATTTTTTTGTGGAAAAAAAAAATGGCGGCTCCAATATGGCGTACGAGTTTTGTGATTATGGTCTGATTTGCTTCAAAATTGGTATGTGGGGGTTTTTGGGGTCGAATATCATGATTCTCTTGTGAAAATTAAAATTCAAAATGCGGCTTCAAAATGGCGGCCGAGTTTTGTGATTATGGTCCGATTCTATTCAAAATTGGTATGTTGGGGTTTTTGGGGTCGAATATCATGATTCTTTTGTGAAAATTTCAAAATTCGAGATGGTGGCTTCAAAATGGCGGTCGAATTTTGAGGATTATGGTCCGATTCTATTCAAAATTGGTATGTTGGGGTTTTGGGGTCGAATATCATGATTCTTTTGTGAAAATTCAAAAATTCGAGATGGTGGCTTCAAAATGGCGGTCGAGTTTTGAGATTATGTTCAGATTCTATTCAAAATTGGTATGTGGGGGTTTTTGGGGTCGAAGATTATAATAACCCAATATGATAAGATCATTCCATTCTTAAATTTGCAAAAACATAATGAAAATAATAGTTTAAAAAAACTAAAAAACACGCTTTTAAAGAAAACCAGACTGAAAAAATTGAAAAAAAAAAAAAATTGAAAAAAAAAGCGTGGGGTGCATGGTATCAATAATTATATAGTACATTACACATCTAGGGCAGTGAAGTAAGAAATATCTCAGATCACAGGTAATTGTTGGCAGAGGCGATACCATGCACCCCACGCTTTTATTTGAATAAAATAATTTTTTTTCTAATTTTGTATTTCTTTAGTCTGGTTTTCTATGGAAGCGTGTTTTTTAGTTTTTTAAACTATTATTTATTTTCAATATGAAGAGTGGGGATTGCAACCTAAGTGATTGTTAGCAACAACCTATTAGAGTGAAGCCCCCATGAGATTTCTTGGGAGAGTATAGTCTTTAACCCACCTTATTCTCATGGAATACCTACAATGATAGCTCTGCATGAAATATCTTCGATATAATTTATTTTTTATAGGGAGGCTGAGAGTAGTTAGGCTCATAGCCTACAATGATAGCGTTGCATGAAATATTATGGTAAAATTCATTAAACAGGGAAAGGATCAGGAGTTCAGGGAAATTATAGCCAATACCAAGAATCCTCCATATAGCAACTAGCAAAAAGTAGTCAGAACGAAATAGTTCTTCAATGAGTTTATCGAAAATTTAAGAATTATTTCATCGTTACCATAACTATCAGCTATTCCCAGGAAAAAAACTTCAATTGGTATTTTTATTTTTTATAAACCATTTTCTTTTTGTGGAATTTTTCAGTATGTATATCATACATCAATCTCGATCGCATAATTGATTGAACATAATTAATGATTATGCTTCTGTATTCTGGAAAAATTGTGTGTGCCTCCATGTCTGCTCTTCCATATTTTTTTATTATTCGCGCTTCTTTCGTCAGCGAAAACTCCTTCATCGCATTAGTTTTCCCAAGGTTTTATGCCCTCCTGTATATTTCACGTCTTGCTGCACCATGCTTGATATTGGTATTAATAGTATATCGTTGCCTCACAATAATGATTAAATATTTCCTGCTTTCTTTAAATTATCATCTTTCCAGAAAGCACGTTCCGATATTCCATCCCCTTTCAACTCAAACACGCCAATGAAAAATGTAATTAAACTACAGTTACCATTGAGGGCGAGAGCCGCCGCAACACGAAAATCAACATTCTGAAGTCATAAACCATAATAACGTCCAGATCCCCTGAGCTTAAAAATTAAATCGTGCCATTCTGTTTTTTTATCAATTACGCGGATTTGAATTTGTTCCGAATGTTGGAGAGAATGGAGGAAGTCAAAGTAAAATAATGGCGGTTTTGTAACAGGGGATTATATGTTTGCTTTAATGCATATTAAGTCAGAAAGTGCTTTTTAAAATCGAATTTATTTTTATGCTATGATCATAATTTGATTTTTTTCCAATTTCCTTTGCCATAACAGCGTTGATGTGGAGCTTGATAATAATGAGGGTATGAGGGTTGTTTGTTACGGTGATCATCAAAAAGGTAGATTTCAGAATTTATTTATTGATTCTGAAGTTGTCATTAATCATGCTAACGAATATGACTAATATGTATTCATATAGTTTCACTTTGGAAGCGGAAAATATTGAAAAACAATGTTTTGTTTGTCTGTAGGAGAAAAACTCACATGGTATCTGATTAACACCCGCGAATGAGCCTCAAATGAAAGGAGCGTATAGGGTAAACAATCTTTAATTCTCATGAATTGCAATTTAAACCGATTTTTCTTGTGTTTACATTTAAAAGGAAAAAAAATCAAATGAGAGTTGTCGAGCTCATAAAGCTCTATCCATAGTTTGCCGATATTGTTATAAACAAAAGGATCGAGTTTTTTTTTTTTAATTTTATAAATGAACCGATCAAGCCGATCTTCAAACTTGTCTGAGTGCGAATTTACAGGACCCAATGAATTGGTCAATTTTGTGACACTGAATTTAATTGATAGGTGTAAACAGAAAATTGCCGTCAATTTGAACTTGACCAATAAATTGATGAGTTTATAATCGGTTCTAATTTTTCATCAATTTTTAGTGGAAATTTGCAGTAACTTTCAGTCATGAATTGGATGCCTGCTAGGACAGAGATTTTCAGGTTATTTTATTATTTACGCGATTTAACATATCCTACCCTAACCGTGAAGAAAATGATTGTTGCGTAAAAAACATAATTTACGTTGCATTAAATACATTCTCAGCAATGTGCATTGCTGAATATAAAAGAAAGGAATGTAGATGATGGTGGATTAGACCTTGGATTGAGAAAAGAAGGAAAGGAAACTTGACCACGAAAAATTTCTGAGTGCAGATCCTGATCAATTCAAAGTGTATTTAGAATAGATAAGAGTCAATTCACAAAAGCTATTCAATAATATTAGGAATTTTTCCTGTAGTTGAACCATTTCTTGTCAGTATGTTGGTATTCCTGAGTGAAAACTGTTGCCAACATTGACCAATAGATTGTCAGGTGTAAATATAACCCAATATGATCAATTTCATTCGGTCGTGTAAATTTGCACTGAGGCATTGATGGAAAATATTTGTGTGCCAAACTTCGTTCCATTTGGTTGATAAATGTGGCCTCCACTTTGTAGAGAAATTTATTATATCCATATATATATATATATATATATATATATATATATATATATATATATATATATATATATATATATATATATATATATATATATATATATATATATATATATATTGAAATTTTCTTTACCTTTTTACTATTATAGAATCTTATACTATACTCCAGTCGATGCATATATATCAAGAGGGCAGTCCTGGAGTGGTTCTATTATCGAAAGTATGTGACCAACGAAATATCTAATGAAAATCCACCATTAAATCATATCAAAATTGAAATTCATAGAAAATATTGAATTTAAAGTAAGATCGATGGGATATCGAGAGAGTTTGTGTGGAAAAAGTGATATATAAAAGATGTATTAGCAGAAATGTAAAAATATAATTTTATACAAATTCGTAAATGTAGAAGATTTAGAATGAGATTCTATTCATAAAATCATTAGTGGTAAATTCAAATATCCGTGAGAAAATAAAAAATATGTGTGTTACCATGGAAGGAGATAACAAGTTTGGAGAAGATTGAAAAAAGTTACAGAAAGGAAGCCACGTACAAAAATTTAAAAGGCACAAGTGAGAGAAATAAGTTATCAAAAAATTTCCACATACATGGTATAGAAGAGAAATCCATGAAAGTACGCACGTGAGCTGTCATTGCAATCCCAAAAGTACCTCCACAGGCTGGATACATCACAGGAAAAGGAGCAACAAGGTATTCTAATCACCAAACTCACCAAAGTGCAACTTTTCGTATAGATATCCGATAACTTTGAGTGTCCGATCCACTGTTTACACTGTTTTGGCTGAGCATTCATTAAAATTCCATGCTAAAGGACTGACCATAATTTTAAATATTCTTCCTATTAATAATCATCACTTATATTCAAATTGCACCATTTCTTATTATTATTTCTCTTTAGTATTTATCGCAGAATGGGGCAGTTTAAGGTTTTTAGCTGACAGAATTCTTTCATCAGTTTCGTTACATGTCACAACAACTTTATATGCTTTCTTCCGAAATCTGTGTCAAGGAGTTAATTTGGCTTTCACCGTGCATATTCTAACATCTCGCTCCACTTGCACGTATCCAACTACATTATCTCCATAGTATTCTAAGAGAAAATGAATTCAGGAATGAATACTCATTGAATTTGATGGTTAACAACTCATTAGTGACGTATAACATAGGTACTTCAACAAAATTATGGCTTCTCTTTTTTGTGAGAAAAATTTAGTTCCTTGCGTTATTATTGGTAGTGGTTCTCTATCATAGAAACTCTAATAAAGACTTCATCCATTGATAGCAATATCCACGGGGGTACTGGGTAATCATATCATGATTCATAAGTCATTCAGTTACAAAAATCTCTAGGTACTAGAATTTTCTCAGTATTGTTTTCCGAATTTGGCTAATACACAGACGTAAAGAGACTGGATCTTTTTCTATTTGTTACATAAATAGCTATAATAATACAACATACAATAGAACCTACCTGAATGTTATTATATTTCGCATTTCTACTCTAACAAAATTGTTAGTGCCCTGACAAGAAAACACGGACGTAGCGTCGATTTTTGGCAGATTGTCTGATTTTCCCTGAAGAAATCCGGTATCCGTTACTCATCAACCTGTATGAACAATACTTTATATTAACTTATTTCCGCCAAAATACAGCCGGAAACCTATAAAATATTTATTTTCAGCTGAACTACAAACTTCAACCACAGGAGGCAGACACGATTACTCACGGCAAATCTATACTGACGTTGACACTGGCAAATCATGACTTGTGACGTCACGCGGCCATAAACATGGCGCATAGCCGTTTTCGCGAGCTTCGAATTTGCTCAAATTTTGAATTTTTTTTTCAATGTACACATGCAGTTGAAAACATAGTTTTCAGCTCGAACCGACTCAGTTTTTTATGTATTTATTATATACACAGTTCTTAAAAAACACGCAAATTCCTGATTATCCAACTACTCTAGAATATCGCAGAACAGTTGATGACATAAATCTGTCTATTTCACAGATACTTTAATCGCAAATGCTCTACTGAAATTGCATCTCATTTCTACCACGAGCAAAGTCAAGCATATTGGAGGGCTGTACATTCTGAATTATCGATTGCCCGAAATATGTCATCAGATACGTGAAGAAGTTCAGTGGTAGAACTATGTCTTGCTGTATAGAAGTGAATCGGGGAAAAATTATCCCTTCAGTTCAGTATAGAATTATATGGATGTGTGAATGAAACGTTTCAATTTATTCGCGAACTGATGCTGGGAATTCGTTTTCGGCGTCAGTGGGTAATCAACATTTTGATGCTGAATAATTAGCCAGCTCCCATATTGTGCAATTAATCGGTGTATAAGTATGGCTCATTCGTGAACACAAACGAATAATTTCATTAGAATACGCACACCATAATTCTGTTGTTATTGTTCATGCAATCGTAAATAATTAATCACCGCTAAACCAGGATAATTCAAAGTGTTGCGATCGTGTATATCGATTGTCAGAATCATGCATCAAATATGGGAATGTGTTTGAATATTGCATTTTACGCCCATCAAGCAATGTTAACAGAAACCTGACGAAGGTATTTTTTTCCATAGAGAATATGGAATATTCCACTCTCGTAAAAAATCACAATGCAGTTATATTGGTGTATTATAACAAACCAAAAACACTCCACTGATATGAAGAGAGTTGGCGGCATGCAGACAAGAATTTCTAAATTCTAGAAAAAGATATCCTGGGCGGGGATCGAACCCACGACCTCATGATTACCGGTCAAGTGTTCTTCCAACGGAGCTACTGGGGACGTAGGTAAGCAACCGCGATCAGGATATCGCGTTCTAGAATTTAATGTTTTTCTAGAATTTAAAAGCCAACTCCCTTCACATTAAATATCATAGACACAAATTTACCCTCATAACTTCACTAATAGTTCAATCGAATGGTAGTCGCGCGTAGAGAAAATTCAAGTAGTCCATTTTTCTACGGTTCTATATGTATTCTGAGGTGCTAGATCCAAATTTGATAGAATTTCCTGAAGCGTTCCGAGATATAATAAAAATGATAGTAATAATATCTATTCATCCTTTGATGTTCTTACAATTCATACAGGTGGGTTGCTATAAAATGGAACACATATTAGACGGGTTAAGAAAAACATACAATTTGGACCTACAAAATCAAGTGAGGTGAAATAACTACACAAAGTGTGAAAACTCGTCTACAGAGTAGAAGGATTGTTCTAGTAGGAACTAATGTAGCATTGCCTTGCAACTGCAATGTTCATTGAAGAAGTTGGTGCTTATACTGTTGAATTTGTTGTAGAGCTTAATGCCCTGATATGAGCAAGGGTTCTGTCCCACAGTAAGTCTCGAAAAGAGTTGATAGATATTTTTCCTGATTCTGTTGTCGTACTCATGAGGTACTGAGCGGTTTTCATGGTTTTCTGTGTTGAAATTACATTATAGATGTATAAACAGGAGGATGTCTAGTTCTTTTCAATTAATTCTACATGTGGCTGAACGTGCTATTCCCTTGATGATTCTTAGTATATTTTTTTGTTTTGTGAAAGATTATTGAGAACGACGACGAACACCAAATTATGATCCCATATGACAGTGTCGTAATACATCTAAGTATTATAAAACATTGTAACATGGAAAATGAACAAGATGGAAAACTGTTGATGAAATTCCTAGAATCAAAACAAAAAAACAGATAAATAATATTGAAAACAAAAAAGGAGAAACAATCACTGATAATAAAATTATTGCTGAAATGTTCAACAACTTTTTCGCCAATGTAGGAGAAAACCTAGCAAAATAAATTTAAAAAAATCCTAACAAAAAAAGTAAAAAGAAACAAAAATTCAATTTTTCTCACACCAACAAATATGAGTGAGATAAAGAACACCATAAATAACATGAAAAATAATAAATCTTCTGGGCATGATGGAATCAAATCCGAAATTCTCAAGATTATTATTGAGACTATAAGCAAACCCTTATTATTATAAATAAATCATTTTAAACAGGAATATTTCCTCTAATTCTGAAGTACTCATTAGTAACTTCAATATTCAGATGTTGAGAAACTGATAATGTCACAAATTATAGGACTATCTCTCTCCAATCATCGATCAGTGGTTTTCAAAAAAAATTTCAAACGAGATTAAACATAGTTCCAACAAAACAAAATCTACTGTCAACATCTCAGTACTGGTTAACAGATGATAAATCTAGTACCGATGCAATTCACTCCCTAACAATAATCATCTATGAATCCTGTACCCCTCCTGGGTGTTTTCATAGATCTGAAAAAAGCGTTTGATACGGTTGACCACCCCATACTTCCGGATACCCTGGAAGATATGGGTGTGAGAGGTATGGCACACAAGTTATCAAAAAGTTACTTAACAAACAGAAAATAAAGAGTAAGAATTGTAAATCAGGTTCGTACAGAAATGAAAATGTCATGTGGTGTACCCCAAGAGACAGTTCTGAGGCCAGTGTTATTCGTGATATATTCGAATGACTTATTCATACAAGAAACAATCGGAAAAATCATTAGTTTCGCGGACGACACGGTAATATACTATGAAAATGACGACTGGTACAACCTCAAACTGAATATTGAGAGAGATCTAGGAAAACTCAAAAACTGGTTTGACAGTAGATTACTTTCTATGGATTCCGACAAAACTGTATACTCACCATTCAGCAGTCTCTCGACATCCTTGCCAAAATACACCCTGAACATTCAACAAGAGCTTGTAATCAAACCTGTATATATATATATATATATATATATATATATTATATATATATATAAATATATATATATATATATATATATATATATATATATATATATATATATATATATATATATATATATATATATATATATAATATATATATATATATATATATATATTAATTAAATATGTATATATATATATATATATATATATATTTATATAGATGATCATCTCAGATGGGACCATCATATGAAGTACTCAACAAAAAAACAACGCTGTATTTTATATCGATCAAACAGGTTGGAATATTTTTGGTTTATAAATACAAAAAAAATCAATACCATAGTTTGATCGAAACACACTTAAATTATGACATTATCGGCTGGGGGGTATCAAAAACACGTCTGCATGCTCTCGAAGTATCTCAAATGCTACTCAACAATCCTGCAAGATATCCAAGTAATTTACTCTACACAGAAACACAAATATTAGATATCAGACAATTATACAGCGTCCAAATAGGATGCCAAATATACAAAAACAAAACTGAACATGACACTCCAAACCATCCATACGCGACCAAAACATGGCACCAACATTACATACCAGTGACCTCTAAATCCAAAGGACAGAGAAGCTACTGGTATCTAGCACCGAAATTATTCAATTATTCACCAAAAGAAATTACAGACGAAACTTCACTGACACGCTTAAAAAAACAACTAATGAAATTAAAAAAAAAAAAAACAACGGATATTCATAAATTGATTGAAGGTTGAATCATATAAAAGGGGGATTTAACGAACCCAACCTAACCCTCGAAAATATATTGTTATAGGCTCACATTTATCTATTTTATCTCAAAGAGCTTCTTATCCTTATTTTCAGTAGAAAAAATCGATATCTACTATATTATTAACACTATATATTAGACTTCTGCAAATATTGTAATGTTCATTCATGGTCATATTGTAAAAATGTAGAAATGTATTCTTATATGCTCATATTTATCTATTTTATCCCACAGGATTTTTTATCCGTATTTCTAGTAAAAATTGTTATATTTAATTCATCTCAAATTTGTTTTTTTAGTATGTGTAATACTTCTGTAGCTATTGTCATGTTCATTCAGATTATATTGCTGAGAATTTGTCACCACTGCATAAACTGTATCGATTTGATCACGAATAAACGTCATTCATTATGTATTATATTCATTTATTATCTATCGATATCGTTCCTCTGATTTGTCGGAATAGGGACCTCGGACCTCAGTTTTGTTGTGACATGTCATCTTCTTTTCGAAGATTATTCCTAAACATTAAATTTTTTTTATTTTTTTAATATTAATTAAATTTTTGGGAGAAATGTCATGAAAGTGTTTTTCGAAATAACATTGGTTTCACAATAGTGATGAAATACTTGTGTGCTCGGGTTAGCTTCATCGAAAATTCCATTAAAGTTATCACCAGTTAGGACGAAATTTGTGCAAGGTGTTTTTGAATCGGTTATTTAACAATATTTCTCTAGATGGAGATTGAGAATAGAGTGCAGAAAGTAGCGAAATTTTCGCACCTTATTGTTTTTTGCTCGTAACTCCGACACTATGTATTTCATCAGAAATACCATTCGAAAAAAAGTTAACACTAACCATTTCATACAGAGTTTTCGAATGTGGGACCAATGGTTGAGGATCTAGGGAGTCTTGAAAATAGACGGAATTTGCGTACTTCGCAGTAAATGGCGTTTTTTTTTCTCGGTGTTCCGCAGATAACTCATTATCTACGCATTTCTTGAAAAAACGCATGCTGTACAAACTGAAAAAGTATTTTATTTCCTATTATCCATATGAAGTCGTAAGTGTGCAAGAAGGAGCAGCCAGATAATAGGCTTTTTCTCATCCTGTGGGGTATGTGGGACATGAAAATTGATTGTTATCTATGCTGCTCTATAGGTATTGTCATTGCAATTATGCAACTTGGAATGATATAGTCTTGAATGAATCTAATTAAAAACGTATGATAATTAACTATTCTATAATAAGTAAGCAATATTTATTAAACAAGCTGTACCCTGAAGGACCCGGATCTGGAGATGGTGGTGCAGGTAGAACAGATGGGTAACCTCATCCTTCCTCTGGTGGTCTGAAAGAGAAATGCATGAACATTACCACAAGTAATGTTACCAAGGGGGGGTCGGCGAAGTACAACTATATGAAAGAGTGATTGTAGTGAATGTTAAGAATAGATAAAGGTGATACCTTCAAGTGATGTTGTGATGTCTGCCAGGTCATCTACATTGGGATCATCATGATCCTGGTCGTCCTCCGAATGGAACTGCACGCAGTTGTTGCACAATTCGCACACACATTCGTGCAGAACAGACCAGTTTTTCACGCAGGTTTTCAGGAGCAGGAAGGTCAGTGGCAGAAATGGGCCCACAGTTGACAGTGTTCCTCCATACCAATTCTTCAGGTTACTCCGTGAAGTTGTCCTCCCCCAGCCACAGCTGCGGCGGCTTCTGATGGAGATAGTGGTGACGTATAATGCCGACTTGTACAACGGCTTTTGTTTTTCCTTGCATGAACAATGCAGACGTCGTGTCACACCCGGTTACTGCATGCCAAAAGATTATATGCTCAACCAGGTGATGATTGAGGGTGGTGTTTGGGTGGTACAGCTTGCTGAGTACTTCATCCATACACAGATCCATTAGAAGAAGCCTGTCCACAAATTGAGAGGACTAGGAGGTCGAAATCCTAGCCCACGACAGTATTATTAAAATTTATTGATAATTCAAAAATGACTATCCGTCGAATAATCATGAGGATCTTCGACTGGTAGTTCGAAATTACTCGATAAGTAATTTTTTATACAAAAGAAGCAATTGAATGAGAGTAATCTGATAATAACCCTCGGAATCTCAATGATCTGAACAGAATATAAAATAAGCCTATCCTGCAATAAGAATATTTGGATTAGAGAATTCTAACATTTGAAAACATTCAACCACGTTAATTTGAAATCTTTCCTGAAAACGGGAAAATAATACATAAGTTCGACACGGAACACGCAACATCCTAATTCGCCGAGAAAAAATATCTGCACATTTTCCAATGTTAGTTGGGTTCCCAGAAATGAAGAAATAGCAAGTCTTGTAACAGAAGAAATAATTTTTTTGTATTGCTTGCTCGTGGAAAACCTAGTAACATATTGGTTTTCTCCAAAAAAACCGACAAGGAGCGCTACTTTTTGCGAAGTAAGTAAATTTAGTCGATTTTCAAATTGCTCCAGTTCCTCACTCTCCAGCTCTTTATCAAAATATATGGTATGTTTCGTGTACTTCAACTTTGTATGAAATGCTATTTTCGATCAAATGCAGAGTTTTGGAGTTACGAGCGAAATACTGTATACGGTGAGAAATTTGGCTGTTCTTTGGAAATATCTCGGAACGCTTCAGGAAGTTTTGTCAGCACGCTTTCAAATCTGAATTGAATACCTCAAAAAACATATTTAACCGCAGAGAAACGAATGCTTTGATTTTTTTCACGAGAGGGCCTTTTTCGATATTACTTCACATGATACGTGTTTTTCAATGTAATAAGCTCTCAATGATGAGGCAAAACTAAATCACAATGGTTTATGAGGAATATGTAGAGCGGGTCGTAGTTTGTATGAAATTCGATTCAAAGGATACAGTAGGTGACTGAATGGAATGAAGAATGAAAAATAATCCGGAAAAAACTCAATTATTCTACTTTGTTGTCTTAGTGAATACGATGCCACTTCTGCATCAATGTTATGAATGATTCCTGGTGGGTACTTTTTTTTGAAAAAACATTTTTTTTGCCTTATTAAAAATGCAAATTTACACTTTCAGATTTTTCTTCAGAGTTAGGTTCCTTTCACAATATCTATCAGATGTAGTTTGAAGTCCAGCGTGGCTTGAGCCAGAAAAGTTGTTGTTTTCTGTTAAATATTACAAAAAAATAATTTCATAGTTGTCGTAGGTTTTTTAATTTTTAGAAAAAATATTCCTATTCAATATTCAATTGAGAATGTTTCCTTTTTCCAAATGAGAGTTTTCTTGCAAACATGCTCAAAGGCACATAATGAAAAATAGTTGCAACAATGGCCAGATGAATACAATATACTTTTAATTGTATGCCTCCGTCGATTTCGTATAGAGAAACGTATGTTTGTCCTGGAGCAATATTGTTTTAACGTTCATTTCAGTTCGTTATTAACCGCACTGATGATATTGATTTGAGATTTATTAAATTCTTCAAACAGAAAGAAGATTCTTCGAGTCATTCCGGAATTGTGGTTGACATCATATTGAAAGTTCCTAGCGAACCGCACTGTATCCATATTGAGAAGGGAAACATTCTCAATTGAATATTGAATAGACAGATTTTTCTGGGAATTGAGAAGTCCACGATAAGAATGAAGATAGTGACTGAAGTTTATCTTCCAGTCGCAGATGAAAATCCTGTTTATATTTCCAAACAAATCGCAATGTACCGTTTTATTTCATTAACTACCTTCTGTATTTATAGAGCACTGACGTTTAATATTGTAGGCCTGGTAATAACGTGGCTGAATCTGATAATCATCTTAATTCAGAATAAGGATGATTACCAATGGTTATCTCTAACATGTTAAACATCTTGTATTCATAGGATATAGATTGATCGATTACTGAAAACTGGCACTACCGATTTATTTACTTGAATACCGAAATATATACTGCTTTCTACATAGGTACTGAGCTTTGGACTGACTGAAGAGTACTGGATGACTGCATCAACAGAATATTTTCTCATTAGAATCTTTGCTTTTTATATCAAACTCTCCCTCTACATGCATCGTGAGAGTTTCAAATAATTACGTTTCTCAATCTTTTTTGTCTTGACAGTTATAACCCTATTCTCATTCGTACAGTATTTTTAATAGCCATCTAGTTTGGACAAAAGTGCACTCATGGCTTTCTGGAATGATAACCGTATGGTGGGTTTTAATGTTAAACGAAGGGTCTATTAGTGGTCTTCCTGGTGATAATTCACTGAATTAATTAATTAATCAATTGATTTACATATATTGCTTGTACGTTCAACAACATTTATTGTTCTTGTTCATTAGAAGGAATCGAATCCTTATCAAATTTACGATTATTTTCACTTACTCTTCCTTTCGAGATTTTCTTGATGGTGATGTCGAAAGCTATTTTTATATCTTACTTGACAGACAGTAGTCACAATTTTCATTTTTTACGGAGAACTGGATCAACTCTCATTCACCTGAAATATTTCTATTCCCAATATTGTACAGGGCGGGAGTCACACTAGGTAGAGAGCAGCTCGCTTACTGGACGAGATAATTCTACTGATTTGAATTTTCTAAAACTACTCAATGCGTCTTTGAATCAGAATATCTAACAGCTGTCATAAATCTAGAATTCTTTCCAAAAGCTGAAAACTGTCACAAGCCACTGGTGAGATGCATGCATGTACCATTGGGCTATGATGAGCTTGAGTATACTTCTTGCTCAATAAAAAAGCAAACGGAATATACATATATGGATCGATATTGAACATATAGGATTTGAGGTCAGTGTTGTACCCAAAATTCCATGTTGAATGCTTGGATACTTGGGCGTTTTTATCTACGGTTGAACTCTGGGTGAATTGACCAGTGGCCAGAATAAAAATAGTACTTGGCCGGCGATGTGGAGTATAGGTACATTCCAACCATTCTTCGATTCATCTAGAGTTTCACAGAATAAAACGATATATTCCAATTCAATTCAGGAAATACACGAAAAACGTTAACGACAAATTTCAAATATGTTTTCGAATGTAGCTGTAAAAACAATATTGATTTTAATTATCCCATATACCTTCGGCAAATAGTCTGATTAATTATTTTTTTCTAATGAAATAAACTGACATAGAAGTAGAAATAGTTTCATGCGTTGATTTCATAGTGGTTTCATGTCTGGCCTTGAAGAGTACTGAAGAACTATTACTGACATGAAGAATATTTCAAGACCATAAATATTTTTTGTCGGTAGCCACTATAAAACCCTCATGAGAACAAATATTCTAGAATGCTAAATGGTTAGATTTTGTTGCCTTGGTAGTATTCTGCGATCCATGAATGTGATTTTATATGGAACAGAAAATAACCTGCATGAATGACAATAACCCCCATCGAAGCCCCAAAGGAATGTTCATGAAACTGATATGAAGCACACTGGCATTTCAATTGTTACTATCGAAACGGATACAAGTTCAATAGCTCAGAGGATTCCTGTTTTTCGGTAGTGATTGGTAAATAGTGGAGTTCTGGATAGTCAGCCATTCATTTTGTGGTAGATAATTAATGAATTCAAATGAACCTCGAGAATATGTTTTGTTTTTGGGAAATAATTTAGCTTACTGATATGTATGATATATCTATATGAAAATTGGTTATGATTTTTTCCCACCTTCTAACCGATTGAGAAATTTCGAGAATACAATCAGAGAGTATCGACAAATACTTCAATTGAAAATGACATGCATATTCCCAACACAAAGTTCCACTATTGAAGGATTGATCAGAATTAATAATTCCGTTATCAAATTCGGTCAATTCATATGGAATGAAAAGCCCCATCCAGAATAAATTTCATAAAACAATAAAATTTGAATGATGGCTGTATTATTCGGATCCATTTAAAAATTAATTCGGTTTGACATTTCCATGCTATATTTGAACTATATGGATAGTTAATAGATTGTCAGCCGTATTGTATTAACTGGATGTCAACGTTATTTCAGTTTCAATAAATTACTTCATTGGTTGTAATGATATTTTATTGCTTTCGAAAACTGAAAATTCAGAATTAAAAACCGTTTTGAGCGTTTTGCAATACTGACGCTATCTTCATTGCTACAGTATTAAACAATAGTCAGTTGTATAACGAGACAAAGGATCACTTGATATCGGGATTAAATATGAAATTTTCTACACTCTGTTGTAATCTGATATGATTGAATTCCGTATTTTCTAGATATAGCAAGAATATAACAATTGAATTTTCGAACAGAGCGTTTTTTGAACTCCTAAGAAATTGTAAGATCCCGGCGTATTTTCAATTCAATTCTTTTTTCAAAATATACTTTATTGTCGGAGATATAATATTATTGACAAAGCATGTCTATACTCTGATTTAGATTTACAAAAAAGGTATTTATTTAAATTTCTAAAAACTGAGGATTATTGTGGTGTGTTGAAAACAATAGTTATAAAAACAACAAGTATCAATCATTGTAAGACATGAAAAGTATCAACTCGCAATTAGTTATACAATGTTTTGTCCATGATTCAAAAATGATTGTATTGTCAAGGAAAAAAAGTCCCATTTACAAAGCGTACTCAAAACTAGAACTTGTATATATTATCACAGAATAGTACAAAAAAGACTTTATATATATATATATATATATATATATATATTTATCATGTATGAATAAATAAAAGGATGCATATGTAAGAATATAGACGAAGACAGATAGTGTGTCATCAAGAGAATTGACCATTATCATAGAACTCCTGTAGGCCATACTATGCTTTGAGTAAAATTATTTTTCTGACTCTGTTCCGAAACTGCTAATGTCCAGGGATTTCCATTGAATGTAGTCAGTTTAAAAAAAATATTCACTTTCTTACATTATTGAATATTTAGTTTGCTCTGAGAAATGGGCAGAGCATTTTTTTGCTACCTGACGTGTTTAATATATTTATGCTGTATGTTCGGTATCAAATGTGTTAGTTCTAGATTTGTGTACTGAACAGGTGGCCTCCTGTTTAAAGATGGAATCTTGTGTTTAATGAACAAAGGTTCACATTGGGCAGTGTATTCAGCTCGTGACATACATCTTATTGCTCGTTTCTTAAGAATAAAGACTGGATCGAATATATATTTAGTGCAGTATTACAAGGAAGCTATACCATATCTCAGGTGTGATTCAACCAAACAAAAATATGTCACCCCACCCATTGACAAACCGAGTTCCTTGGGTACCACTCTAACTGCATAGCAACCTGATGCTACTTTTTTCCTTGGGGTGTGAATATGGCTAGAGAATTTGAGACTGTGATTTTTGCAATGCCAAGAAACTTGGATTTTTTTTAATTGAAGCAGAAATGGTTTGCGTCTCACCAGTTTTAGGCCTCACTTGAATCCTGTTCGAGGTTTGCTTTCGGGGAATCGATATTTGATCCTTTCCACATCAATGTCGTATCATCAGCAAACATAGTAAACTCTCCCTGAATAATTATACTGGCTTAATCATTGAGGTAATTTGGGGACAATTTTGGGTTGAGTAATGACCCTTGTGGCACACCACATTTGATAGTAGCGGGGTTTGAGTTACCATCTTGCATCTTCAGAGTTTATTTTGTATATGATGAATATGACTCGAACTAATTGTGACTGTTATTTCCGAACTCGTAATACCAAAGTTTCTGGATCGATATTCCGTGGCTGACACAGTGAAATGCTTTCGAAAAGTCACAGAATACTGCCTCAATTGCTGAGCCCTCATTCCTACCCACATGAACCTCTACCAAGAGGTGAAATGAGGCATCGTTTGTACTTTTATTATTTTGCATTAGTCAGATTGAATATAAATGAAAATGATGGAGTTATTGAAAATAAACAACTGAATCGAAAAAGAAGACTTGATAACACGACCAGTCATGTGTCAGAAAAAATAAGAAACATTTTCACTGCAAAATACAAATAGCATCCCTATTTTGTATGAACCCCAAACACAACAATAGAAAGTTGGAGAAGATTTTATGTCTCTCTGATTGCTTCTCAATATTCCTATGCAATATGACTCAAATCAGAAAGAAGAAGTATAACAAAACTGTTCTTTTTTTGGTCCTGTTCACCTATAGAACTTAAAGATATCAAAAATTTAAATTCATTCAGCTATTGGATAAAAGCATACAATGATAGTACTAACTTGACTTTGGGTTCCAATCTCAATATCACTATGAAAATGAAAAATGTATTTTAGCACACAGTCCTCGATGACTCATTAACACGTTGCCTGCCCTCTCGGTCAATATCACTGACAAAAGTTTGCTTGATCAAGGTAGTTTTTCACATCTCATATTCTAACTCCTCGGTCTAATGTGCATTTACCACCTAACTGAGCTGGAGGGGATGAACAACTGCGACATTTTGGAATACAGTCATCATCGCCGAAAAATTTCAACAACATGAAAATTCATGATAATTTTCTTTTCGATAGGCGAACTTAAAGAAATTATTGAGATATAAACAAATATGATGAGTTCTTTTCCGCAGCATTTTCGGTTTGTTCAGATCCTTTCTAATATGCTTGCAGTGTGCCGTCCGCTGGTTTGCTTCACAGTTCCTCAATAATTTCTATTCTTAATTCATGTTGCGCAATGCTGGGTTTCACAAAGCGCAGGTTCAGTCTTCATCAGTTCCTGGTGAGTTTTTTGCACTGAAGAGGAATCCGGAAAAGAGTTAAACTATATTTATGCACCAGGCCCTGAAAGGTATTGTCATATCCAATTGAATTGATTGATAATGTAACCCTTCATTTCAGTTTTCAGTTAAAGAACTAATGATTATGCTACCTTAGCACGGTCAGAATACCACGACCATTCAAATACTCAGTGGACAGGCCAGCCCTCAAATTATAATCAAAAGGACATATTTTTAATCAACATGATAACTGTGAATTGAATATAGGCAAGTATAAATCTCACAAACCTTGTCATTCTAGCTTATCAAAAAAACTGATGGAAAGACGTGAAAGTATTTCTCATTCTCGCACCCCTGTGAATTCTTAGAGGGATAACATATAGGGATCCTACGAAACAAATATTTTTTCCAGGTATTGTGATCGGAAGTGAGGGAATGAATTTTTCGTTTCAAGGATTTTTCATTTCATTAAATAAATATTTTCGTAAGTAGCACGAGAATCTATTTTTCATAGAGGTTAAGTTACGAGTTCTCCAATAATTCATCCCTCTACCCAAATGTATTCAATATAAATTGGATATGATAAGATGAATAAAACGATAATATCATACACATTTTCCATAATGAATAATCAAATGATGACTTTTTTGTTATTCGAACGATATTAACATGAAATGAATATAATAGTTGAATCATCGATTTTTTTCAAATAGCATAAGATTATCGGCTTTCAGCTTCTAATTTCAATAATTTCGAGGGAATCAGTGGACAAACCAACCTAAGATAATATACATTCTCCACGTATTAATCACTATGGTGTCTCATTTCAAATTTATGGTTGGATTCGTATTATTCATTCATACCGAACATGGAGAAAAACATACATATCATAATATCAAAGTAATCTTCCTACCTACCCAATAGCTATTCATAGACCACCGATAAGAATCAATTCCTTGACATAATATGTGTTGCAACCCCAATTGATCATTTCTCTTGAACATCCTTCCACAGGAGTGACAGTGTATGAAAAATCCAAGAAGAATGGGAGTATAGAACCACCTATCTCGTTCTGAATTGATGTGTTCATCAATTATTGATGTGAATAATTCAAATAAAAACCTATCAGTGTCCACAGTACGTATTTTTTTCATTTAAAAGAGATGATCGTTATTTGATTGAAGAATTGATGCGGGGAGTCGAAAATGTATTACGCATAACGCTACATGGTAATCTTTCAGGTGATTGATTGAAACAATCCATCACCAACTCCCTGCTTGCAATACCATTTTATTCCGTCATTTCAAACCGTGAATTGATTATTGATAAAAGAGCTGAAATCAAGTAAAGCATATTGGACAACATCGAAGCGAATACGTTGGAGGAATATGTCGAATACATTTTGATGCCATTGATTTATATAATTAATAAATCTCTATTAACTAGTACGTCTTCAGAACCTCTTGAAATCACAGTCATTAACTCACTTCACAAGTCTGGGAATGAGCGTTAATTTTCAAACTATCACTCCTCTCGAACACATGATTTTTTTTTATAAGATCCTAAAGTCCAGGATAAGAGTATTCATAAAAAATATAACTCAATTTCTGGAAAGCAATTCGAGTTCATGGAGGGCAGATCAACTCAAGATGCTATAGCAGAGTTAACACAGAAAATCCGTAACGCTTCAGATGCGAAAAAATCTGCTGCCATATATATTTTCGTTGATTTGGCTGACGCATTTGATACGGTCAGCCACCCAAACTTGCTAGAAACCCTCGAAAATATGGGATTCCGCGGAAATGTTCATCAGTTGATGTGAAGTCATCGTGAACAATACGTCACTGTCGATAATAAATTGAGCAGCACTATAGTAGACAGCAGGGAATGGTCTTATCCTATTCATTTCCTATGTAGATTAACTGTTCGACTTACTTGTCCCTGCTGTAATGATGAGCTTTGCCAACAAAAGAGTTTCATTTTTACAAGATGAAAACTGGACGGAACTGAAACAAAGATAGTCAATTCATTTCCATACATGGTAGAATACTTCAATAGCAAATTACTCACAATCAACCGAAAAAAATCCTATTTTCCTCCCATTCGCTAGTTATGAACCCAATTTACCACGCTTCTGTGCTGATGATATATCCATAAACGGTGTTATAATATAACTGGCATCTACTGAAACTGTAGAATATTCAGGGATTACGCTGGATAGTAGGTAATCTCCAATGGAATGCGCATATGAAAAACCTGACACAAAAAATCAGATTCTTGTGATTTGAGTTCAAATATCTTCAAAATATCCTCGCTCTCAAACACTTGAAAATAATATATCATGCCCTGGTTCATATACATCAATCATAAAATATAATCGCTTGGGAAGGAGTTACTAAGAATCATCTGAGAAATTCGAAAAGGGTACCGAAGTGAATATTTATGATCATGTTGAATAAACCGTACCACCTACCCAAGCGATGATCTGTATAAGATGACAGAAATAATGGATATTCGGCAAATCTTCGCTCCAACGCAAGAATATAAAACAAGCTGAAGCTTGATGTGTTGGAAATATGAACAGGATGTTCATTAAATCAGATGTGGAATCATCTGCGACTGAAAGATAAACTTTAGTCAGTATCTTCCATCGTCAAGATAACCTCTTGTGGGGTATTCATGTTGAAAAGGGAAACATTCTCAATTGAATATTGATAGAAATATTTTTCTGTGAATTGAAATATCTACGATTGAAATGAAGCTATTTTTTGTGAATGTCTAACAGTAAACAACTACTTCCCCGGCTGAAGCCACGCTGGACATTGAACTACATCTGATAGATATTCTGGAAAGGCCCTAACTCAAAAGAAAAAATCTGAAATTGAAAATTTGAATTTTTATTCAGATAGTTATTTGATTTTCTATTCCAGTCTCAATTAAGAACTCATGAAGATGAATGAGGCAAAGAAGAATGTTTTCCAAAAGAGAGTACTCACCAGCAAGCATTCGTAACATTGACGCAGGAGATACATCGCATTCACCAGGTCTATTGATAACAAAATACAAGATTAATATCCACAATAAACGAATAAAAACGAAACAATTATCTCAATAAACTAATTTTATGCTGCCTAAATTTCACATTTCCTGGAGATATCAGATATTCCAAATTCAATATCAATGTGTTTACTTATTCTATTCCTAAAACCATCCTTGATCGATTTGATGGAATTTTCATTATCAATGTATAGAGTGATAGGAATGTATTGAGAATTGATTTCATCAATGAGTGATTTCCAATAAAGCAATTCTTGCCTCTCATTGAAGTTTGCCATTCATATTATAATGTATCCCCTGGTCCGAGGTTCCATTTAGGTATCTAAATAATATTGTTATCAACATTACATGACTTTCATTCCAATTATTCAAATTTCTGCTACAGTAACCCTCAGAGAAACACAAATCAGGTCGAATTTTATTAGCAAAATATAATAAGCTCCCACTGCCTCCTGAAATGGGTAATCTAGCATCTATTTCCCTTCCTCAGTGATATAACTTGGCATCGGAGTTGTCACTGGTTTTGAATTGGGGATATTTGATTTCTCAAGAATTTTCTTTGAATATTTCAATCGAGATATGCTAATGGAATATTTATTGTTTATAATATCTTTACCCAGGAATTCATCTGGATGTGAATCAATCGTCATTTCGAATTCCTTTTTCAGAAGTTTTAAAATATTTTCTAGTTTACGGGTGTCATCCCCAATCAAAATTCCGTCATCAACATGAATACCCAAAATTATATTACCATCAATATTCTTAGATATGCATTTTTCAGAATTACTTTGTATGAGACCAATATTTTTTAAATACGATATAACCCTTTGATTCCATTTGAGTGGTGCCTGTTTCAAACCAAATAAAGCTTTGTTTAGTTCACAGATCATTCCACCTGAATCATATCCTACCGAAGGATACATATATATCACTCCATCAAGTTTAGCATGAAGAAATGCGGTTTTGATATCAAATTTGACAATTTTCCTATGAAATTTTGCAGCTGAAGCTATCAGAATTCGAAGTGGGGTACCACTTACTACAGGACCGAACGTTTCGTTATGATCCATGGAAAAACGTTGCTTGCAACCTCGAATAACTACTAATCTAGCTATAAACCTACTAATATCCTTCATTCTTAATATCCACATGCAGCTCATCACATTTTTACCATT
This sequence comes from Gonioctena quinquepunctata, assembly GCA_018342105.1. NCBI lineage: Eukaryota > Metazoa > Arthropoda > Insecta > Coleoptera > Chrysomelidae > Gonioctena > Gonioctena quinquepunctata. Next base: position 101,233 of record JAFIRS010001014.1, read on the forward strand.
AGCTTCCGATCTAACCACTTATTTCCATGTGTTGTTCTTTTTGAAACTTTCTATGTGGTCACGTATTGCTTTCTTCCATTTTTACTTCTCAGGCCCGTCAACAGCTTCAATATAAAACATTGGCTCAACCATTCCATGAAAACTGTATTCATATTCACTAGTCTCCTTGGTGGTTTCATTTGATCCCTTCTTCTCAAAATTCGTTCCTTTGGAATGTTCATCTTCACAATTACCTTACAAATCTATGTTGACAGGATCAGCACAAGAAGGATTTTGAACATTTTGTTTCTCTAGATCCTGCAGATGAATTAACTGTTTTTCTTCTTCTGACCCTGTAGTTTCAGATTTACTCAAATGATAAGTCAATTCACTACTATAATATTCAGAGGAGTTTTTAGTTATTTCATCTGGAGAAAAAATTATATCTCTAGTATATTCCATGGTTTTCGTATCGGAAAAATATATTTCCAAACCTCTTACCATATCATCACAACCTACAAAATTTGTTCTCCCCCAACTCCCAGCTGTTCTCCCCCAACTCCCAGCGTAATTCCCCTCTTCCTCAACCCTTCCCAGGAAAAAAAGTCGAGATTGTATATATAATCTTAGTTGTTAATAATAGTTTAAGTTAGCAATGCAAGGAAATAGTCAAATAATAGATTTGAGATTGAAATTGAATTGACCAGCCGCCGGCGCCGGTGTTATGTATATCTGAATTGCGAGAAACTGTTGGAATCATCTTCATATTCAATTAACGAAAATTATTGGAACATTGAAATATCTCCATATTAATTATGGAATACATTGATGAACGCTGATGAAACAGATTAACTTCAGGAACTAAGAGTTAGGTAGATGAAGCGTTCTGGTATTTTTTTATTGATGCGGAATATCAAATAATTGACTGAGTTAGGATTCGGTTGCTTATACTTGTATGATTGTGATATTTCTGTAGATGATTATATTCATGAAGTAGTGGTAGTTTGAATGTTCAGAATGAATCACAGGTTAGGTTGAATTCACATCAGTAATGAAAAACAAATTGAAAAATTCTTCAATATTCCCAATGTAAGTATTTTCCATACAATACAAAGGTATGTGCAAAAAATAAGAATGTGTCCTTGATGATTTCAGTGGCTTATATTCAATTACCCATTCATAAACGTCCAGATGTCAATTCTAGGATCAATTCGAGGACAAGTCCAATGACATATATTGTCAAATCCATACATACTCATAAAAGATTCATACATATCCAATAATGATAATAATATAGATTTTCGCTCCGCCCCTCATAACTTTTGAACGGTTCGAAGTGAAACAATGAAAAACAAAGTATTGTATGATATCACCGGTACTACTTCTTGAAATGAAAGACATTGTGATTGCCCGAAAGATGACGCGGGGGAATCATCGTTGAAAATATAATTCAATTCTCTTTTCAGCCATCCAATTATTTTTATCACTTCGTTGATTTGTTTCTTCACATTGTTCATTCGAAATGCCAAGCATAAGTGCGGATCCGAATGGTACCCTAATCTCGATAACTTTTGAACATTTTTATATGAAATAATGGGACAACAAATATTTCAAATGGTATAACTGATTCTACTTTTTGAGAAAAGAAACATCACAATTACTCGTCAGAGGGCGCTGGGGAAATAACAACTTGAAAATTTCGAAAGGCATAGTGGTCGAGTTGCACACCATTGAAGAGGTAATTCAATTATAGTTCCAACCATGGTTATTCTACGGAATCACAATTGCGATGAGTACCACTGAATATGGTCAATAGAGAAAGATTCATTACTTGAATGATTTTTCATTCTCGAATTCGTTTGAAGCTCAATTAGTTAGGTATAAATCTTGAATTCTTACAGTTATCCAATTTTTTTAATTGATTCGGCCGATAGTTGAGAAAAAGACACTCATTTCACTGAATGATTTTCACTTACAAACTCGCTCACTTGTCTGGAACACCGTAGAAAAGTTGGCGATTTGTCTCTATTTTATAGATATTTTCATGGGCGATGCTCTTCTGAAATATCAACAATCGTTCCTGCTTTGGCAGTCTCTTCGAGACTAACCCGTCAAGTTCAGTCATCACACCCCTCCGTGGTCACTTTAGAGACCTGCAGAACATCACTTTCCAAAGACTCGTTCATCCAACGAACAGCGAGGCTTTGGAACTCATTGCCTAGGAAGGTGTTCCCCGAGGCATACAACTTCCAGAAATTTAAGAAGAACACCAACTCCTACCTTCTTTCCCTTGGTTCCCACGATGTTCTCCGAACATCACAGGATATCCCTTTTCGTGGGAACCAGAACATAAAAAAAAAAAAAACTAGACTGGGTTTACAAAACCACGATATGCAATAGCCTTTTATTGCCTTTTGAAGAGATGATACCCAGATAATACCCAACTCATTTATTTCAAATGACCATAATTGTGAAGGGTATCATTTATCGGATTCAGTAAACTAATAATCAAGCTGTAACCTAGGAATGCCCATTATGAATTTGGATTATTTTGTCGATGTTCAAAAATTTATACTGTAACAATGATAATATCATCACTCACCTGCTCTTTATATTATCGCATTTGTATTCGAAGAAGTGTTCCATTCCACTTCTACCAGGATTATTTCGAATTTGAAACATCATGGTTCGTGTACGTCTCATCGAAGAGAAAACTGTAGCAATCTACATTTTTGGAGAGGCCCGTGGGAACTACCATGCAGCAGAAATAATTTTCAGTCGAAAATTTCATGATCATCCAATAACTCGAAAGTATTTGAGGGAACTGGCAGAAATTCAATTCTGAAGGAGACGGAAGTTTCGGTAGTTGCCGAAATGGTGGCTTATCCTCAATGAAGTACCTCACTTGTAGCAAATACGATTGACGTATCAACATCGACAGTAAAAAAATATTTGAAGAAACACAAATTCCATCCATACAAGTTGGTAATGTTACAGTAACTCACAGATGATGACCCTGACCAAAGAATGAAATTTGTGAAATTATGATGAAAAAGATAGCTGGGAACCGCAATTACATCAAAAATATTTGTTTTTCAGGTGAAAGTACTTTTTTTTCGAACGGAAACGTGAAAACACAAAATGCTCTGCACTGGAGTTATACAAACCCCCATATCTTTCGAGAAAGTCACACACAGTTAGAACAGAAACTGAATGTGTGGGCAAGAATTCTGGGAAACCATATTGTGGGTTGTTTCTTTCTGGAAGAAATTTATACCTGGAGATGCTACAAGAAACGATCGATCCACTCAAACTCCAAATACTAGAAGAAAATGAGAACAAATTCCAGGAACACGTTACTCTCCAGCGAAACGAGGCCTCTCCTCACTTCCAACGCCAAGTTCGGGAGTTTCTGGATGTAAGATACCCTATGAGATGGATTGGACGACGTGGACCAATCGAATGGCCGGCAGGATCACCTCATACCTTGTGACTTTTTTCTATGGGGTTACATTAAATCAAAAGTATATGAACTACAATCCTACTCTTTGGAAGAACTGAAACAACGAATAACACGGGTGTGTGCTGGTATATCTGCAGATATGTTACATAATGTTCGGGAAAATTTTTCGAATCTAATATCTCATTGTCAAGAAGCATAAATAAGACATTTCGAATAACTGATTCGTTGATTCACTGCAGTTTTGCTCCTTATTCTCAATAAATAAAAATCCAACATAACAGTTGAGTTTCTTGTTGTACTCGACATTTCAAATGCATATTGTGAAAAAATGTATGAGCGGAATAAAAAATAATTTTGGAAAGGAAATTGAATTGTCTTTTCAACGATGAGCCACATAACCCCATATACTATTTGAAATTTTCAAGTTGATGCTTTCCCGCGCCATCTATCGAGCAATCACGATGTCTTTCATTTCAAAAAGTAGCATCGGTGATAACATTCAATACCATTTTTTTCCATTGTTCAACGTCGAACTATCCAAAGGTTAACAGGGGGAAGGGGACTATTAAAACTCGCACTTATGCTTGACATTTCAAATGCACATTGTGAAAAAACAAATGGAATGATAAAAACAATTGAATGGTTGGAAAGATAATTGAACTATCTTTCCAACGATATGCCACATGACCCCCATGCTATTTGAAGTTGAATCCCCCCCCCCTATTTATCGGACAATCACAATGTCTTTTATTTCAAAAAGTAGAATCGGTGATATCATACAATTGTTTTTTCATTGTTCCCCGTCGAACCGTTCAAAACTTATAAGGGTGGGACTGAAAAAATCCGCAAAGTCACATATCATATAGGTACCTCAACTGCGAAGGGGAAGTATGACCTTTGAGTGATAGATTTTTTACGATAATTGGCTAAGCAAATTGCGCGCATCGATCTGTGTTGTATTGATGGTTCCTAGAACTTGCTTTATTTTAACTGAACTGTTATTTCAGCTACGTAAAAAAATAATATTATTATATAGGGCCCATTTAACTCAAAATTAATTCAAGAAATTTTTTTCAAAGAACTTCTGGAAGATCACCCGCGAACCTATCGTCAAGCAGTGGAGTCACTTCTTGAATTGCTTTCATCAAGGGCGAAATGAAAGCGTTTGAGTTTCCTTGTGAACCGATGACGAGTTTTTCATTTCTTTGAACGGACAGACACTAGATATATCTAAAGAATAAAATAAACCAATATCCATTTCAATCCAATGAGTCAAACACCCAGATATAAAAAAAGTTGAGAGGTGTCAAGGGACACCCGGATGGAACGAAGTTCCCTTCGATTAATTAGTGAAGGAATTGTGATGATTTTTTTTTTTAAGTTATAATAATATTTTTTCCATTATTAACAAATATAATGTAATATAAACTTGATCAGTAGGCTCAATTTTGGTACATACGCATTGATATTGTAATATTGAAATATAATATGCTTTTAAATTTATTGAAGTTATGACGCGTACACTTGCTAAACACACAATAATGGAGAGATTATAACGCATATGACTTGGTTAGCACGATTGTAAAGAGAGGTTATGATGCGTACTTGCTAAAAATACATAAGCATTTATTATTGTCTGTATAAAATCTCTACTTACCTAACTCCATCAGCAATATCCGGAACTTGTGCAGAAACACTGTCAGGATTCATTATTTTTATAATTTTTTATTATTCATTATGTACAAGAAACCTGTATACACTCAACAAAAATAATCGTCGCAACGCCACAATGTTCAATGCAAAATAGAAAGACGAAACGAAAATAACTGGCTTGCTTTCTATCAGAGAGAGACAGACATAGAAACACGCGCACGCCGCACGGCTTACAACTACAGCATAAAGTGTCGTTACAACTTTTGGTCTTAATTTATTCCGTCTAGCTCCCTTTAGCAACGCGCGATAAGGAACTTCGTTCCAAAAATGAACTGGCCCCGTAGTTCTTAATAAAAGCTTTTATTCAACTTGCTTCGTTCGTATGTCATTCTGTCATTGTTTTCGGTTCATTTGTCATTTTTGGAGCCCTTGCCGACATACGATCAAGCAAAAATTTGGTAGGTGTTCATAATCCCGGTGACAATGCATTTTAACATTTTTCTTAGAGAAAAAACAAAATGGCGGTTCCGAGATGGTGGACGAGTTTTGTGATTATGGTACGATTCGATTCAAAACTGATATGTGGGGGTTTTCGGGGACGGAGATTGTGAATTTCTCATCATAATTCAGAAATTCAAGATGGCGGACGAAGTTTGTGATTATGGCTTGATTCGATTCAAAATTGGTATGTGGGGGTTCTCAGGGTCAGATTTTATGAATTTTTTTGTCAAAATTAATAAATTTAAGATGACAGCTCCAAGATGACGGAAGAGTTTTGTGATTATGATCCGATTCTATTCAAAATTTGTATGTTGGGGTTTTCGGAGTCGGAGATTATAAATTTTTTTTCAAAATTCATGAAATTGAGATAGCGGCTCATTGAATTTTTGTTATAGGAAAAAAACAAAATGGCTCTCAAAGATGGTGGACGAGTTTTGGTTTTATGTTCCGATTCGATTCAAAATTGGTATGTGAAGGTTTTTAGGGTCGAAGATCATGAACTTTTCTTCAAAATTCATGAAATCAGAATGGCGGCTCCAAGATGGCAGATGATCTCTGTGTTTATGGTCCGATTCCATTCAAAATTGGTATGTGGCGGTTTTCGGGGTCGGAGATTATGAATTTTTCCATCAAAATTCCCATATTCAAGATGGCGGTCGAATTAATAATTATGGCCCGATTCGATTCAGAATTGGTATGTGTGACGTGGGTTATTCCGTGAGTTATAGATGCAGAAGCTGTCGCTTTCGTATTCGAACTGAAATCTTTGCGCGACAAGCTTTTTTTAATCTCTAACTCACGGAATAACCAACGTCACACATCAAAACAAATTATTATTTATTTTTCAGTGCATTTGAATAAAAGCTTGTTTTCGGAAAGGTTTTCTCCTAATTTTTTTTTTTTTTCATAATTTCCGTATAAATATGTTTTCTTATAGTTTTAGAATCATACATTTTCGTTTTGTTTTTCCCGGATTAAGTATTGAAAAAAAAGTGTATTTCTTCTCTAATTATGAATAAGCATTAGTGATTTTGTGGGTTGAATGTGAGAGCAAGTTTTTGTCATAAACTGTCATGTGCAGAAGTTGATTCCTGCCAATTGCCTGGTTATTCGAAATTCCGGTAAAAGCATTCATCATTATTGTTATTATCATTGTTAAACTACATCTGCAAGGTAGCCAGCTATTATCTGATTATTCGACTGTGCAGAGCATGTAGTCAAACTATTTCTCGAATAGTTCGAAATCTGTCTCCACTTTCAAGAGTAGATCACTTTCCTTTCTCATGAAAGTTTGCAGTATCGTCGACAAATCTAATTATTTTACCAACACAACTCAGTGTGAATAATTCATCAATATACATATTAAATAATATTGGACCAAATAAGTGCCTCGAGGCACACCACACTCAATTTGCTTCCGTTTACTCAACTTGCTATCTGTTCTGTGAATACTTCTCGAAAACTTTCAAGCAATTACTGCTGATATCACCACTTACATTATTGATAAACAGGCATAAAGAAGGATTTGCAAATTGGTGGGATTGGTTTTTTCCTTTGAATCCAAACTGTCTCAAGTGGAATGAGTCGATATTTTGTAACAAAATGTAGTTATCTATTTTCCAATAATGATTTTTCAGGGATGAATGATCAGAAAAATGGTCTGAAGTTATTGGATTCTGTTTAAACTCATTTCTTTGTATCGGGGTTACTTTGTTTCTTTCGAAACAGTTCATCCAGATAATTTAATTTCTGATTATCAGTAGGACTTGAAATTAAATAGTTGTCTAGACAATTATTTGTTGAGGGTATTTGAGTTTTTTTCATTTTGCTGAGAATCGGTTTTGGTTTATGAAAAATACTTTTTTAGAACTAACCATTCGTTAGATGATAGGAGAATGGGTTAATGAAAGAGTTTATTGATTTTCTGAAAACAATGGAATTTTTTTAGATACATTCGGAGAAGAAAATCGAAGAGAAGTTGTGCATATATTCAAGAACATTGAGTTTATATATTTTCCTTTTCCTGTGATTCGTTGTTCACTTCCATTCAATCATTTCAGGAATAATCATATATCGAGAAATGTTGCATTGATCATATTCTTTTTGTTTTCAACCCAATTGAGTTCATAGGATTGAGAAATTATACGTTCAACGTAAAGTATGCTATCGCTCCTTCCTTTGATGTAATGTAGATTATTATAACAGGATGGCTCAGCTCTCTGAATAATCTAGGCTAATTTCTTATAGTAGCTCTCATTTTGCCTCTAGTCTCTTAACCGTTTCATTATGAAGTCCCCCGAACCACGAGAACTCTCTCGGAAGGAAGTTCTTTATGACAAAGATGTCTGTGACAAAAATTCAACCGGTAATTTATTCGAATAAGTTAGTCGAAGTTTTCGGGTGGGTTGTTTCGCCAACTTGCAACAATTAAACGGAAACGGTCTAGAGGGAGTGAACGTAATTCGAATTGTAATTCGTTTTGTTCATGTTGTCTTCCAATTATCGTTATTTTCTTGGAATTGGTTGGAGATATAGATGTCATGATTACGTCCCAATATGGAAGTATTTGTACTGTGAAATCATGCGGGAACCAACAGAATTTCCATTGTGATCGATTTCGAAATATTTTCAGTCAAAATATTCTCTTATGATTCATTTTGTGGCATTCGTTTTCGACTGACAACACATAACACATATACAGTTACCGGCAGAAAGTACGCATCATATAGGAATTTTTTTTAATATAATATTTTGACGAATGTCGATACCTGCAATCGCTTCTGCATCAGAAGAAACTCCAAAAGATGTTGTACAGTGCTGTTCGTTTTTTCTTGTTTGGCGGGAAATTTAAAAAATTAAAAAAATATGCCTCAAAACACACTTATTTGGGAAAATATTGAAAAATGTTATTTGGAAAAGTTATTAAGAACGACATTTCATAGCTTTGTACAAATTTGGAAAAAAATCTGTGATGAAAAAATAAAAATCAATTTTTGCCATAAAAAAAAATTCAATTTGGAAAAATACATTTCTGACAAAGAAACTCATTAGTAGAGCCCAAGAGTAATATTTTGAATGATATTTTGTGAAGATTCACCAGCTACTTCTATTTTATTCGAAGAAAATTTTAAATCTGTGGATTTGCCATGTGTTCAGCTGCTTCATAAGCGGTCACAGAAATATCTCCAGGACATTATAATCCCGATACTGTTTATTATTGACAAAGAACTATATTCATCAATAATTAACAGTATCGGGATTATTAATGTCCTGGAGATATTTCAGTGACCTCTTATGATGCAGCTGAATACATGGCAAATCCATAGATTTCAATTTTTTTCCGAATAAAATAGAAGTAGCTTGCGAATATTTACAAAATATCATTTGCGATATTACTGTTGGCCTCACTAATGAGTTTCTTTGTCTAACATGTATTTTTCCAAATTGAAATTTTTCTAATGGCAAAAAATTGATTTTAATTTTTTTACCTCAGATTTTTTTCAAAACTTGTACATAGCTTGAAAAGGGAAACATTCTCAATTGAATATTGATAGAAAGATTTTTCTGTGAATTGAAAAATCCACGATTTCAGATTTTTCTTTTCAGTTAGGGCCTTTTCAGAATATCTATCAGATGTAGTTCAATGTCCAGCGTGGCTTTAGCCGGGGAAGTAGTTGTTTTCTGTTAGACATTCACAAAAATAACTTCATTTTAATCGTGGATTTTTCAATTCACAGAAAAATCTTTCTATCAATATTCAATTGAGAATGTTTCCCTTTTCAACATGAATACCCCACAAGAGGTTATCTTGACGATGGAAGATAGTGACTAAGGTTTATCTTTCAGTCACAGATGATTCCACATCTGATTTTATGAACATCCTGTTTATATTTTCAACAAATCAATTGTACATAGCTATAAAATAACGTTCTGAACAACTTTTTCGAATAACAACTAAGTGTGTTTTGAAACATAATTTTTAATTTTTTCAAATTTCCCTCCAAACACGAAAAGACGAACGGCACTGTACAACGTCTTTTGGGGTTGCTTTTGATGCAGAAGCGATTGCACATATCGATATTCGTCATAATTTATTAATAAAAGAATTTTCCATATGATGCGTACGTTCTGCCGGTCACTGTATGAACCTGATCATAGATCGACATATTTGTAATTTACACGCCCACTCATCTTGAGTATATCCGAATATTATTCTCCTCGTTTTAACTTTTCGAAAAATTCACCCATTTATTTTGGATCTTCCTGGGAGAAGGATATATTCCAATAATTTTGATAGTAGAAGTTCTGAATTGTTTCAACCACCAATGAGCCGTTTAGTTATGAATAACAATAAATAAAAAAAATAAAAAACCCAACTGCGTAAAAAGTTTACTTTGAAAATGATGGAAACAAGATGACCAGAAAATATCATCAGAAAATTATGTTTTGAGAGGTTAACCATTAAACTCAATACTGTGAACAATCTCACACAATCAGAGGCATTTTCTTGAATTTAAAATAAAGATATATTATTGCCTCGGACTGCGTGAGATTCTTTATAGTATTGAGTTCAATAGTTAACCTCTTAAATTAACTTTTTACGCAGTCGGGTTTTTTTATTTCTGAATTAACTTCTTCTATTTTACACTTCAAAATTAGGATTTTTCACAATATGGCGTCTGACTGCCGCTATATTGAATTTTGTCACAATATGGCGTCTGGTTGTCGCCATATTGAATTTTGATAATAACTGTCATGTCTTTATTCACAATATGGCGTCTGGATGTCGTCATATTGAATTTTGATTACTGTCATTTGACACTAGCAAGATTAAGACAATTCGACTGACGTAAGAATCATCAAAATCGGTCAACGCGTTTGGTCTCTAGAGCGCCACAAAGAAACAAACATACGTACATGATAAACCCTTAAATGAACCCTTTTCTGCGTCGAGCAATCGGGTATAAAGAGAGAATATATCAAATTCATTTGTTTTGGGGGTGAGAATTTTTACAAAAATCAATATTTAGTTTAAACGACGGTGTAGAGTTTTCTAGTATGCAAAATCGAATTCAGGAGGTACCGAAATACATACCACCTGATATATGAAATCATTTGTCGCCCCGTCGGAGGGTGAGTTTTGGGAGTGAGAATATTGATAAAAAATCAATATTCAGTTTAAACGACGGTGTAGAGTTTTCTAGTATGCAAAATCAAATTCAGGAGGTCGAAATACATTCCACCTGATATATGAAATCATTTGTCGCCCCGTCGGAGGGTGAGTTTTGGGGGTGAGAATATTGGAAATATGTAATATTTTTTGGATGGTCATGATATTCCTCCATATTCTGTTTGTTTCTGAAGAATAAAATATTTTGATAATATATTTCAGGGGGTACATCAGGAGATATGAGGACGGAAGAAATTGTTTACAGTAATGCATTGATTGAATAGGTAATTAATTTCCACAACAGATTATTGAGAGCAGACAAACATTTTTGAAAAGCAAAAATTATGAATTAAAAAACCTGACAAAAAAAATCCTCTGGAAATAAAATGGCAAAATGTATTGGCCCCTTGAATTCAATATAAGTAGTAATATCGTAGCATCAGGGGACCGCTAATTGAGACGATTTGATATTATAGTGTTCATATTCACCGACGCGACGTTGCCTAGGTAGGTTACTTATATTTGAATTCCATTCTTTATTTCCCCCGACGCGACGACGCTGGGATCAAAATATTACTACTTATATAAGATTTGAGGGGCCAATACATAATTTATCTTTACTTCTTAGAGGTTTTTTGTGTCGAGTTTTTTCAAATTTTTTATTCAATTTTATTTCATGCTCTTCAAACTTCTTATATTACTAGTAGACACGCTACAATCTGCACTCTATGCCAACATTCACACAAATATTCTCCGGGACGATATTCTCCGGGACGAAACACGAAATTGTGACACGAGATCTTTGCCCGCCGGAATCTGCGTATTCTGACAATAGTTGTATTTACATAAATATTATTGCAAGATTCTGGCAATGCAATATCGCACGAGCGGTTTTGGGTTTCAACCTGAAATTATTATTCCGACTTTTTTCTTTTCTTTAATATTTTCTAAATAGACGATATTAAATCCAGTTCAGTGGGTGACTTATCAGTTTCAATTTCCTAGAATTATTTTTTGGCCGAATTCCTGTAGTCCGTCTATCCTCCTAGGTTAAGTTCAATTTATAATAATTTTCTTATACTGAAGTGAATAATTCGTAGATTTAGTTTACGATTTCTGTAATCACGAACCTAGTGTTATAGCCTAGGTAACAAGTGCTGTTAAGGTCAAATTTTTTTCGCATTCTCCGAAAATTAAGATTGAGGTGTCATTCGATTAGGAATGGAATGTAGATATTTCTTGAGAAAATGCTGAGGCCGCTAGCAAGAATTGCCATAGTTATAAACAATTGAGTGAAAAAAAGTGGGGTTTTGTTTTTCGCCAATATCTCAAAAACTATACGAGATAAATCAAATTTGAAAAAAAAGGAGGAAATTTCCCAAGAAAAATGTTCAACTCCCGGAACTATCGTACCAATATTTATAATTTTTTCAGAGGGTTGAAAATACGCCCGAAAACGGGTACTCCGGCTTGCGCAAGCCACGTCCCCTTAGGACCTTCAATGAATAAATATTATTTAAACTTATTAAATATGAAAATTGAAAAAATTCAGGCACCTGCAGGATAGATCAATGAACAATAATCCGTGATCCAAAAATATTTATCGCGATTTTTCAATAAGTTATCTATTAGTTGATTAATACTTTTTTGTAGCATGAACATTAACATTGAAAGTGCGATAATTGTCAAACGATTAATATGAGAATGGTTTACTTCCGTGGAACTATTTTTCGAAGGTCTAAGTATAGATTCCTGTTGGAAAAATTTAAAAATTAATAATTTTCGTTTTGTTATTAACAATTTACTAAGGTGAAAAATTATAAAGCTTCATTAAACATTGAAAAAACTGTTTTTCATAATGATATATTTGATCCATTTTCTTATGATCAGGACCAACTCCAAAATATTTTTATAATATTTTATGTTTAAAAATTATGTATTAAATTTAAACCGTTTCTTAAAAAATAATTTTATTGTTTAAAAACTCATTTGTTAAATAAAATTTTTTTACCACTTGTTATGAAAGTTAAGGAACTTTTTCCAAATTTTTTTGGTCTTCGATATTAAAAAAACGTTTATTATTTAAATTATTTTATTTTATTTAATAAACAATTTGTTATAAACAAATGAATTATCTCTTTGTTTGTTTTTTTTTTCTACTCAAAGAAACAAAAACACCCATGTATTATTTTTGGAAAAAAAAAATCTATTTTTTTGTTGAACTTTAATTTTCTCTTTTCTTTCATTTCACCACTCTGACCTGGTTTTTTATGTTTAATTTTATTATAACTTTTTTACTAATGGAGATACAAGGTAAAAATTGAGACTTATCCATTCTTCATTAATTAAACAACAAATTGAGCTAAAATTTGAAGCTCCAACTCAATTATTTATTAAATTTATACCATTTTTTTTTAAAAAAATTTTTTAAAAAAAAATTTTAATTTTAAAAAAGTTACTTAAATGCTTAGGCTAATAAACTTGGAGAAATTTTTTTTCAAACTTATTTTTATTCATAATTGAAAGAATTACCGAGCAAAACTGAAATTTATGAGCTAAAATTGTTGATAAATATACGTTAGATGAAAAGTTACATAAGTTATATGGTCATAGTCATATTAGTTCATGAGATATTCAGACATAAAAGTAGAGAACATTTTTGGCTTAATTTGTTGTTTAATCAATGAAGAATGAATAAGTCTGGAATTTTTTCCTTGTATCTTCATTAGTTAAGAAGTTGAAATAAAATTAAACATAAAACCAGGTCAGAGTGGTAGAATAAAAGAGAGCAGAAAATTTAAAATTCAATAAAAATATTAATTTTTTTTTTTTCTAAAAATAATACATGGTTGTTTTTGTTTTTTTGAGTAGAAAAAGAAAAAAAATACAAAGAGATAATTCATTTGTTTATAACAAATTGTTCATCAAATAAACAATGAAAATTTAAATAATAAACGTTTTTTTTAATATCGAAGGTTCCCTAATTTTCATAACAAGTGGTAAAAAAAAATTAATCAACAAATGCGTTTTTAAACAATGAAATTCTTTTTTTTAATTTTTTTTTTGAAAAATCATAATTAACATCAAAGATTATGTAATAATTTTTTTTTAAATTATCTCATTAACAACGCATTTGTTTATAACAATTTTTCAAACAATAGGAGATAAAAATTATTAAAAATCATTTTTATGTAGCTTCTGATCATAAGAAATCGGATAAATAACAATATTATAAAAAAATTTTTTTTTTTCAATGTTTAATAAAGCTTCATAATTTTTCACCTTAGTAAATTGTTAATAACAAAACGAAAATAAACAATTTTTCAAATTTTCCAACATGAATCTGTTCTTAGACCTTCGAAAAATAGTTCCACGAGAGGAAAACATTCTCAGATTGATAGTTTAACAATTATCGCACTTGCAATGTTAATGTTCGTGCTACAAAAAATTGTTAATTAACTAATGGATAACTTATTGAAAAATTCCGATAAACATTTCTGGACCAAGGATTATTGTTCATTGATCTATCCTGCAGGCGCCTGAATTTTTTCAATTTTCAATTTTCATATTTAATAAATTCAAATAATATTTATTCATTGAAGGTCCGAAGGGGATGTGGCTTGCGCAAGCCGGAGTACCCGTTTTCGGGCGTATTTTCAACACTCTGGGAAAATTATAAATATTGGTCCCACAGTTTCGGGATGCCAAACATTTGAATTATCTCGAATAGTTTTTGAGATATTGGCAAAGAACCAAACCTCCTTTTTTTCACTCAATTCTTTAAAACTATTGCAATTTTTGCGAGCGGCCTTAGCATTTTCTCAAAAAATATCTATATGCCATTCCGAACCAAATGACACCTCAATCATAATTTTCGGAGAATGCGAAAAAAATTTGACCTAAAAAGCACTTGTTAACTAGACTATTATCACTCATTAATTAATGGCAGATCGGCTTCAGCAGAATTGCAAAGACTAAGAAGCAGTACTTCAATTTTGTACTGAGTGTCGAATTTGATTCCTCAAAAATATTTTTACATTTAGAATACTTTGCAGCAATTCTCACTTGAAGCTACTATTAGTAATGCACTAAACACTGTCATACCATTGTTTTGTTTCTGTGATCTATATCGTACTTCACCATCCATACTATACTATATTCAGCACCCTACTGTATCATACCAAATGGTAATCATCCATTCACTAAATCTCATTCAATAACCTCTAACGTTCGTAGTCAGTACGTACCCCACCGTGCTTTATTGTATTCAGGACCGTACCATATGAGATCTTGTTTATTCACTCAATCCCATTCACTCCTTGATCATTCATTTCACTTCACACATTCTTGAATCAATTCGCCACAAACGGTGGGTACTACATCGAATACCAAAATTTCATATCAATCGAACGAGTAAAGTAAAAGTAGCCTCCACCAATGTATCCTCATTTGTCTTTCCTTCTCCATCATCAGACATTGATCACTTTTCTATATTCTATTTATTGAGACCATTCCAATGAGCCCAAACAAGATACCTCCGCTGTCAGTTGGGGAGGAGTTGAGTATTCTGCGGAAACCATGTTCTTGCAATATCATTAAAGTAACAGCTTACCAAATTTCGAATCGATCAGACCTGTGGAAGTTGCTCACACCTCTTCATGAACTAGGAGAGAGCTCATAATCTTCAAACGACTAAACAGATTTCATTGAATCATAGCTAAGAACAGTCTCGATCAAGTCACCTTCCTAACAAAAAATAACAGGACAAGAGATACTCGAATCTTGTATTGTCCGATTCGGAGCAGGAGGATTGTTCTTCTCTTGAGAAAATCAAGACAAGACCCATGGTTGGGACGAGACCGTTCTCTTCTAGTAGTAGATCTCATATACCCAATGATGTTGAATACATTTTGAAGGTTTGATTACCACTATTTCTAGTAATCTCTTCTATGAATTGCCCAACTATGTCTTTCAGATGAACTTACATTGCTGTTATCTACGCTGGATTATTGGTGAATTTCATTTCTTTTACATCCATGCTCGTCGTGTACAAATTCCATTTTTTTTAACCAAACCCTGTTTTACATTTATTGTAGTCTCCACTTGAAAATGTGAATCCTTTCAACAGAAGAACAACCCTTTCTTAGTCATGAGCCGCTTCGGATGGTCTTCATTGTAGGCCAGACATTGTAGTCAATTTTCCAGTAAAAGCTCAAAATGCTTTGGACCGAATTTTTTTTTTGTAGGTTCAGATAAATGTGTAGATTAATATTCTGGAAATCGGGTCGGGAATATCTAAAAAATATTGAAAAACTGTTTTTTTAACGTTTTTGCCCTTAATTTCAGAAATAGGCATTTTTATGGTTGAATATTCTCGGGAGGAACGGCTTTATCAACGTGAGAAAGATCTCTCTAGATATTTTCCCAAATGCCATAGTTTCACGCGAAAGTCTTATGAAAAAGATGTTATTAAATCTTTCGGAAAAATTGCTCCTAGTGGCTTGAAAATTAGTTATACATATTTATTTTCATAATTTCATTGAAAATGAAATAATGTTTGGAGAATTTACATGGAAAGATATTATTTTCATAGTATTTTATTGTATAAGTAAGTACAAGAAATAAGCATAAGTATGAAAAACTACGGCCTCTAAACTAATTATCATTGTAATCATTTCCATTTCCTCTCGTTACATAGTAATCTTGGAACTAACATAATAATAGAGCATTTTCTATAAAGAAAATACTTTCAATCATTTTGAACATTTACCAAATTATTTTTTCAATGAGTTGATTTTCGGCTGCTTGGCTTCAATAATTTTTTGAAGCCAAATATTTGAGAAAAAATTTTCACCTGGAATTAGTTGCCCTAATGGACTTTGTTTTATTAAGTCATCCTCATTTCTAAAACTCAACAAAAACCACAAAAAATTCCCAACCCGCTAGGCTAGATAACCTTTCAGATTATGCACTTTTCCAATTCTGGTACAAATAAAATCACTTTCGTCCAAACGTTTCTGGGTTGGATATCTCCATTTACTGGCCTATATATTGGATTGAATTATGAAGGATACAATCTGTGAACATTTCCTTATTGTCAGTATTACATTCACTGTATGCTAGAACTACAGAAGCGGACCGTGAAATCTTAAAATTTTTTGAACGGTTAATTTAAATCTTGAGCGGCTCCTTCATTCAAACTCTACATGATATTTACCACACTAAAAACTCAATAAATTGATTTTGAATACTCCTTCAAGTCTTCTTCATTATCTTCAAATTAGGTTCGGACGTGTTTTGACTTTTTTTTTTCCAAACCAAGACATTTCTAAAAACCATTGACATTACACAATCACAGAATTGACGTCCATATCGAATAGACCTCATAAGATAATATTCACTGTTTTATTCCCAGTAAATCATCCAATTCAAGTACCTTACCGTGAGTGAATTGCCGTCATTATATTCATGGTAGTTAAAACTCCCCTGTTGAATATCACCTAATTTTCACGAAATATTTGTCAAAGGACTTTCATTTATATCCCCAACAACAAAGTAAATAAATATCTGCGAAACAAATACTACCATTTACCATGATAATCGTGAATGAAGTACCATTTTCCAAATTCAAGAACCGTGAAACAATGGACAGAAAAATTGATTCAACCGAGACAGGGTCCGTTGGTAAACAAGCAATTGTTCACAAAGTGGTAAACAAGCAATTGTTCACAAAGTAGGTAGAACGTGGCATAATCCCGAACGAACGCAATATATAACGCTTTTGAGTGAAAATTGTAAAAGTGAGCGGTTGCTCTTTAATTAATATATTAACAACTTCAGGCCCTTCGTCGTAAAACCGTCGGAAATGGCGGTCATCGTATTGCTCTGGATTGCAGTATGCCTTACCCTTTTATTGAGGACTTACCCTTTTATTGAGAACAGGCCGCTAGGGGAAACATCATCAGTGATTTATAATTAGATTCAGTTTGGGTATCAGTTTGAGCTTTTGTCTCCCTTGACAGTAGGGAGAAATACCGCATTGGGATTTAGGTTATATGATTATTTTGATATTGAACATTATATATAATATATAAATATATATATAATATATATATATATATATATATATATATATATATATATATATATATATATATATATATATATATAATATATATATATATATATATATATATATATATATATTTTTGTGAATTTTTTCTTGAACCATGTAAATGTATCATAGGGGTATTTTCTTGGGGATTGGTTCTGTATAAATATAAATAAAACCCAGTATAGAATCTGTGTTTTTTAATTTTTTGCGACGACGTTTCTCCTGGAAGCCTCCAGGCTTTTTCAAGTCTATAATAGAATTTTAACAATATAAGTACATTTTAAAGATATAAAGTGGTGGGGTTATGTTACCTTTTTATAACACAGATTCCAACAGGTAGAAAATAAATTGACCAAATAGGCCATCATGATTGGAACGTTTCATTTTGCATATTTTTGTGATAATCTTTGAGTATTCACTTGTAGTTTGGTAATTTTCTTTTTGACAATTACCATGCGCCGCTTGGATTTAGGAAAATGGACGGTGGTTAGTTTGTTTCGTTGTCGAATTTCTGCGAGGTTTGTTCGTTTCGTCTTTTGGTTGTACACTTTTGTGTTCGAGGTGTTTTGTTGGACTGTTATTTTCTCAAGCTGTTTGAAATTGAGAGAGGAGGCTGAGATGCTCGTTTTTTTTGAATGAAAGGGTGACGTTTTATATAATGTTGTGGTATACTTTACTTAGTTGTCTAATATCGGTTTTATCATTTAGGGAGTTTGGGTTCTTTTTTATATGAATCATTTCTAGGAATTCTCTTTTTTTTGTGATGGTTTCTGTTGCCAAAATTTTACTTTGCTCATAATTGAATTCATGGTTTGTTTCTCTTTTATGTTTATTTAGTGCAGTTGAACAATTTTTGGTGTATTTGTGCCCTTTTATTCTATTTTCTAAGTGTTGCGAAGTTTGTCCTATATAGACTTTATTGCAGTTTGGGTCGATGCATGGAATTTCGTAAATAACATGGGTTTTTTTTTCCTTTAGGGATTTTTGTTTTTAGGTTAGAAAAAATTTGTCTGTTTAGTGTGTTGTAACTTTTGTGGCCTATATTTAGGTTGTATGGTTTTATGGTTTTGCTACTTGTTCTGATAGGATTGGAATATAAGGGTCTGTTTTTTAAAATACCATTTATCATGGGTTTAGAATAATTGTTATTTAATAATGCTGTTTTGGCTTTTTTAATGGCATTTGGGCGATACTCAGGGTCTGATAAGGTGATAGCTTTATCAGCAAGTCCAATTATGACAGATTTTTTTTGGGATAGTGGGTGTGTCGAATTAAAGTTTAGGTATCTTCCAGACCACGTATTTTTTGTATGCCATTCTGTTCTTATTTTATTATTTGTTCTATGTAGTGTTAAATCTAGGAAGTTTATTTTTTTGTGTTGTTCTCTTTCAATTGTAAATTTTAGTTTTTTGTGGTAATTATTAAACATGGTCTGGGTATACTCGGCTTGGTTTTTTGGGATGACAAGTATGCAATCGTCAACATACCTTCGGTATAAGGGAAGGTTGAAATTTAGCTTTGGATGACTGTAGATTCAAGGTCTTCAAGGACTAATTGGGCAATGACACTGGATATGGAGGCCCCATGGCACAACCTTCGATTTGTTTGTAAAAGTTTTCCTTATACTGAAAATATGTTGAAGTTAGAGTGTATTCAATGGCTATTAGAAATTCATTCAATGGTAAGGATTGTATGTTCTTTTATTTGATTCCAATTTTTTTGATTATATCTTGTGCTAGTTGAGTGGGATATTTGTATATAATGATACTACGTCTAAGGATATTAGAATATGATCTTCTGGAATTGTGATGTTTTTAATTGTTCTTTGAATTGTGTTGAGTTTTTACATAGTATGGGTTTTATTTATGCAATTACTTAATATATTGGTAAGAAATTTTGATAATTTTCGAACGGTGATTGAATACATGAAATAATTGGTCTAAGGGGTGTGTTATCTTTATGTAATTTTTGGGAAGCCATAGATTTTAGGTGGCAAGGCATTTTGTATTTTAGGAGTTCGCAAGTTTTTTTGTTATGATATTTTGTTCTTCCCATCGTTTTATCAAGTTATTGTTTTTTGTTTGGAAAATATTAGTTGGGTTGTTTTGAGTTGTTTGTACGTACTATTGTCTTGTAGTAGGGCATTGATCTTTCATCATAGATATTCGCATGCATAAGTACTGTTTTGTTTTGTTTTATCGGTTTTAACACAACCATGTTGTTGTTTTATAAACTTTTGTGTCTTTTTTATTTTTTGTTCTGAAAGTTTTTTGTTTTGGTTTTGTGTGTTCTTTTTTTTTGAAATTTGTGATAATATTACATATATTTGATCTCAGTTCAATTTTTCTTGTTCTTGGAGGTGGGAGGTATTTGTCTCTATTGTGGCTATGATGTCATTGGTAGGGATTTTTGTCTTTTTTTGTTTCAACAGCATAATTAGGTCAGTGCAAGGGTTTCTTTAATGTCCTCAGGTATGTGGATGTTAGTTGTATTTTCTAACCATTGGTCTTGGTATTTTTTTTGTTGTGCGTTCGTCTTTTTTTTGTTTTTGTGAGGTGAGATTTTTGAATTTTTCTAGCTGTTTTTGTTTGACATTGTTAAAACATTTTTCATTGTTTTTTGTTTCCACTTCAATGAATTTTTTGTAGATTTCTGTTGGTAGTTTTTGTTTTAATTCGTTATTTTTAGATGTAATAGTGGTTGTCGACTTTTTTATATGTAGTTCGTTATCAGCTATAAGTAAGTTTAATAGTTGTTTTTTAATTTTCACAATTATGGAATTAACAAGCTTTACCTTAATAAACTTTAAAAATCGACACCCATTACATCTAAAAATAACAGATTAAAAAAAACAACAAAAATCTAAAACAACAAAAAATGAACTCTTCAAAAAAAAAATAAAAAAATCAAAATCTCTCTAAAAAAAAAAAGGTACCTAAATACAAGACAATGTTAAAAAACCAACATCCATACTAAAGGACGATAAAACCCGCATAAATTTGGGAAAAAAAAAAACAAATTCCTTTTTGCATTTTTTTAAAGAAACTCCCACCTCAGGCTAAAAAAATTGAACTGTAAAAATATGCATAAAAATTTCAAAAAAAAACACAAAACAAAAAAAAAACTTCGAAAAAAAAAACAAAAGTTTATAAACAACATGGTTGTTTAAACCCTTTTAAAAAAAAAGCTTTACTTATTGCAATTTGATAATCTTAAACCTGTTTAATAGTACGTAATTAACCAAAAATTTTCAAAAAATTTGATGGGGAAAAAACAAAATAACAAAACGCGAATTTAAAAAAAATACAAAACTCCCAAAGCCTGCAACACCTTGAACGGTTTTCTTTAACAATCCCGTTCACGGATGTAATATATTAAGGGTAAAAAAAAAAAACCCATACTGAAAACCACCGTCAAGAGATTAAAAAAATTGGTCAGATCTGTCCCCAGACATTTTCATTAAAAAATACCCCCCTCACACACAGAATAATAAAAGGGGTGATCAAAAAAATTTCCCTTTTCCCGGGAAAAATTTTCCAAATAAAAAACTCTTTTTTCAACTTTTTTCCGGTAGGGAGCTTTAACAAATCAAAAGTATAAAAGTTTTGGGGTTTTTAATTTAATCATGAAGACGTTTAAAGAAATCAAACCTTTTCGAGGTAAATGCCTGAAAACCCCCAAGCCGCCGGGAACCCTGAAATTACCCAAAAACAAAATTTTACTGGGCGGCCTTTTCCCGGGGGTACTATGAACAAATAAATAAAGGGAATGACAAACGTGAAATCCCAAACGGTCTTTTTACCTTATAAAAAATGAAAACTGCAAATATCACCTGGGTGTAAAATCCAAAAAGCAAAACGCGTATTATAACATTCAAACCCCTATGTTTCAACGAATAAACCCCAAAAAACTTCAAATTGGAAAAAACACAAAACGGCTCATCACTATGGGTTTTAGTAAAAAACGCGGCTAAATATGAGCCGCAAAGATACACATAAGCTTTTTTCAACCAAACCCCTGAAAACCGTAAATTGCAACATAAATATATGGACAGCTTGCCTTAGAAAAAAAGAAAAAGGGGGCACAAGACCAAAGTGTTCGGCTACGCAAAACATAAAAAACAAAATTCGGTAAACAAACAAAACCGACCTTCCAAAAAAAAATTCCCCAGAAATGTTCGTAAAGAACAAATGAAAAACAATTTAAGTAAAATATCCACGGCAACGTCCCCTCTTCAAACGGATCTCGCCCCCTCTCAATTTCACGAAAAATCGGTCACCTCGATTTAAATTTTTTGTAACAGAACGGAAACCTCCGGAAACCGAGAACTCACCGCCCATTTTCTAAACCCAGCGGTGTCGAAAGATTACCAAACTAAAGTGAATACTCAAGATTATCACAAAAATGTGCAAAATGAAAACGTTCAAATGTATGGTCATTTATTTCTACCTGTTGAGATCTGTGTTATAAAAGGAAATAACCTACCACTATATCTTTAAAATATGTATTGTAAAGTCTATTATGTGAAAAGCCTGGGCTCAGGAAGAAACTCGTCGCAAAATTAAAAACACAATTCTACTGTTTTATTATATTTATACAGAACCAATCCCCAAGAAAATACCCCTATGATATATATATATATATATATATATATATATATATATATATATATATATATACGGTATCGTTGAGTATGTGTTTCTTGGGGTTTTGGTTCTCTTTGTGAGTAAAAAGTCTTTTTTCAGGAGATAACGTACCTTTAACTTGTCAACATTTTGACCGTGACCTCGGTCATCTTCAGGAACATTGGCTAATACCATGATAGAATATTGAAGATGAATGGGACTTCTCTGAGAAGAATTAGCTGGATCATTATTTGCAGATGATTACTTCATGGGACATTTGACACATTTATATTTTTTTGTTCCTTCTCTTAATAATTTTGTCGGGTATGAAACGTGATTCTTTGTTATTGTATTTTTTACAACTCAAAAGAAACTGGATAAGGAGGCTGGCTGATGTGGATGTGAGAAATATTGTTGAATCGGTGAAATGACTTGGGTTGTTGATGGACGGAAGTTTATTTAAGATTCCAGTTCGGTTGTTTGAAATTGATGATTTCCTTCTGTCCTGTGGATTTGATGTTTGTCAATTCTGTTGCAGATGGCGTGATGGAAGGTATAGGTGGTATTATTTCAATGATATTGTGGTAGATTTCTTTCTCCAAATCATGAGAACAAAACCCGAAATCGATCTTCTACTCACAATATTTTTGGGAAGAAAAACCACAAAAAAAATAATTCACAAAGAATAATCTGACCTAGAAATACCTAGACCAGATGGAGCAATGAGACGTTAATAATGAATAATAAATGAACTGAAACCTAATGAGACCCCAGGCCTTGATTCGATATCATCTAATACCCTCCCACATCATCAATAAAACATCCTAAAAAGGTTATTTTTCAGTTAGTTCGAATAGAGGTTTGATTGAACCTATTTCCAAGAGGGGAGATTGTGTGAACATTTCGAATTATCGACCGATAACCCTTGTCTCAAACATTGCAAAATTTGTGGGAAAAATAATTAAAAAATGGGTTATTGGATTCATGAATAAACATAACCTCATACCAGATGAACATTTGGTTTTAGACGAGATATATCAACTGTAAATGCCATCTACTCAAAGTTAGATGAGAATAAATCGGTACTTTGTGTGTTCCTCGATTTAGCGAAGGCCTTCGATACTGTGGACCATAATATTTTGATCAACAAACTCGAAGATTTTGGCTTCGGAGGTGTTGCACTCGATCTCTTGAATACATACGTCGGAAACAGAGTTCAATATGTAGAGGTGAATGATTCATTGAGCAAACCTGCCTATGTGAAATATGGTGTACCTCAGGGCACACTCCTGGGACCAATTTCTTTTCCTCCTACATAAACAGCCTCCTGAATTCAAAAAGCACTGGTTTTTTATCTCCTTTTGCTGATGATACCGTTATTTTATACGAAGCTGACAGTTCAAAAAAAGTTAGGGAAAATGACATAATGAAGTTCAAATCTTGGTTCGATGAAATGTCTCCATTAATTTTGAAAAAACAAAATATGTTCTTTTTGACTACAATACAACCACATTGCCAAGTTACAACACATTAGAGATAAAGATGAATGATGGGAAAGTTAATTATGAAAAAGTCAATCATATAAAATATCTAGGAGTAGAAATTGATAGAAGCCTGAAATGGGACATTTATATAAAATTCATAATGGGAAACAGATCGATACTTTTGAAATTCAGACAACTAAAGAAAATACTGAACATTTCCCGTCTGAAAACGGTCTATCACTCAATAGTTGTATCCCACATATCATAAGGTATCACAGGATGGGGTGGAACATACAAATATCACCTAAAACAGCCAATAATCAGTATTTTTTTTTATAGAAATGATATATATCTCCTTTCCAAAGAAACCGGCATCATGGATAGTAGGCAACTTCATCTCCAGAAAATTATTTTGCTCCAGCACAAAAAAAAGAATGAACTGACTACTATCCAACAAGAATATGAAACAGGACAAAAAATATTTAGGCGAACACAAACAATAAGAACAAAAAATCCATGACAAAAAATCATATTTACTTTTGAAAAACACTTGAAAAAAGGAATTGAAGAGGTAGTTACAAAATACACCCCGTTAATGACTGAATAGTTTTGTTGAAACCATTCAACACTAAGATCTTGTTCTACAGGAAACTTTTCTGAAAAAAAAAATGAAAAAAGCGTACTCAGTACTCACCCGCAAATGAAGGACTCTTTCTGATTATTCTACATCTACACTATTGCAGAAAATATTGAAACAAAATTCACTGAATCGGTATCTAATAAAACTGATTGCAGATGAGTTTGTTCAATTGAAGAAAATTGTATCTCGCATTATTCACAATATTCTAGTTGTATGAACTATTCTATTGAAATATTTATATTAGATCAATTCTTCTTATTATTTCTACTCTACTAAAAAATTTATATTGAATTAATTCTTCGTTTCATACCACTGCTGAAATATTTGTAATTGTATTGTTGCCCTTTCCACTTGTATTCTTACATATTTATGGAAGAACTATATCAATATGTGATTTGGATTAGAAAAGTTTTTACTCACGCACAAGTCGAAAGACTTCAGTGGGTTTTCCATTTCATTTCTCCAATTATGGAAATAATATACATGTAATTTATTTAAATTTCGAAAATAAATTATTACCATTATTATATAAGTGATGAAAAATACGAAATCTTTTTGCCGTTGAACACACCTACATAAAAATAAATAACAACATTACCAACAGTATAAGAGTGAGAACGAAACAATTACATAACTAAAGAAACAGCATCCGAACTGAAAATCCACAATGCACATATGCCAACAATATACTGTTTTCCGAAACTACACAAAGAAAATATTCCTCTGCGTCCAATAGTCTGAACCTCAACCCGTTTCGAAAACCTCATTAAATATATCAGCAACATCCTCTTCATTATAAAACATCGAAATCATTAATACGTAAAAGACCTCTGGCATTGTTAATAATTGATAGAAAATATTCAACTCCCTGACAACCACGTTCTTGTATCTTTCGATGTAGTCTTCCTTTATACTGATATTCCACCTCAACTGGTGAAGAGCATATTAATGAAAAAATCGGTGGTTTCACAAAAATTTCTCTGATCGATTTGCTGGAAAAGCGACCTTTCTATCTCTATCTGCAGAAAACACATCTCAAGCCCTATGATAGGGACTGCACTATCAAATCCCCACTTTCCATCACTTTGTGCAATATTCACCTTCCCGATGCACATCGCACAAAAATATATCTGAAAGACCTGATTGGGCAACTTCCGAGTTCGTTTGTATTAACAGGTGACTTCAATGCACAGAAAACACTGTGAGAATAATGATAGCAGAAGTGACAGAAAGAATAATAGCAGAAGTGACAGAAAAACTCGACTTCATAATTCTCAATACAGAAAAGGGAACCTACATCAATTCCTGATCCAATTGCATGATACCAATTGATTAAACGATATGCTCCCCATAAGTGGCACTAGATTTTCAGTGGTAGACACTTGATTATCACGCGATCAAGCACATACCAATTATTATAAAATATGCAAATAGAATAATTCCCCAATATAAACCGGTACGTTGGAAGTTGGAATTGGCAGACTGGAATAAATATGCGACATTAGTTGGAAACTTCCAACCTACCACAGAAGCTGAAAACTCAATGGTGGAAAGTATTAGCTCTGCTATCCTTCCAGCAGCCAGTGAATCAATACCACGTTCGATTATCTACACACTGAGGAAAAACATCCCAAGGTGAAATTTTTCCATTTCTGCAGCAGTTCGGAAAAAAAATATGCGTTCAATACTTTCAAAAGAATGCCAACTGAATTTTAAACGCCTGCGAGCCAAAGTAAGAAAACTGAAACTCGAATTGCAAAGAGTAACATAGATAAAATTTGTGGATTCCTTCCCTCATAACCTCATAGGTGTGGTCTGGAAGAATCAGAAACATGACGGGGAAAAAGATTTCTAACCCTTATATATAACCTATAATGACAACTTCATGAACAACCCCATATAGGTGGCCGAAATTTTCTCCGACCACTCAATCAACTCTGAAAAAAATTGCTGTCTCACATTTCTAGGAATAAACAGCAGAACAGAGCAAGCAAATTGAAATTTACCATGGACAAACTGAAAGACTCACTGAAATCCGCTAAATCCTCAGCACCTGACTCAGACGGAATCCACTATGCCCTTTCGAAACACCTACCCACAAACCAGGAGGAAATCATCTGGGTAATATTCAACAAAATATGGTCTTCGGACATATTTCCTGAGCGATGGAAAGAAGCGATAATAATTCACATACTGAAACCTGGAAAAGATTCCACCAAACCAGTCAGTCACCGTCCTATCTCTCTCAGCTGCACTCTGAGTAATCTTCTGGGGAAATTGTTGATAACCGTCTCATCCGGTTCCTTGAGAACAATAACTTTCTATCCACATGTCAAATGGGTTTCAGAAAAGTCCGCTCAACATTAGACCCACTTATATAGAACATGAGATACAAACCAGTTTTATGAATGAAGGAGAATACCTCACGTCAATATTTCTTTATTTGGAGAAAGCCTACCATGGAGATATGGTATACTGAAAACACTTCAATAATAGAAATTGAAAGGTCACCTACCAACATTTCTACAGGAGTTCTTGAGTGGAAGAAAATTCAAAACTAGAGTAGAATAGAATCGAATTCTCGTGACATGGAGGATGAATTCCATCTCACGAGATTTCTACAGGGTCTACATAAAGTGTCACTCTGTTTGCAATGGCAATAAATTGTATAGTCGAATGCACTCCAGAAGGGATTCATGAAACTATTTATGTTGATGATTTGGTAATATTCCGTTCCTCCAAATCCATCAAACTGAACAGATTCTGCAAGAATCCATTGATAGCCTGTACAGAGGTGCTACTGAAAAATGTTCCAAATTCCCTACCTCTAAAACAAAAGCCATTGATTGCTGTAGGGTGAGGAAACCTCATGTTGTACCAAATCTCAATTCGTTTGGAGTTCCAATAGAATTCCAGGACTCATTAAAAAACGAAATAATCGGAGTCGAACATCTGATACTGCAAACAATCAGAATATTGATAATTTCTTTCAATTTCACAAAAATTTACACAGACGGATCTAAGGAAAAAGGGTGTTGTTGTGCATTGGTCGTACAAGAACACGAGAACTCGTGGACACTCCACCCAGCTGCAAGTATTTTCACTGTGGAACTTCATGCTATTATGCAAGCCATCCTCTACTGTGAATTCGCTACTAATAGCAAGCACTTTCTGATATGCACTGACAACCTGAGTTCTTTGAAAGGCATACAAAATGAATTCTTATCCGATCTTATAATTCCTAATCGTTCCTGCTCGACTTCACTTTGCCAAACAAGCAAATGAAACTATAGCATTTCCATGGTTACCAACGCCAATGTGGAATAAGGGAAAATGGATCGGTTGACATAACTGCTAGAAGAGCAGCCAACTCACGGTACCAAGGAAATTTCCTATACCCCCACACGACCAGAAATTAGCCTAACCTTGGGAATTGATGCCTTAAAAAAAAAGCTTGAAAACCCTGTCGACTAATTTTAACTAAGTTTAAAAATTGAACTAAAAATCCCACAGAATAAAAATACTCGCATAATGTACCAAATCATGCAATGAGCCAAAATTAGATGAAGTCATGATCGGACGGACTTTTCAGTATCTGAAAAATTATCTGAAATCACATAAATATGCAAAAACCGTAATCGTTCATCGACAGTCCAAGTTGCTTAACCAATGCAACGATATTTCTTATATCCATATCAGCCAGCCTCCTCATCGGATTGCTTTCTAGTTTTTTAATTGAAATAAAGAAGGTACTATAAGGAAGAATTACGTTTTATACAAGACAACACTATGGAGAGAAGGAAAAAAGTATATTATTGTGCAAAATGTCTCATGGAAATAATCATCTGCTTCTATTTCAAAAGTTATTTCGGAATAATAGTCCATCTGATTCTTCTCATATAATGTAATACACATATCACATATCAAAAAACACTATCGCATGAAGCGAAAAATACTCACTTGGTGAAGTGAAAAAAATACCTAATGCTGTTGTTACTCAGGTTTTGATAACCCAAAAGATCCAGTCA
This sequence comes from Gonioctena quinquepunctata, assembly GCA_018342105.1. Lineage (NCBI taxonomy): Eukaryota > Metazoa > Arthropoda > Insecta > Coleoptera > Chrysomelidae > Gonioctena > Gonioctena quinquepunctata. Next base: position 129,890 of record JAFIRS010001014.1, read on the forward strand.
ATGATTCAATTATGAAAACTAATTGACCATTCAGATACTTCGAGATTTTTGGGGTTAATACTATATAGTTGCATGGAACATCCTTTTCAAGTGGGCACTATGAATTAACATCGTTTCCGATGTGGGTCTCATTTGTTGCTTAGTTGATCCTCACTCAACAGAGCCTTGACGTGCTCCTCCAGCAGATATTCTGATCCAGATATTTCTTTCATACTTGAGAACCAAATTTTGAAGTATAACCTATGTCGGTTCTTATTGCCACCAAAGCAGTTCACTTCGAACTCTTTTCAAACTTGACAGCCGACGAGTTTTCAGCAATCCCAAATGAGATTGTGCAGTTCCAAACTGGAAATCTGTTTGATTGATTTCTGTCAGAGTGACAAGAAATCAGCTCCCAACCAAGTAGAGCTTTTCACCTCAGCAATAATCCGAAATGATGCAAGGTAATGACTTCAGAGCAGGAAGGGAGTCACCTTGGCACATGTCACTATGAGCACAGGGATCAATTCTATTTATAGACAGGTGCGTACGTCGCTGAAACAATGGCGCGTGGCATAGGTGAGCGGATGAGTGTTGGCCAGTGGCTGTGGATTGGGGGTGAATTGGAGGTTGGCCCACCTGGGGAATGTGTTCCATGACGTAATCCTGGCGGTGTCGGTAGACGTCAAAGGTCAAAATGACGACGGCAGACTTCACGACACCGTTGGATAGCTTTTTCCGGTGGCCCATGGTCAGAAACTTCCTTCAAAGACCGAAAGTAGGGGGTTGATCCAGCTAGTGGGGTGCAGACGGTCATATTTGGGTGGAGTTGCCTCAATTTTCGGTTGGCGGCAACGGGATTAGCCATGGCCCGTGACGGAATGGCCGCAAACTCACACGGTTTGGCCTGGAACGGGGTGAAAAGACACCGCCAAACGGCCTGTGCTGAGATAAGGCGTTCGGTTTGGCGACGGAATGTGGACGTCAACGGCTGAATTTCGGCGATTGGTCCATCTAGTGGGGTGCAAACGGTCGTATTTGGGTCGGGTTGGGTTTGTCAACCGTGACGTTGGCCCACCGTGGCTTTGGTCCATTGAAAACGACGAGAAGGCGCAGTATGGGGCAGTATTGGTATCGAAAACGACGAGAATGGCGCAGTATTGGTATCGAAAACGACGAAAACGACGAGAATGGCAGATTGGTATCGAAAACGACGAAAACGAGGAATGGCGCAGTGTGTATCGAAAACGACGAGAACGACGAGAATGGCGCAGTATGGTATCGAAAACGACGAAAACGACGAGAATGGCGCAGTATTGGTATCGAAAACGACGAGAATGGCGCAGTATTGGTATCGAAAACGACGAAAACGACGGGAATGACGCAGTATTGGTATCGAAAACGACGAAAACGCCGAGAATGGCGCAGTATTGGTATCGAAAACGACGAGAATGGCGCAGTATTGGTATCGAAAACGACGAAAACGACGAAAACGACGAGAATGGCGCAGTATTGGTATCGAAAACGACGATAATGGCGCAGTATTGGTATCGAAAACGACGAGAATGGCGCAGTATTGGTATCGAAAACGACGAGAATGGTCTTGTATGTGTCAGTTTTCTAAACATAGAGGGCTATCAACGAAATAAGTATACAACGTGGCTTTGGCCCGTGGGAAATTCGGGGGTTGATCCTGTCAGTAGGGTGCGGCTGCGGGATCCGAAAATTTGGGGGTTGACCCACCTCATAGGAGCTCCTTTCGGACAAGAGAGAAAGACAGAGAGAGAAAGGAGAAATATGAGAGTATAAAGATAGACAGGGTGTTTCATTGGCAGCTGAGAGAAAAACATGGCCGACATAATTCAAGGAAAAACTTGGCCGTCTGTCATTGTGAAAAAAACATGGCCATCTGTCATCGGAAAAACATGGCCGACATCATTTCGAGAAAAACATGAGCCCCGTTGTAAGACAAAAGCATGGCCACCTGTCATCAGAAAACATGGCCACATCATTGAAGAAAAAACATGACCGCACTGTGTAAAGACAAAGCATGCCACTTCATCAGATAAACATGGCGCACGTCTTGAAGAAAAAAAAACATGACCACTGTGTAAGAAAATAAAACATAACCACTTCTCATTGGAAAGAAAAAACCTGGTTGCCGGTCATTGGAAAGAAAAAACAAAAATCAAATGTACAGAGTGGCTCAAATTACCATGAAATACATGAATTCATATACATTTGGTGTACAGGGTGTACCAAAAAAGTCGATGTCTCCGATTCAGCTGATTTTCAACGAGGTAATGTGAATCGATGTACTTGAGCCATTTTGGCACTTGAACATCGATAAAAAAAATAAAAAATCCAGTTTCCGTCCTATCATAGCAAGTGAAGTGTCAAATGGAAGGAGAACACCCATATAATCTAAATTCATCAAGCTCAGCCCTCCAACTTCATCGTAGAACAATGAATCGCCATTTGATAGCCTTAAATTACATGGAATAACAAAACCAATACTCAATTCGTATTGGACGCATCGAGGACAGTCCAAATTCATCAAAAACAAGAAATGTTAAAATTGAGGTTTCGAACCCACGACCGTCAAATCTCCAAAAATTTGATTTTGATAATTTTGGTATCATTGGATTCGTATCGATGTCAAGATGCATAATTAAAAAATTTCCGGTGTCAAAAGGGCAGTAGGAGCGAACTTCGTTATAATTGGGAGCACAACCTCGTGCGCATACTCTGAGGAGAGGAAAGCCAATGTTCTATACGTATTATGGATCCGTTTCGATGTACTTGCGTCAAAACGTTAGGAATCAACATAGGAGTACTCTAGAAGCTATGTACTTTTGGAAATTAAACTGTGATCAGGTCTACAAGTTATATAGGTATCGAAATATAAAACTTGCTGGACTGATATATCATCATAGATTCAGAGTTCAGGAAAGTGGGTGATGTAAGCAGCGAATTTTCTGTTGAGTTCACAGCGATATTAAAACAATCACTTTTGAATTGAAAAAAATAGAACACACTGGAGAATAAAGCACTGAAGAATGAGAAAATGTACTTACTTTTCGATAGATGAACCCAGACACGAAAAAGTGTTGATGAAGAGCACGAGTACACGGAGTACACGGAGAGTCGGTTGAAGCGGTGATAAATAACTGACGCGTTTGCCATTTGAAACGTTTTTCCCTCCCAACCATCATGCATACGTGACCGAGCGTTATCAGTATGGCCAGAAGCTATTTCCTGTTGTCGATGATAAGGAAAGTTATTATAAACAATGGGGAATCCGCACTTTCTGATAAGAAGTGTTATTTCCGGTGTTCACTGCCATATGAAATGAAATTCGGAATATATTAGAAGTTTTCCAATTCTGAAAAATGGATTTTGTTCCGTCACATATCGCTGTATCTCTTTCGAAGATGAATTCAGCTTCCTAGACCTTTTCGGCATTGAAAAAGGCATTCTAACCCACTACGTTATGATTTAGCCACTGGTGTCACTGGGGGCGCTAGTGTCCGGGTCGGCGGCCATTGTGGGTGACGTGTTATTGGTCAGTGGAGTGGAGACGATCATATTGGAGGTGGAGCGTAGGGTAGGCACGCTATTGGTGGGTGCAGACGGCCATGTTGGATGTGGGTGCGGAGGTTGGGTAGGCATGCTATTGGGTGAATTCAACATGAATGGCACTTGTCGTCGAGTTAAAACAGAAATATCGACGTTTCGGATGTATCCGAATCATCGAAAAAGAAGCACTTCCGGTCTGTTGAAAATAGAGATAGAGGAAAACAATACCTAATTCGTATTGGACGCATCGAGGACAGTTCAAATTCATCAAAAACAAGAAATGTTAAAATTGAGGTTTCGAACCCACGACCGTCAAATCTCCAAAAATTTGATTTTGATAATTTCGGTATCATTGGATTCGTATCGATGTCAAGATGCATAATTAAACATTTTCCGGTGTCAAAAGGGCAGTAGGAGCAAACTTCGTTATGAGGTGAGATACAAAAGGGTGCGAGTACTCTATCAAGACAACTTTGACTGAAGAACATGAACATGAAAAGTTTGCATGTATATCATGCGGAGTTGAACAAAAAACGGGAAATGTCGAAACCTGGGTTCGAACCAGGGACCGCCAGATCTTCAGTCTATCGCTCTTCCAACTGAGCTATTTCGACCAATGAAACAATTTCTTGAGAATCAAAGGTCCCGACAGGACGAAAAAAAAGCATCAGGGTGTCACATAGGCTGATATTGTCATCTTAAAGGAGGAACATGAATATATAGTTTGAAGACAGAATGTATAAAAAAAAAAAGTCAACGGCACCGATTTCACATATTCATCAAAAAGCAGAAGGAAATATAATAGCCATCGATGACTCTACAAATACATTCTACGGGGCATTATCCCCGGATTTACACAGTCGAAACATATACATGCTACAGATGTCTGATAAAACGGAGATCAATGCTGTATTCCAAACGAACACAGGAGCCAACTCTTCGTTAGTTTATAGCCAACCTTACAATAAATTCACTAATACCCCAAATGACATTCAAAGTAGAGGGCGAATAAGTGACATTTTCCGAGGCGTACCGAATGACATCACAACGGTCTTCAGATACATCGATGGACATTTATATTTCTTTCGTCGAGATACATATTACAAGTATAACGAATTCACCCGGAAAGTCTGAGCAGGACAATTCAACTGAAATGTATGCCCCGTCGAAGGACTTTTACAGCAATTGAAGACTCTACTATCGAAAATTATATCTGTATTGATGATAAATAAATATGTTATTTGTACATCTGTTTTCACATATGGTATAAATAACCTCGAACCTCTGTTGAAAGAATGATGTCACTGTGACGTCAGTCCTCATGTTGATGTAATGTGAAAAAACCGATACAAACACACCGTTTTCCATGGCCAACCCCAGGAGGAGGTCTTACAAAAGACTGGAGGTGTGCATGGCCTCGTTATGAAGGTTTAAACCTTCGGAATCCCCACTTGTTATCGTTATATAGGACGAATCTTAAATATCGATAACTGATAGGCCTACCATTTGGAACAATAAAGATGATGGAGGAAACACTTAATGGAAAATTTTGCCTCTGTTCCACTTCAACAGCACGAATACAGACTTCCAAGTCAATGGAGGCGATTCATTAATTCGTTGAAATTTTCGACAGCACGAACTACGGTCTCTAATTCAATAAAGACGGTTCATTATTTCATCGATATTGGGAAACTTTTCAACAATTAAGAATATCATCAACATATTCACTGATTTTGTTCTCTCTGAGCAGATTGTCCGTTGTCGGTGTGTTTGCTCCTCAAACTGTGTTTGTGGTCACAAAGTTGTGGAAATTATTCACATACAAATTCTTATTAATTTTCATACCCAAAAGGTACAGGCTGGGATCGGAGGAAAGCTGTCTTTTAAGGGTCTGGGTTCTTGGACCTTGGACCTTTTACCATAGGCATTGGAACCGACGTTATCTCCAAACAGAAGTTTCCGTATTGAGTCCTGTGGAATTTGATTGATATATGGCAGAAATTCTCTGCCATCATCAATTGTCACCTCCGATGCAGGCTTGAAACGCATCCACCCTAGTCCTCTGGCAAATCCTTGGAACAGAAAGTGAAACCAATCTGATCGGTTAGCTCCCACTCCTCCGTTCCTTTGAGAATAATTTGGGTGATTCATCCCTCCCACCCACCCCACAGGCTCCGCACCCTTGGGTATATTCGCAATTTTGAATCCACAGTTCTGTAGGTCGAAACGATGAATTTTTCTAAAATTATCTTTACAATGTTGAATTTTTCAATGTAGACATTACAAAAATTTTGTTCACCTAGAACAAGGTCTAGAACCCGCCTGATCTGGAACAAACGAACTGAAATCAGCAGTGCAATGTATAAAATGGAAACGGTAGACCGGAGGACTCAGACGCTTTCATTTCCCCAAAAGGCCCCGATTTTATCAAAATGTGTGCTTTACTCCCCAAAGTGCATATGAAGTACTTATGTACAAAACCACCTATTAATGAGCCGTCAAAGTCCTGCATCGATGGCGGGCCGTAGACTTCAAGACACGGTTGAAACCTGTTGGGTTGGGTACACCATATTTGCGCCATATTAACGGGCAGTATGCCGTCAAAGACACACCACTGATGGCGGGCCGTAGACCTCCAAAGACACGATTTGGCTGCGTCATATTATTGAAACGAACAGTATGCCTTCAAGACACCACCGATGGAGGTTAGCGTGGAGCCAACCATTGTCTTTGAAGTCTGACCGCCATCGCTGACAACTCAAATTTCTAAGTACTCTATACACTAACTTTAAATATATTCTTATGGGGTAAAGCACGCATTTCGTAAAATCGGGGGCCACCTGATAACGTTCGATCGATCTACCGTTTTACTTTATACTAACCCATTCAATCTGTTGTTCGAATCATTGATATGATTCAGGCCTAATATCTTAGTGTTTTCAAAATTTTTAATAATATCTACGATGAAAAAGAATTCAACGTAAAAAATAATTTTAGAAAATTCGGCGTTTTGATCGAGGCCAGAACTTTGTGAGTTCAAAAAATTGCGAATATACCAAAGTGCGAGCCTGATTGGTGAGATACATTCGCAAGTATATAAAAGAACGGAGGAAGTGGTAACGATCGGGTGTTTCACTATTCCAGAATTTATGAAGAGGTACCTAGGTGATCGTTTCAATACCGTCGGTGACAATTGATGATGACGGAAATTCTGCCATATAATCAGGGCTTCACGGAACTCAATACGAAACTTTCTTTGTTTGAATTAACGTCGATTTCTATCTTACAAATGGTCAGTCGAACTGAACCAAAAAGTCAGTTTCTCTCCGATCTATACCTTTGGTATGAAGTAATAATTTGTGTTGGTCGATTTCCACAACTGTGACCTGGGCTGATTTGAATGGTGATGACGTCACCGACAGCGACAATCTGCTCGAAGGCGAACAAAAGGCCGATGAATATGTTGGTCTGCTGTTGAAAGTTTCCCAGCCCGTGGTAATGAGCGATAACAACAATTGAGAACCGTGGTCGTATTTCGGCGAATAATGAATGCTTCATTAACGGAAATACCATGATAAACGATTAAATTTGAGGCAAAACCCCGATATCGTTTCCTCATCATCGCCGGTGATTCCCCAGTATTGGTATCGATTATCGATGTTGAATTCGTCTAATAACGACCAACGGAAGTCGGGGATTCGAAGGTTTAAACTGCTTCGCCAACGGGCAATACACACCTCCATTCTTTAATGGTCCTGAGGTCAACGTGTTCTGTCGTTTTCACGACCCGTCAACATGAGGACTGTTTTGTCACGGTGGTATCATTCTTTCTGACCGGTTATTGCTGCTTTCGTATTGAACAGATGTGCAAACTGGCGCTGTTGTATCGTCATAATACGAATATATTTTCGATAGTAGAACCATTGCTGACAGCGCTGGAAGCGGTTGAGTGTCCTGCTGGTGCACAGTCGTCCATACTGTAATGTCGACGAAATAAATGTCCGTCGTGTATCTGGCCGTTGTGATGTCGTTGCTGAAGCTGGCTTATTCATCACTTGAATGTCGACTGAAGATTATTAGTAATTTAATGTAGATTGACATAAAACTGACGCGAAAGTTGTTCGTTGGAATACGGCATTGATCTCCATCGAACGTCATGGCGTATGTTTCGACAATATCCGGGGATATGCCTCGTGGTATTGACATTATTTCTTCTGCGCAAATATGGAGAATCGGTGAATTTTTTAACCAATCCCCTGATATTTTGGCTATTCATATTTCTCGCTTGGTGTTTAATATCGTATGTGTTGCCTGAATGCTGTTTTCGATCTGTCATTATGTTATTGTTCTCGAAATTGTTCATTGAACAAATAACTTCGGTTGGAAAACGACTGAACTGGTTGGTCCCCTGTTCGAGCGAAGACTTCCGTTTTTTTATTCCCTTTCACAGCGATCTACGTACCAGGCACTAACATTGTTCTTCGGTCCGTTAATGGCGATGAACACCGCGCCGCTGTCTCGCCCATAACGAAGTTTGCTCCTACTACCCTTTGTTTACCGGAAATGTTCGGTGTCGTCTTGACGTCGTGCAATCAATGATACCAGTATCAGGCAACACGGAGATTTGACGTCGTGAGCCTCCATTTTGGCATTTCTTGTTTTTATTGTCTGCGTCAACCGATTATTTTTTGTTTTCATATTCTCTATTTTTAACGAACCGAAGTGCCTATTTCGATGATTCGAGATACGTCCGAAACGATCGATACTGTTTACTCGACGTTAATGCGCATTCACCGTTCGCAATATGCCTGCAACACTCACGCCCATCAACATCTGCACCGCCACACCACTCAATGAATATCACTCCCGCGATATCTTTGTCGCCCTGACAACCGCCATTGGTACTAACGCCCGGTATTTCCTCGGCGGCATCTTCAACGGCAGTGTTGGGAAATACCAATGCCGAAAGATACAGGCTTCGAATTCATCGTTGAAAGAGATGCGTATTATCGACGGAACGAATCCATTTTTTCGGGTGAAAACTTCTATTATTCGATTTCATTTCATGTAACGACTTTTTCCGGAAATGCTGCTTCTTTATCGAAAGTGCTGAGATTCCCCATTATTTTTCGCTATCGTGACGACGGAAAGCCTTCTGGCTTCGCTTTAATAACGCTCGATGCATCGTATGCGTGATGATTTGGAGGAAAAAAACGTTTCCGGAAGTAACGAAACGCGTCGATATTTCGCCGCTTCAGCCGACTTTCTTTCCCGTGTGCTTTCGTGCCGTCGGCGCTTTCAATGCCGGGACAAATGCAACTCGAGAAACGAAGTACGACTGCTCACTATTCGGTCGCTTATTATTCCATTGATGGTGGTAATTGTTTTAATATCGCTGTGATTTCGGCGCAAGAAATTCAAACATATCACCACTCCTGACTCTGAATCTGTGATGATACTGGCTCGGTCGGCAGGACACATATTTCGTCACCTGGACGCAGTTTATTTCCCGAAAGAATACATGACTTCTGGAAATGCTTTCTATGTTGTTCACAACGTTTTGACGCAGGCGCATCGAACGGATCACGCCACGTGTTTGTTGACTTTCACTCACTCCGGTATATGCGCGCGGTTATTGCTCTGATATGGCAGTTCGCTCCTGCCCTTTGTGCCGGGCATGTTTGGTATGCGTCGTACGACGTCGATACGAATCCAATGATACCGAAATTTATCAAAGATAATTTTTAATTTGTTTTGATCGTATTCAGCTCGAGCACAACGTTTTCGGTGGACTGATCTCATTAGTCCCAGCCGAATTGGTATTGTTTGTTATTCCGTAACAATTTAAGGCTATCGAGTAACGTTGTTACTACATTGAGTTGGAGGCTTTGAGCTGATAATTCGATTATATGGGTGTTGCTCATTTCCGTTTGTTGCTTCACTGTATGACCAGGACGAAACTGAATTTTTATTATTTTTATCGTGCCGAGTGCTTGAAATTAACAAATACATCGATTCACATTACTCGTTGAAATCGGCGAATCGAAGACATCGACTTTTATTTGCGCCTGACATACCAATGTGTGGCATGAACCGTGTATTTCGTGACGGTTATTCCGACTGATTTTGTTTTTTCTTTCAATGATGACAACCGTTTTCTTTCAATGGTCGGTGTATTTTTTCTTACGCAGTGGTCATATTTACTATTTCGTTGACTGAGTGGCGCCGTGTTTTCAAAACCGCCATGTTTTATTCTTTTACAGAAGCGACCATGTTCGATGACAAACGCTGCACTGGGCGAGCATTGTGTTTTTCAACAAGCGACCGTGTTCTGAACGTATGTTTTCTCCAATGACTTGAACGGTCATTTTTTTCGTGCTGTTGCTGTTTTTGTTTTTCTTTCAATGACGAGCGACAATATTTTTTTTTTCGGCTGACGTGTTTTCGGCGACGAGCGATATCAATTTTTTTTGCCACAAAGTGACTATGTTTATCTTGTTGACGAGCCAACCATGCTTTTGTCTTTTACAAAGTAACACCATGTTTTTATGAACGATGTCGTATTTTTCGATGACGAAATGACCGTATTTTGATATTTTGGCGTCGGTCATCTTTTTCTCGCGATATAAACGCAATTTCCGATGACAGATAACCATATTTTCTGACCAACGAACGACCTTTCGCCGGTGCTCGACCGTGTTCTTTCGGCTGCCAGTAACACCCTCTCTCTTTTATGCTCATGATTTCTATATACTCTGTCTTTCTCTTTTGTCCGAAAGGCTTCTATGAATGAGGTCCGGCTTGGTGATGCGTACGCCTGGCGGGATCGGCTGACCCGACAAAAACCCGAAAGCCGTTGGCGTACTTTGTTTTCGTTGATGACATCTATGTTGTACAGGCGGCGCATGCAGACCATTCTCGTATAGTTTTAATGCCAGCTACTGCGCCGTTCTCGTCGTTTTCGATGCCAACTACACCGTTATATCGTCGTTTTCGATAACCAATACTGCGCCGTCCTCGTTTCAATGCGTTTCGTCAGTTTTCGTCTGTCTGCGCCGTTCGTCGTTTTCGTACCAATACCGCCGTTCTCGTCGTTTTCGTTTTCGATACCAATACAGGCCGTTTTCAGATGGTTTTCGTCGTTCGATACCAATACTGCCGTTAGTTTTCATCAATACTGCGCCGTTCTCGTCGTTTTATCGACAATACTGAACCGATTCTCGTCGTTTTCGATACCGATACGGGCCGGAATTCTCGTCGTTCTCGTCTTCGTGCCGTGCTGATGAATAAATCGTTTTCGATACTGCGCCGTTATCGATCAGTTTTCGTCGTTTTCGATATGATACCGTCGTTCGTCGTTTTCCCTGAACCGTTAATGCGATCGTTCGTCGTTCGGTCGTTTTCATTTCGAGCCGTTCTCGTTCTCGTCGTTTTCGTACCAATACTGATGCTGAATAGTTCTCGTCGTTTTCGATACTGCGCCATTATGGTCGTTTTCGTCGTTTCGACAATACTGAGCCATTCTCGTTGTTTCGTCGTTTTCGATACCAATACTGAGCCATTCTCGTCGTTTTCGATACCAATACTGCGCCATTCTCATCGTTTCGTCGTTTTCGATACCAATACTGCGTCATTCTCGTGTTTCGTCGTTTTCGATACCAATACTGACCATTCGTCGTTTCGATACCAATACTGCGCCATTCTCGCGTTTTCGTCGTTTTCGATACCAATGCTGCGTCATTCTCGTCGTTTTCGTCGTTTCGATACCAATACTCGCGCCATTCTCGTCGTTTTCGATACCAATACCGCCATTCTCGTTTTTTCGTCGTTTTCGATACCACTACGGGGCCATTCTCGTCGTTCTCGTCGTTTTCGATGAGACAATACTGCGCCATTCTCGTCGTTTTCGATACCAATACTGCGCCATTCTCGTCGTTTTCGTCGTTTTCGTACCAATGCTGCGCAATTCTCTCGTTTTCGATACCAATACTGCTTGCGCCTTCTCGTCGTTTTCAATGGACCAAACCACGGTGGAACGTCTGGTTGACACCAACCCGACCAAATACGACCGTTTCCCTACTAGATGGACCAATCGCGGAATTCAGCCGTTGACGTCACGTTTCACTTAAACCCGCCTATCTCAGCACAGGCCGTTTTGGCGGTGTCTTCACCCGTTCCAGGCCAAACCGTGTAAGTTTGCGGCCATTCCGTCACGGGCCATGGCTAATCCGTTGCCCCCAACCGAAATGAGGCAACTCACCCAAATGTGACCGTCTACCCACAAACTGGATCAACTATTTCGGTCTTTGAAGAAGTTTCTGACCATGAGCCACCGGAAAAACTATCAACGGTGTCGTGAAGTCTGACCGTCGTCATTTTGACCTTTTGACGTCTACCGACACCGCCAGGATTGGTCATGAACATTCTCCAGGTGGGCCAAACCCCCAATTACCCCAATCCACAGCCACTGGCCAACACTCATCCGCTCACCTATGCCACGCGCCATTGTTTCAGCGACGTACGCACCTGTCTATAAATAGAATTGATCCCTGTGCTCATAGTGACATGTGCCAAGGTGACTCCCTTCCTGCTCTTCAGGATTCTCCATCTATGGATATTCCAAGATATTCTGACCCGTCTTCCCGGAAATAATCTTCTGAATGTTTCAATGGATCGACCCAGTCAGTGCCAGCTTCTCTCTTGTATGGACCGATGTTTCAGAAGTCTTCTATCTGAAGACTATTAACATAACATATTTCAACGAGTTGAGTCGGTATATCCTCCCCAGACCCTACGTACACATATGTGTACAAATGATCTCAAATTGTTATATAGTGTACCGAATTTTGAATTTCATATTTGGCGCGCTAACAAGCATCATTGAACATGTTAATATCAACCACGCAGAGGAAAATAGTTCAGTTATGATCTTCACTCTCACTAGTATATATGATAATTGGTGGTTTTGGGGTATTCTGAAAAATTACATCCCAACGAGGTAAATCGGTTCATATTTTTGTATAGTAAGGTGATCAAGTGAATCTATCGCATTGATTAGCTAGTTTAATGATGTGAATAACATATCTATGTAACGAAGTTACTATTTTTCCGCTATGTTAAACAACCAAAACCTCCATGTAAGGATTTGAATTCATCTCGTCGGTAATAATAGTGCTGAAAATACCAGTCGTGTTCGTGATAAATCCGTGGATCACATCTAACCCAATAAATATGCCAAACACCCCTCCGTAGATCACGCCGATGCCGCAAGTCGAGAAAGCATTTTTCATTGAGCCAGCTGTGCTATGAAAAAATGTCGCCGAGAAAATTCAGTCACCCGATAGAAGCCTGAGAAATCAGATCGTTCGAGCAAAAGCGCCATCGCTGCCATCTGACGTCATCCAGCCGACGTCACATTAAGTGGAATGCTACCGAGGGAAATTTCACATGCTGGGTAGATATAATATGCAAAATATAATTTGTATCTGAATCGGCAGAGTCCCCAAATCGACGCGCACCTAAACTCGGTCGAGAGGGATCAGCAAAAGAGAGGGAAACCGACTGGAGCTCCATTAGGAAAGATTTCAAAGAATGATTAGCTTACCGAGTCTAGAACCAGCGATCGGCAACTAGCATCCAAAGGGTGAGCTTACTACCGAAGTAGCCTACCACCGTCACGAGCTTTGCCGACCAGCTTGCCGTAGCAGTGATAGCGGAACAGACCGGAGTTTGGTTGATATTTTCTATAAGGTTGAACGTATCAAAAGTATTCAATATGGTGTTTCATTTACTATCTTGAGTAGAATATAAACATCTAGTGCGTAGTCGGCACCCATGTTCTAAACCCAGTTGAGCAAAATTAAAGCATGCTTCTCTGGCCCCGTTATATTATGACTACTATACTGACCCCTGGAGTGTTTTTCTTCACTAAGACTGTCCAGAGCAGAAGTGGCCTTCTCTACTATGAACCAAAAGGCGCCCAAATTTGATAGTGGGGGAAAAGACCCCTTACAAATCTGGCGACTGAGCAGGAACGATTTTAATAGTATACCGACACCCCTGATATAGGAAAATAGGTCAAAATCCGCATCCGAGTTGAACAAATCAACCGAAGCTCATAGACCTTGGAAAGACCCTAGACGAGTTCCGTAGGATATACCGCATGGAAATGCATCGAAAGCAGCAGACCTGTCATTTTTGACCGATCTCACCTTCGACTCGAAAGAAAGTCAACCTGCCGATTGACCCCTCGTTTAATAGGTTTTCGGGGGTATAGAATCGATTGCAGTCATCCGTTTTCCGTTGAGGTTTACTGTGTACATGATATGTGAAATAAGAAAGAGAAAGCAATCCTGTACGTTGAAAATCATCGAGGCTAGTGCCGCAGCGGTTATGAAACCAAAATCCGTTGAAGGCCACTGACCTGCCATTTTGGCAGATAGTCAAACTCGGCTCAAAAGTGAGCCAGGCGTCTGTGCGATACCTCCTTTAATATAATAATAATACCTGCCCCAACCGTCATCAATCCGTTCCAGTGTCTCGCCACGACAACACAACCGCACAGCCACCTGTAGTGCCAACAATCACAGGCAGTTCGATCATGAGCAACATCCCCACAGGGACCCTCGTAGGAGCACATACCGCTCCAATGCCGCCTACCACGAATGTTAGGACGGCACCACTCAGAGTAAAGGACCAGCGAGTGACCTTTGATGGGACCAGTGAACCCGCCGCCTCCTTTGCAAGATTGAAGGAGATTTGAGAGTCCCAAGGCATCGCACCAGACCGCGTTTTGGAGGCTATTCCAGAGTTGTTGGAAGGAATGCCTCCATGTGGTTTAGAAACGATAGAACGTGCTGGCCAAGATGGGAAGGCTTCTGCACCGCTTTCCAAGACTTATTTTTTCCCGTCAACTATTGCACTGACATGGAAGCAGCCATCAGCAGGAGAACGCATAGTCTGAGAGAAAGTAAGGCAGCCTACATCACCTACCTACATACCCTGAATTACCGCCATGGTGGAACTTTGCCAGACCAGGAGTCAAACTGGCTAAACCGTAACCTCCACCCAGAGTTCCGACGAAAAATCAGGAGGACGGACTTGAACGGTGTCCAGGGGTTTGCCAAAGCTTCCAGAGGCTATGAGCTTCTACGTGCAGAGATCTAGCAAGCTCAGCGACCAGCATTTTTCCCGCCTGGCAACCTATACAGGACATTGGCTTCCCTCGCAGTTACCAGGCTCACCGCACAAGTAGCCACGATGCCACCAAGTAGCCCAGTTAGCCAACCGATCACAATGCAGGCTAGCACAGTCAACCGCCGCTTCATCGGACGCGACCGAAAATGTTGGCTGATGCGGGTAGGCATAGCATTTTGGGATACAATGCCGATCAGCTCCAAAGATATTCTGCTCCCGATGCAAGCGAGACGGAATGATGTCTCTTGATTGCCCTTGCCCACGGTTGGAAAACCACTAGGGTGCTGCTGCGACTCGGATCACGTGAAGCCACGCCTCCGAGACGCCATCGACGCCATCAACCAACGACCGCATCTGTCCGTCGAGATTCCCGGTGGTACCGCTTAAGCACTGATTGACACAGATGGCGTAATCTCCTATGTCGGCAACAGGATAGCCAGGCAGTGGAATCTGCTAGGAGTACCGAGAACTCTGACTGCTACGAGTTCTGCCCGACTGGCCAATGGAGAAACCGTTACCGTCCCTGGCACGTACCATGCAGAGCTACAATTTGGAGAATACCGTTTTGGGGAGTCTTTCGGACACCTGAGTGGACTGTCGTCCTAGGATTTTTTTTCCCGAAGTGGGAAGATGTGTAACGAAGTTACCGATTTTTCGCTATGTCAAACAACCTCAAGCTCTATGTACGGATTTAAATTCATCTCGTCGGTAATAATAGATATGAAATTACCATCCGCCTTCGTGATGGATCCATGGATAACAACTAACCTGAAAGATAGTCCGAACACCCCCCGTAGATCACCCCAATGCCGCGTCAGGTGCGGATCCAGCCCTCAAAAAAGGTCGTGGGTACGGCAACCCAAAATTCAGCCAAGTGCGAGTCGGACTACGGACTCGCTCAAGTTTACTCGATTGAAGTTTGGTCATGTTTACAAACAGGGCAAACTACTACAAATGGTTCATTCATCATTGGTCGCATCGACTGAGTGACTAGCATGAAACATGAAAATGTACCAATGTGTTCGCTCACATTTCTTGATTGTGGTTTGAGGGTTGTAGGCATGCTCACCGTGTCCACATGGGTTGATCTGCGCAGTGCCACGACGCGTGTATATGGAGTATGCGCGATGGTCTCTTGCGCGAGCCAGCGAGTCGTGAACGGATTACTCATCAATCCAGCTCTGCTATAAACAAATGTTGCCGAGAATATTCAGTCACCCGATGGAAGCCAGAGAAATCAGTTCGTTCGAGCGAAAGCGCCCACTGCCATCTATGGTCATCCGGCCGATGTTACATCACGTGTATTGCTACTGAGGAAACTTTCACAAGCTGGGTGAATGAAATATGCAAAATATGATTTATAGCTGAATCGGCAGAACCCTCGAATCGGCGCGCGCCTAAACACGGTCGTGAGGGATCAGCAAAAGAGGGGAAAACCGCCTGGAGCTCCATTTAGAGAGATTTCAAATAATGATCAGCTCACCAAGTCTAGCACTAGCAGTCACAAGACCGACAACTAGCATCCGAAGTTTGAGCCGACTACCGAAGTGGCCAACCACCGTCTGGAGCCTTGTCGAAACAGTGATAGCTGAACAGACCAAAGTTTGGTAAATATTCTCTATCAGGTTGAAGGTATTGAAAATATTCAAAATAGTGTTCTATTAACTATATTGAGTAGAATGGAATCATCTAGTGTGCAGTCGGAACCCAGGTTCGAAACCCAGTTGAGGGCAATTGAAGCCTGCCTTTATGACCACGTTTATTGTCACTACTATACTGACCCTGGAGTGTTTTCCTCCACTGACACTGCCCGGAGCGGAAGTGAACTTTTTCACTATACACCAAATGGTGGTGCCCAAGACAAAACCGAGATTAGTATAAGGTGCCAAAGTTTGATAGTACACCTAATTCATATTTTTTTTGTGATGTTCGAGATTTGAATTAGAATAATTCTAAAATTGGATGTCAGGTCTAATCATCAAACCTTCTAATTTTGTATTTGTACACATTCATGAACAATCGGTCTCAAAGATGAATGATAGTTAAGTTATTCATTTTTCATTGCAGCTGATATTCAACTAGTGCTGTTTTTCTAGATGATTTGAAAAGGAAGGTCATTTCACTTACAGGAATTATAATGCGTAAGCGATTTTCACAACTGAATTAAAGAGCAGATAGTGACCTGGAAAAAGAGGGCTAGAGGGTCTTATGATTATGCTATTTGCAAAGATAAAAATATTTCTATAGTTGAATGGATGGATAATCGTCCTGTACGAATATAACAAGTACTCTTCATTGTGTGAATCCACCGAAGTTGCTAGAACGCTACTCCAACGCTGATAGAAGCTATATAATCGTGAATCAACCTGACGTCGTAGTGCATTATAATGATAAGATATAAGGAGTGGATTTGGCGAATCGCTTGATTGTATCATAACGTAGCTACCATAGAACTAAAAAATGGATTCCGCTGCAGTCATTTCATGAATTCAAAGAAGAGTATTCAAGTAAAAAGTTGCCACAAAAACAAATGCAAATGTTTGGCCGAACACTTCAATACTTGATAACGTTTTTTTCATTTGAAGAACCTGTTTCAAGAAAGAAATATATATATATATATATATATATATATATATATATATATATATATATATATAGGAAGACCTAGGAAAGTGGCTCTACATTAAATGGTGTGGAAAGATTGGGTGCTCAACATTCACCAATTCCAGAGAACATGAAGGATGCTGCTAGAAATGGAAAATGTTCTGGAAGAACACGAATCAGATGCTCAGAATGTAATGAATGTTTTTTCAGGTATTCTAAAAGATATAAATTGTTTCTTTTGAATTCCTCCCTCAATAAGAATTTTTTTTTTTCGATAATTCGTCTCGCATTATTTTTTTATCCGAATAGTTAGTCACATGCTCCTGAGACCTGCAGTCCACATATGTGAACATTCATATAAGCAACTACATAAAAACAAAAAACTGTTCTCTTCTAGTGAACCCATAAGCAACAAAGAATTTGTGAGACATTTTAATTTATAAAAAAATATTTTTATTCGGGTCTGAACAGGATATTATTGTCCTCTGTGGAGAAATGTGTCTCTACCAACCTCACGATGGGCATGGTGACCTGATGTTCATGCTTTACGACATGATTTTATCCAATGGATATAACCTTCTCCACGATTCAACATTATGATCATCATTATAATTATAGTGCAGTAATATTTCTCCCTATGGAATATTCAGTAAGTTGTGTCATTGAAAACATTTTCAGTTATGATGGTGAAGTGACAGTTCTTCAGTATGAGTAGCCCTAGGATTTACGAAGGAGCGTGATGAAACCTTACCGGTTCTGCTCAACCCCCTTCTAAGTTCATAGCATTCACTTTCGTTGGGATAGCTGATGAATGATTCATTATAAATTCGGTTCGTTGTTATTGATTTCAAACAGAACAACAGTTCAACTCACAGGGCAATTCGTACGTTTCGAATCTTTTAATACATTCATATTTGAAATACAACCACATTCCCATTCTTAGTGTGTTAAGTTCAAGGACGAAGGGATGACAAACCTAGAAAGTCCTTCGTCTTGACTTTTCAATTCAGATATCAGTGCATTATTCTCCCCTGAATTTATCGATATAAAATTGGGAAGAAACATTTATATATTTTTTGATCTCTCCATGATTTTTTTCACAACACAATCCATGCTTTATAGAAAAATTCGTATAATTAAAGAACCGTACATTTTTTTTTCAACTTAAGGCCTCAGAATATTATTAAGGGCGACCATTCAATACGTTTTTTTTCATTTTCGCTATATTGAAGGTTTAGCAACAGAAAATATGGGATATTAGGTTAAATTCATTTTGTATTATTTGAAATCTGAATGTAACCTGAACCATTGTATTGGTATGACGCCCGAAGCCGGTGCGGTATGCCAATCAATATTTTCTTCTAGTGCCTAATTTCAACGAAAGATTTTTTACCAGAGTTTTTATTATCATTCATTTTGATAAGTCTCCTGGGGCATCCATTATATAACAAGTTATCAATTGATACCTGTTTGGGATCTGTAAACCAATCCATTATCGACGAACCCCGATTGAATATTCAGGAAACAATAGATTTTACTGGATTGGTGTTTTGTGTTCATTGATATTTACTTATCGCTGTTTCAGTTCCCGTTTTCGAATTGATTCTGTTAAATAATGAAAACGCACTTTATTGAACAAATATATATCCATTGAATTTTTGCAATCGCATTTCAATCATCGGGAGAATCATGATTGTATTTTTTCGGGAAGCCACATCAAGATCTATTCCTCAATCAACAGTTATACAGTTTGATAATGGAGAATGATATTTTGTCTTTCGATCTCAAGCACTGAAATGATATAGGAATCATTTCATATCTGGTGGGCACTCAATATTATTGACGATCATCAAACAGGTTCTGAGTTTGTTTTGCCTCATTCTGATGTCTTTTGGACACCGCAACTCCTTTATATGCCTGAAACTTCTCAGATTCGGTGAAGAAAATAGGTTCAGAAAAACTATTTTTCGGAGATGAACTTTCTGCCAACTTCCCAATATTATAATCGATTGGAGCACATTGCCTCTTCTCAACCTGCTCCTGTATTTCCCCTATCCTTATGATTATTCTTCCTTGTTGCTTGGAGTTTGAGCCTAGGGCAGGAAAGAGGTTCAAAAGCTTCTACAATGGAGTGAGCTCATTCTAGGCAAATAACAATTATATTTCTCTCAACAACTCTGCCGGGCTGGGGCACTTCACTGCTATAAAAAAAGTCATGGATTTTGATCTCCAGTGTGAAAGGTATCAGATTGCTAAAGCGTCTGCAAATTATGTTCTCGCATTTCTCTAATGCCTTTCAACTGTGCGCTACAAAGAGACAGAAACTTTTTTGTTATAACTTCATTTTGATCAATTTCTGGTACCCAGATATGCTACTTCCATATTCCCATTGTGGTAGTAGATATCAAACCAAGGGGATCCAACATGAGCGACAATACTTCCAAGAATACCCGTTCTATAATATAATAATAGAGGCCCGATATTCAATATGAGGGTGTTCCGTCTATAATTTTTATAATCGATGGAAGAAAATTGTATTTCGTGCATAAAATAATTTATTAAAATCGTAGCAAAGCGCTTTCGACCGTTGGGTCGTCATCAGTGTGTACCTGAAAGTAAGTAATATCGATAGAGAACAAGTTACTGAGAAATTTTTTTGTGAAAGAAAATGGACATATTTTAAATATGAGCTTACTTACTCATCAGGTGTACAAGAAGCCAAAAAGACCATAAAATATCTTATGATCAATGAAAGTTGAATAGGTTTAAGTGGCACACATGTTGGAATACATATTCTAGGCCAGGATGAAAATTGAGATTACTATTTTTCCTCATCTTTTAAAAAGCCATTGTTTCGGTGTGATAGCTGGACCCAAGTGACAAGATTGACAATTGACAAGTGAACGATGAAGTAGATTGACATGGAACACAAAACCATGGAGATATCAGAATCAAGGAAGGAATATCCCTGTCATAATAAAACACACTAGAAGATGATAAATCTAATGAGGACTGTCATCTGTCAAATATATGTTCCAGTATTCCAAGGAAGACCAGACAAGACTCTTCAATTCTCACATTTAAGTCATCGTAATTGAATTTGAGTTCAGAGGAGAAGTCTAATTGGACCTGTCCTGATCAAAACAAACAATTGAATAATTCTGGTAGTGTCCATGGACAATGAATTCGAATTTTTCTTGAACAAAATTAAAATCGTTGTCCACCATGGCTCAGTTGAACCGCAACTGGGGGATGAGAAGTGTGATACGAGTCTAATGGGAACTAGACCCAACTTCACAACTCCCACAGCTGGAGTAAAACAGAGTCCAAAAGGTGATAATCCAGAACATGACTTGTGTTCTCAGTATGGAGAGAACTGAAAGAGAGGCTGGCAAATTGCAGAGAGATACAAGTAAAATCATCATAGAGAATGGGAATTGAAAATTATTAGCATGATTAACAAGAGAAATAAAATGTGAATTAGAGTAAAAAAGCTAAGGAAGTTAAATATTATTCAATTTAGACGTCTATGAAGTGGAATATAGGATCTATTTGAATTGACTTGCGTGTTGAGACAAAGGTTATTGTCGAGTATTTCTTTACTAATGTGTAAATCTTCAAGAAAATCTAATCTATTATAATTTTTGGAACTGACTTCATGTAAGATTTGTGAATTTTCATTTGAACTTAAATTCACCTAACGGTCGAAAGCGCTTTGCTACGATTTTGATAAATCATTTTATGCACGAAATACAATTTTCTTTCATCGATCATATCGATACGTGCACACAGTCATACTTTTATAGCTTCGTGAATCACATAATCAGACCAATCGTTACAAGCAATTTGTATGATAAGGCATTTGTGACAGGTATATGAGGCTTCTCCATTAGTATTCCTCAAATCTGAGTAAGCTTCGACATATATTCCCTCCGCATTGGTAGTTCTAATGTCTGGAATGCTAAGAACAGAAAAACATATCGCGCCAAAAAACATTACTTTTAATCCGAAGATATCGATGTTATGGGAGTACAATTTCATTACCGAGTCCTCTCAATTATTTGTATCGCACAGACGTATGGGGTATGAGCTTTGCAATATTGCCTCTGGCCAACTCAATTCAAATCCACTCACAACTGAAGTACACTCCGTATCTATTGTATTGATACGACATTGATATTATCATGTCCAATAAGTATAACTGATTTGAATTTTCCACCAATCTCTCATTGAGGTGTTTTCATCTGTGAGTGACATGTTCATGATAAAAGAACTGACAATGTTACTGATGTCGCCCACACGCTTAGCCTTGTACCGTGAAATATCAACTGAATTTCCAAACAGCAGATATACCAACTATCCGAGCAATTTTTACATCTAAAGACGTTACCAGCAGGGTTGTGAACTGAACATATCATTCCTCGATTAGTCTGGGGGATGAACACCTTATTTTCGGTATATACAACCACGAATTTTCAGAATGAAGAAATTATTGACTAGATTCATGTACTCGGGGATAACTATAAAAATCATAAATGATAGATACGGTTTATCAAGAGAGATATCCAGAATGAGAAAAACAAGCAGAAGAATTCTCGAACTCTTGATGAACCGTTTGGGCTGGTTGTATCCTTCATGCCGAAAGTGAGAGAACTAAAACCATTCTCAGTTAGAGAGTTTCTGACAGGGAATTGAACATTGGTCAAACTCCTATTCAAAATGTTTCGAAAATCAATAAATTCCATTTCTACCATTCTCAACTCCATCAGAAAATGCTCGAAGATAATCATGAGGAAAGAATCTAATTTTATTAATCTGCTTTAGGGATGTTTCAAGTGTAGATAAATTTTTGCATGAAGTCCTGTTTACCGATGAAGTTACTTTCCACAATAATGGTTTCGTAAACGAGCTTGATTTCCATCAGTGTTTCCAGACTGACCCTGATATCATTCGCACCCGTAGTCAGAATAGACGGACTTCGGATGTATGGAGTGATGGAATCGAGATATCTCGATCATCAAAGTTCCAATGCCACACGTAGTCTTCCAGGGCATTTGGATTCAGGCCTGCACCCATTCCTTGGGTATCCGTTCCCCCATAGCCTGATCACGTTGGGATCACCAATGGAAAATTGTCAATATTCTCAATATCAGTTGAGTCGATAGGTTCAATTCCAGTCGTTTCATAAATACCTATTTTTTAATAAAGGAACATCGAACCAAAATATATTATACAAAGTGAAACGAATTCCCATATCAACGTAGAAATCAAATAAAAAAAGTCCGTGTTTCGAAAACATCCTTATTTGTCCTGCATATACCTATAATGATATATTGAAAGCCATTTGTTACTTTTTGAATTTCCATCCATTATTGAAATATCTACTATTGGCAAAAATTTTCCATAAATGAATTACCGAATCTCTGCAATCCTTCTGCACCAACACTGAAATGGTTGTGGTATGTGAAAAGGAGAAATAATATTGTATCCATTCATCCAATTATTTTTATTCGTGACCAAACAATTTAAGCTGCATTATGGATAGCCACTCCAAAATCTGCCACAATTTCGAAAGGATCAAACGACAGAGAATATCCACTACACTTTTCAGTCACAAGTTCGGAACACTTTCTGCATGTTTCTGTTGCTTTCTCTGGTAGCACACAAAACACTAATGTCACACAATGACCATTACAGCCATGTATAGTGAACATCTGCAAGGACGAGTTCGTGTTGTAGTCGATAGTACCATCCACATTAATTTTCCGCCAATATTCCTCGTCAAAAGCGACAAGAAATATGACATATTGAAATTCATGGCTACCAAATTTCTTTATATTTACCAAACGGACATGAAGGAGGTATTACAAATTATTAAAAAGCAAAATTTCTAAAAATAATATGTTATTCATGAACTTTGTGAAAACTCTGGTCATACACTCTTGGGGTTACCTCCTTATCATTGTGTATCCCAGAGAAAAAGTTTGGGTATTTATAAAAATAAATTAATAAAATCCAATCAATGTCAAAATCTAAGCAGAGAAGTCGTAGAGAAAGTAAGGAGTAATTCGAGTGTGGAATGTAAAGATATTTGAGCAGTGTGCATTCCACATGCGATTTCAAAAGAATGTGAATATTTCCCTCTGCTATCCATTCTACCCCATCTGATTCGGAGGATTGTCCTTGTGATGATTGAAGATAGAAATGACTTTGATTTTCCACGCATATTGGATTTCCTTGTTTTCATTCTTCCCTCTCTCTCTCTCTCTCACTGTAATGGTAAACACCGTTTTGAATAATTCAGGCTTGATTGAGCTCAGACTTCGAGAACTGTGATAATAAATCAGTTCAAAAAGCTTTTGGAAAAATGTTTTCATCACTAAAAGTTATCTTGTTCATCATCTGTCATTGAATTTTCATAAAATAACACCTAATTCAGATTTTATTCAATTAGGTTCAGTCTGTGATGAATCCTGATTGCCCACTTTTGTGATTTTTATGCAGCACTGATGTTGAATAAATACATTATTATATTTCTTCATTTGAGGTAAAATAAAATTTTTGATTGAAAAAACTAAAAGAACGCGCATTGATGGCAAAAAGGACTAAGAAGTTAAAAATAATAAGAATGAAGTCATTGACCAAAACATGTTTTCTCTATGTTGAGCGTGAGGTGCTTTATATCAGTTACCTCAATAGCATTATGAAAAGTAAGTAAAGAGCACCCCACGCTTTTTTCACATGAAAGAAAATTTCTTGGTCAATGACTCCATTCTTATGATTTTCAACTCTCCAGTCCGTGATGCCGTCTATGCTGCTTTTAAGTTTTTACAAACTATAATTTTATTTTCAACTTTTCAGTCCATATCTATGAATTGTAAATTACGATGAGAACGGCTTCTGTGCATCCACCATATTTCACTACCACTGAAGAGTTCCACTATCCACCTCCTGGCTCCCTCATCAGATCAGCTCCGAGGTACCAAATTATAGTATTGTCATCCGAACTACATATACGTACTGAGTTTCATTCTGAAACGATGATTAGAAGTAAGTTAAAATCGACTGCCAGGATTTGATTACATTGTTTGTTAGTTACAAGTGAATCTAATAAAAGCGTGTTGAGAAAAATATCCGCATATGGTCGGCATGTCAGATAAAAGTGACAAGGCCTTTCAGATTTCAATACCCATGTCTCCTTGAATTGCTCAATATCACATTATTTGTTCAAAACTTCGTTCAGGAATCACCTGCTAATATTTTTTATTGCAATTCCTTGCTCACGTGTCTCGAGAGTAGCAGGTAAGTTTTTCTCTGGAAAATATTGTATACTCTAACTTGTCAAATAGGTATTCACATTAATATAAATTCACTGTTCAGTAGATATAGGTATATGAACATATTCCATAGCACTGATGCGCTTCAGAAAACTTCTCATACTAGCGGTCTGTAATGGATACTCGAAATTGACATTTTGGTGTGGAAATATTATGATGAAGTGGAGGAAACTTCGAAATTCCAAGGAGAATAATGTTGCAGTAATCCTACCAATCTCATAATTGATGATTTCCTCTTCATGGTTTTCCGAAATAGGATATAAGGTTCCTTGTTTTTATTTTTTCGTTTCATTTTCCAAATGATATTTTGATGTTAAAATTCCCCTACTCTCAATGAATTCGATAATTTAACAAATATATTCGGACGAAGTCATGAACACCTTATCGACGAAATTCTGATTGTCATCGATTTTTTCTGTATTTAACCTCGGCCTATATAACATCGACGCCGGTGAACACATTTTTCTCAACCGCGGAAAATGTTCCGAATCCTCTGGTGCTTCTTTCAACGAACTGAACATCCATGAACTCGGGAACGCCATCTTCAGGTTCCCTTCGAATAAAGGCGTATCTATTGCCATATATCGTACTCATTGATAAACACCTGCAGCTAGGAGTATGCAATTGAGTTGGAGTTGTGGAAATTCTTCCAATGGGAGTCTTCCCTGGCAGGTGATCACCCATTAAAGTACTAACCGCGCCCAACATTGCTGCTCTAGGTATCGATGGGGGTTACGAAGTTTTATCTGACATCAATAGTCAGCACAGAATGACACGTTGATTGCAGAATCACATTAATTTTTACCCTGGGCCTCATCTTTTTTTATAACTTACAATATGCAGATGGGAGATAACATGGAATATTGAAAGAGTTGTTTCGGTCATTTATGGATAAAAAAAAACATTTCGAAAATTATAATTGCGCTTGGGTCTCGGGGTCGCAATATAGTTATGGCCGTGTGACTCGTATGCCAAATGGTACGGTAAGCTTGCGTTTGGGCTAGTGTTAGGAACATCCTTGGTAAATGCATAATATTCTCTACAAAAAAATAACCGAAGATAATGTATCTATCACAGAATTCGAGGAGCAAATAACTGAGAGCCTGTTGAATGCCAACTCTATAGAACCACGGAACACACGTTTCATGGGAAAGTGCAATCAAAAGATCGCCTTAGATGTGTTATTTGTTATGAGAAAATGGGCAACAAAAAAGAACTGAAAAAGGCACAGTTGCATGCATAGAGTTTCCCAAATTTCACCGTCTGTCATGATTTTTTTATGTACATAAATAATATAAGGAGTTTATTTCATTTTTATTTTTTTCTGTTCTTGATAAGGTGATCAGAGTTATTTTTCAATTCCTTCGCACCATTGAAAAAAACTTACCAGGTTCAAAATAGAATTGGGGCCACCAGTCCCCTCGTTTCATCATCCCATATGCGGCAATGCAATGCGAGACCCATACTGAGGGTCACAGAGCATAAAGCTACAGCAAGCATAAGGCTATAGCAGGTCACGCGATCTAGAGGCGGGTTGACACAGTACGAGCAGAGTCCACTCGTACGGACAGAGTCCACTCGTACATGTACACTCGGTCTGAGTTAGTTGACACGTCCAGCTATTCGGATAGTATTTTGGGATGTCGAAGTTGGTGTTGTAGGGTACTGGTGTTGTCACCGATGTGTTAATTGAAGAGCTACAAACTATCAAAACGCAAAAACGTAATTGGTAGAAAAAAAATGGACTCAAGATTGAATTGTTAAGGCAGCTCCACATATTCGGGTATTTGGCAAAAACACGTATAATTGTATGTTTGTCTGTATATTTGTGTATATATTCGCTTGTATGCCAATTTTTGCCAATTTATATATTGCTGTATTTCACGCGAGAAGTACAAATATTTATACAAACATTTTCGAAATGGAAGGTCTTTGGACCACTGCCACTAATGAACACGCCGTACGAATATGTGGATCAGGAAGGTATTTGCTTGCTTTGCAAATATTTGTGCCTTTGATTTGTGTTAATTTGCCGACTATACACTTTTGTGTGAATATTTGTCTTTAAACATCCGGTACACATATTCGTCTATATGCCAAATATTTGGATAATTGTGACAAATACTAGGGTGGGGCCGCCTTCAGACGAAATATATTCTTAGCACGAGGTGCTTCAGTTTCAACCGGGGTTTCCGCCATCTTGATTGTCGACTTGTATCACAGTGAGTAGACCCACATATCATCAACTCGGACCGAGGATACTAGGATTGCGGTGTCCGAGTTCACTAGGATAAATTGTTGACACGATACGAGTATCATCCAAGTGATGCGCACGCAACATCCTAGTGGACTCAGTCCGAGTCTGCTCGTACTGTGTCGATCCGTATTAAGTGCCGATTTGGGCTGAGAACCAAATGTCAGAATAATAAACAAATCTTCAACTTGAATGAATTATTGATATACAAAGAAATTGTGTACAGAAAATTTGGAATCATAACTTTAACTCGCAATGAAAATACGAATGTCACTTGACGAAATCAATTCAAATGATTGTTTTTCTTGGAAGTAAGTGGAAAAAATGTATAAACGTCTTGATGGACATGTTTCACTCTAATTTGGGAATGTAAGGATCCATTGAGGATCGAATGATAACTGAATTTTCAACTCGCATTCCTGATCTTTCGCGGAGGTGACATACATACTTTCGGTTGAGTTAACACACAACAGGACAAAACTACTCTCCTTCATACTATTTCAGTTCCTCGAATACCTCTCCATAACACTGCTCCTGAAGACTGAATTGAACTCACTGGAAAATTTGCCACATTTTCTGTTTGCCATTTAGTTCTTCAAACAGTTTCGAGACTCAACACGAAAAATAATAAAGAACAATCTTCCATAAGACATTTTCAGTGGACTGCATTTGACCGATCTAAGCTTATCGTCCGAAAACCACCAAACTGAAAGGGATTGTTCCGGATGTTCAACCCCGGAATCGATTTTTCAAGTCCACACAGCCTTGAAAGTTCGCACAGTGTATCCCAAAGATTAATTCGAAGTTGATCCAAGTGCTTTCCAAACAAAATTATTGGAGAACTAAACACCTCATATTACATGTCAAGCAGTTGATTTCATTTATTTTGGTCGAAATGTGAAGTGTGTGTTATATGTGAAACTCATATGATTATGAGTATTGATAGTGAATGAAATATTTTATTTTCCAAAAGTGCTTAGTTTCACGACAATACGTTTTGAGTTCGTATTCTTCCACAATCCTCAACCACATATTTTACATCTAGCAACGGACTTTCTTAAATTCCCGCGAATATCAGGGGAACATAAAAATAAAATGAGAATTCTAACGTCGGATATGTAAAAGAGTGGAATAACAAAAAATATATAAAAAAGCAAAGCTGGAAAGATATAAGTAGGAAAAATATGGATGGCGCGGCCAGTCCTTAAGGTAGATTTCACAATTAATTGATTCTGAAATAATCACAAATGTCCACAGGATGTCGCACAATGAGATACAGAACTAAGTTCTGTTTTTTAA
Source organism: Gonioctena quinquepunctata (assembly GCA_018342105.1). Classification (NCBI taxonomy): domain Eukaryota; kingdom Metazoa; phylum Arthropoda; class Insecta; order Coleoptera; family Chrysomelidae; genus Gonioctena; species Gonioctena quinquepunctata. Next base: position 158,138 of record JAFIRS010001014.1, read on the forward strand.
ATGAGCAGCCCCCCATTTCTGATACTTTTCTGGATTCGTCATTAAATTATTGATATAACACACGCAGGTTTCTCAGACATATCAGAAATAGTTTTTGACTGTCAATTTATGTATCAAAATATGTTGTGCATGTTCCATCGCCCACAGTGATGAAACTGACAAATTACAAGTGGCAATAATTCGACTGTTTCAAATGCAACACCCTATATTTCATTTCATCATTACATAGCATTTTACGAGAGTTTCTATCGGAATAGGGTGTGCGGAGTCTACTTGGTGAAATTTGCGAAATTCATTGCAAAAGAAGGAATATTGATGATTCAAGGAAGGAATAGTATTGCTCCATCAGTTGAACAGAAGGTTTTCGTGATCATGTTCTTCCTATCATCTCCACTTGTTGGACAATCTCCGAAAATCATCTTTTTCCGCGGACAAACAAAAGTACCTTTTTTGCCTATGCAATGATTAGAATAAGATTGATCCGAAGATTCTTGCACTATCCTATGACTATGAACTGCAGCACGACTACATGGTCCTTCTGAAGTATAGATCTACTTTCTCTAACATTCTGGAAAATTCGGCAAATGGTCGAGAAATTAGGATCCAATAATGCGATCTCCAATAATTTTTTCCCAAACATCAAGCAACCATAGCTTCTGGTGATCAAAAGTCCAGTGATGTTTTCAGATTTCATAAAAATGCATATTATGTCTGTATCAATATTATTTTCATCACACTACTTTGTGAAATATCCGTTTCTGCTACTTCTTCTCTAGTGCTTGAGTGAGTATTTTCCTGTAGCAGCAATTCAATTTGCAACTCATTTCCCTCATTGATTCAACCACCAACAATTCCTTTTTTGGTATAAAACACACTACCAGTGAGTTCAATCCGACCTGTTTCCTTTTGGAATAAAGACACCTATGAAGTTCTTGTTTCTGGATATTTTTAAAGTAGATTCTTTTTGCTAATGAAGGATTTCTGTCAGTTTCGCCAATACAGTGGACCTAATTCGCAAATTATCAGCAAGTGGAATTCATTATTAATAATTAGACTTGAACAATTATTGAAACCACAGGTATGTGTCAAATTTTACGATTTTTCTTATTTTGTAACAAATCTCGCAAACAAGGAGTAGACCCAACAAACCCTATATCGACAAAATCTTCAGAAAAATACCCATGGAATGATGCAATGAACTATAGATGTTTGAATTTGGAAGAGTCAAGCTATTGCTATTTGCAATTTGTCATTTTCAAAAAATCGTAGAACATCGACTGGGAGTTTGCCTGCATTTCTGAACATGTACTGAAGCTCAGGCATTCGACTGGAAAAACTTGGTTGAATTATCTTTGATGGTTCTGAATTTTTCGGTTGGTCGATACGCGACGCTATTTTGACACTAAAAATTGGCATAAGTCAAAATTCGATTGTAGATGAGCCTCTGGATGCATTATATCGACAATCAAGTGGCGAATCCAAACATGTAACAGAAATGGAGTTCCCCTTCAAAAACAGAATTAAGTTGTGTATCTCATTTTCGGACATCCTGTATGAAGATATAAATATTTTGAGGATGTGCCTCATTGCTGGAACTATCGTTGAGAAAAAAATCAAGTCGGTAGCTCGGATAGGAAAAAAATGCTTGCACAGACCCCTGGGTTACCCTGTAGTACTCACTTGGTTCCAATATTGATATTAATTCCCTTTGAAAAATAATTTGTTATAAAAGACATATTTTGGGAAAATTTTTAATTTTCTGATTCTCTCTGTTTTTTACACAATCACCCTCCATTTTCAGTGGATATGGCTAGATCCTGAAATTCGTATTTCGGTAATATGTTTAGATTTTTGACCGATTGCTCTCGAAATAATGATTTTTGAAGGTGAGAAATAATAAACTGACATTATGCTGATACCAAATGTGTTATTTTGTAGTGGGGAATCGGTTATCACCAAGAATAAAAATACTGGCATAATTTCTTGTAAGAATCCGAAGTAATAGCTGTCAACCTAATAAATTCGTTACAAAAACCCATATATATATCGGAAGCAGATTTTGTTTGGTTTAACCATCAGATTCTCAAGATTCATAGGAATATAATAACAAATTTCTAATATGAATTTGAAGAAGCCGATATGAAAAAGAATCAAACGTGGGCAAATAAAAAAATGTGGTAGAGCACAAGCGGATAAGAACTACTTTCCTGGAAAATACCAAGCGAAACATTGAATAATAATCGGCGGAAAATATATGCAAACTTCTATTGACAAATAAAATTGATTTCAAATGCTTTTTTCTGATAAACTTGATTATTTTCAATTTATGCCAGGCCCGCCCAACATTCGGCTCACCGGTTTCATGTTTTTGGCCCTCATTAGTACGGAGTAGTCACCAGTCAGAGATCCCAAGACCTCTGGCCGAAGCGAGACCTAACACAAATGAAAATACCATCAAGCTTAATCACCTGTAGGTACGCAAGAAAAATTAACTCTCAACTGGCCGTATCTAGTGAGAGGAAAAACACTCCATAACTATTCACCTATCTCAATAGGATTATATCTGAATAGGAGTGGCTGTATGCCCGACAAGGCGTGAACATCAAACAAGAGAGCCAAACTGTCAAGTGTAATATTAGAAACAAGGCACTCAAGAGTCTCTTGTTTGGGATATAAAACTATTAACAAGTTCAATGATATTTTTTTCTGAAGTGGCAAGATATTTCAAAACCTCCGAAGCGCATACATGAAAGTTGGATACTCTTGGGGTCAATATGCAGTATTTGTATTTCAATTCTCCTCCCCATATGTTGTTCAAGGAAGGTGGAAGCTTGTTTATGAAACATGGTCTGTCATGTTTTTCATCTTTTATGGCATCTGGAATAACATTGTTGTACAATACCAATGTATTAACAGTAGACATATTTAGCATATGGAAGAATACGACAATTGCCACCTCCGTGTTGCACTCTGCACTACATAATTTGTATAGTGTATCTATTCCTCCTTCAGTAGTATTGGAGAATAATATTTCTTCCGGTTTCTTTGATACTGAATCTATAGTGGTTGCTCTATCATGAACTGTACTAAATATAACCACACTTTTTTTTTGGGAGGAAAGAAATTATTTTTGATGTCTTACTGAAACCCATAGAATGCACAAAACGATGGGTGTTTGGTTGAAAAGAAGGAAGTTTTTGTGTTCTATTTTTGTTAGTATTCCACCGAGGGTGACTTTTCTTCAAGAGGACTCTGTCTTAGAGGAACAGATGTATAGCCGTTATCAGTTGTTGAATTTTGACCTGTATTATGTATTGGTTGCAAGATTTCCTAAACAACTTTGTGCGCCAGATCCATTGCAACAGGCATATACTCCTTTTCCCACGAAAGAAGAGTTACGAGCTTAACAAATTCCGAAAACTTGTATACCGTATTTTTCTGGTTTCTATGGGAGGAATTGCATAAAACTGCACCTTCCTCTAAATGATATCAATATTTCCAAAGACTCGTTCATCCAACGAACAGAGAGGCTTTGGAACTCATTGCCTAGGGAGGTGTTCCCCGAGGCATACAACCTCCAGAAATTTAAGAAGAACACCAACTCCTACCTTCTTTCCCTTGGTTCTCACGATGTTCTCTGAACATAACAGGATATCCCTTTTCGTGGGAACCGGAACATAAAAAAAAAAAAAATACAAAGTTGCTAACTCACCAGATGTGTAGTATTTTTTACAACTTTCAACGGAGGAGTTCCAGAAACTTCAAATCGCTTCTAATTCATTGGACGGATCCCTTCAATTTTTCATATCAAATCTCAAATTCACCAGAAGAAATATTGCATCGTTGCATGAAACATAGGACGTTCATTATCAGTACTACATGAGTCATCTAGTGATGAATGAGCGGATCGGAATGCAGACAAATTAGTATTAGAATTTCTTCTTTGTCTGTTTTTCCTCCATAAGTTTGCAAGTTTTTTGTTTTTATCAGTTTTGCTCGGTATTTTCATATTTTTATGTTAGTGAAAACTACTATGGAATCTATAATATCATCACTGAAAAACAATATCAGGGCCTCAATGGGACTTTTAACATATTTTCCAGCATTTTTTGCACCAGGAAAATGAATCACTAGGTTCTTAGTACGTGCAAAAATGCAAATAAAGATAACCCGAGTCCTAGCACAAATCAGATTATCAAAAGAATACATGTTGAAGCTCACCTTCCCCGGGAGCACTTACCGTGTTGATCCGAGAGAGTTATGTACCATTTGTAACCAACGAAGATATGCGACAATTGGACCCCTACTGTTTGGATGCCCTATATAGAGTTTGATTGGACTATACAAGTCAGAATTTCACTCAAACATTAAGAACTTCATCGATGCTCTCAATGATATTACGTCTTCGAATGCAAACCATTTGTCCAACATCATGAAATATCATAAGCTCATTTAGTTCATATATCTCTTTCTCACTATAAATAAAAACACTAACACAATACACTCATCACTGTTCTACATACTGTTATTCTCTCTCTTTCTAACTATAAATGAAAACAATAACACAATATACTCATCACTGTTCTATATACTGTTATTATATACTGTTTCCATCCTTATAATATCTTAAAAAAAAAACGAAATCCTTATTTAAAAATTGTAAAGCTTTGAAAAATAATTGAGGTCTATCTATCTGTCTATCATCAAAACTGGAGCCTTCTTGAACCACTTCGACACTTCATCTCTTGCTAAAAAATAATCATCTGGCTGGTAATCACTTTCTCTCTCATCATTACTCTGTCTTGATTATTTCTGGCTCATATATATATCGCTCGATAAAATATCTGTATTTTCTTCGGGAAAATTGTCGTCTCCCAGAAGGGCCAGCAATTCAGCTTCAGTAAGACTTCTTTTCGTAATATTGTACTGAAATTGAATATTCATTAAGAACTATCCAAAAACAAAAAAGTAATAAATTACCTCTAAGTATTTATACGTGAAATTAAATGAAATGTTATAGCACTACACTTCTTCAATAACATCCACGTTTGAGATGTGTAAAAAAACCGATTGTTTCCAACAGAGATCGTAATTTGGTGATTTCCCAACTAGTTAATCGCTCTAGTAGAGGGAACTCCAACTTCAAGGTTATTCTTTTTGGTGTATGGAACGACGAAATTATTATCCCCCTCAATTCATACTGGGGTTGATTTGACCCAAGGACCCTATACTATTATTAGGAAAATTAAAAAAAAATCTGAACATACTATATTCAATGGCTTATAGTAACGGAAGATAACATAGAAAGCAACAAAATTGAAATAATGAATAAGGACCAGCTATTCAAATTCACTGAAAATTAAAAAATAATAGCTTTGGATTTGGGACGTGAGCTACAGATTCGAGAGCTTGTCGCGCAAAGTTGTCGATTCGAATACAAAAGCGACAAGCTCCTGAATTCATAACTCACGGAATAACCTACGTCACACATCCAAAGCAAATCATTTTTACTTTTTATCTCATTTGAATAAAAGCTTGTCTTCCAAAATGTTTTTAATTGATTATTTCATTTTGTGCTTTTCACTAAGCACACCTTAATTCATGCATTTTTGTTTAAGCATAGTTATTGTGAGGCCTTCTTCCTATAAGTTCTGAGCTATCTAGATCTTCAATGAGGAGAACATCTGAAGATTAAGTCGTCCGCCATCATGGAGCTGCCATCTTCAATTTATGAATTTAGACAAAAAATCAATAATCTCCGACTGATTTCATAATCTTTGACCCCAAAAACCCGAACACACCAAATTTAAAAATAAACGGTAAATAATCACAAAGCTCGTCCACCATCTTGAAACCGCTATCTTATATTTATAAATTTTGAAAATCAATTCATAATCTCCGACCCTAAAAATCCCCATATACCAATTTTGAATAGAATCGGACCATATTTACAAAACTCCTTCGCCATCTTGACTTCATGAATTTTGACAAAAAATTAATAATCTCCGGCCGCGAAAACCTCCACATAGCTATTTTGAATAGAATCGGACCATGAACACAAACGTCATGTCACCGGAATCATGAACACCCGTAAGATTTGATTACAAACCCTCAGGCATCGGGACAGGTAAAAATAAATAAAAGCTTTTAAAGAAAAAAATTTTTTATAGCAAAATTTGGAAATGTATGGTCATTTTGACAACATGTAATTCCTCCGAAGGTTAACAGAAATACTTTTGTAGCATTTCCGTTAGCTATATATGTGCTTTTATCGCCTAGTGCTGAATATGTACCTCCAAACTGAGAAATAACTACAATTGTGAAATCTAGAAAATTAAAAAAAAAAAAATTTTCAAGTATTCAGAATTTAAAGGAGTGTTTTCAAGTACAAATTATAGTTGTATACGATAACTCCATATTTTCTGTGATGAAAAATAAATATTATCTGAGGATTTTTATCTTGGAAATCCCTAGGATTCCTACACAATGAAGGTCATCCACATATTTTTTCCTCCATTCAAAATTGAAACCTTAATCAACAATATATCCCGAAACCGAGTGTTTTCCAAATCACTACGAGAAAGAACAACACACCGAACTATATATTCCGCACAGACCGTATGAACTCCAGTTAATTTCCATAAAAATGCATCAACCCTTGGCGGAATAACGTCATCAAATAACGTTTGCTTCTTCAAACTGACCTTAAACCATTATCATCGCAAAGTAGTCTAGCAGAAATTTACGAGCAATTCATGAACACGTTCGTACTCGTTGATGCAGTTAATGTGTACAAAAACGGTGTTCGGACAAGACAAGGGTATATCCCGGACATATGGTAACGACACCTTGCAGTAAACTGTACAATTTATTGTAGGTGATGTTGGGTTACATAGAAAAAGTTTACGTTCGCTCATTTGCATACATAGTACCGTTCTTTAGTGCGCGCCGACGGACATTTGATATACGTCACGACCTGATTGCGAGCAAACGGAGTCGTGGAAAAATGGCTTCGATATATTTCGTAGAGTTGTGGAATTGTATTGCGACTAGACACTTGCATATCTGGCTTTTGTTTTTCGGTCGGATGCGGGGTTGTGGAGAACAATGAACAATAAATCTGGGGGAAGGAACTCGAAACGCCCCAGCAAACTTATGAAATACTTTCCTAGAGGAAACCCAGTTATGTTTATCATTACTATACAGGGTGTAACTGAATAAGTGTAAAACATTTAAGGAGGTGATTCCTCATCGAAAAAAAGATAGGATCTTTCATATAAAGAAACTTCATTGGAGCATCCCTTGTTAAGATACAGCCCCTTAAAGGGGGTACATAAAATTTGTATAACAATTTTTTTCACAAGCACTGAAAAAGTTACAATATTGAAATTAACCTGACGTTTTGTACTACCAAAAGACACTTAGCCAGTAATTTATTTGGTTTACCCCATGGTTGTAAGGGGTGAAAAACGCAACCCCTAAAATTTATTTCCAATGTAACTTTTTGTCTTATTATTTGTTTACCATTTAAAAATTTATTTCCGATAGCCTGTTTCATTCTAAACAAAAAATTGTCTCTTGGGTTTTTTGCCCAAAATAAACCAGTAAGCAGCAAAACATTATTTTACGAACAACTACAGAGATACATCGTCATAAATGCGAAAATACGAAACTAATCTATCTAGTAGGTCGCTATTAGCGATAGTGACAATTAAATTGGTATGACGCTGTCAGTTTGGGAATTTTCGAAATTGAATTAATACTAATTGTGTGTTGTTGTTCTGTTCTTAATTTGTTACTTTAATAATTCACTTGTTAATAAAATGGCATACACAAATGAGGAAATGGCTGATATGCATTACGTTTACGGTCTGTCGCAGGGAATGGGTTAGAAGCTTCTAGAAGATATGCTGAAATGTATCCTCAACGGCAGCATCCTTCACATAGAATATTTGCTCGACTTCATCAACGATTACGAGAATATGGTTCATTCGACAAAAGAACGCAGGATTGTGGTCGCCATCGAGAAATACGAACACCACAGCTTGAGGAAGCAGTACTCAATTTGATTGAAGAACAACCTACTACCAGTACTAGAAAGATTGCTTTCCAGCTAAATGTTGATCATATGACGGTATTTCGAATTTTAAAGGAACAACTCTTATACCCTTACCATCTGCAACGAGTACAGGCACTGTTACCGCGAGACTTTCCGAACCGTCTTGAATTTTGCAATTGGATGCTGCAAATGATTAGAAGAAATTTTGACTTTCTGAAGACGATAGAATTCACAGACGAATGTAGTTTTTCTCGGAACAAGATTATTAATTTTCATAATTACCACATATGGGCTGATGAAAACCCTCACGCTATTGTCGAAACTAGCCATCAAGAACAGTTTTCTCTTAACGTGTGGCTCGGAGTTATTGGGGATGATTTAATTGGGCCTCATTTTCTACCTCCTCGATTAAATGGTGAGGCATACGTTCAATTTTTAAGAGAAGTGCATCCAGTACTGCTGGAGGAAGTTCCTTTGGGCGTCAGAAGGGATATGTTTTTATGCATGATGGGGCTCCCGCCCATTTTAGTCAAGTAGCACGTCAGCATTTAACTGAAACATATGCAAATCAGTGGATAGGTCGAGGAGGACCACATAAATGGCCCGCTCGATCCCCGGATCTCAATCCTCTCGATTTCTCTATTTGGGGCCATTCACAGCATTTGGTATATCGTACTCCTGTTCGCGATGTAGAGGACTTAAGAAACCGCATCATCGATGCGTGCAGGGTAATCAGAGGGACTCCAGGAATATTTGAGCGAATACGTGGCTCAATGCGCCGACGTCTAGACGCATGCGTAATGTTTGAAGGTAGACATATTGAACATTCACTATGATTTCTACATGTTGTGTGTTTTGTTATTAATAACTTAGTTTTGTTTATTACCCTTTAATCGTTTAATGCAGGTACTAACTACAAAATAACAATAAATCCAGTTCGCATTTATGACGATGTATCTCTGTAGTTGTTCGTAAAATAATGTTTTGCTGCTTACTGGTTTATTTTGGGCAAAAAACCCAAGAGACATTTTTTGTTTAGAATGAAACAGGCTATCGGAAATAAATTTTTAAATGGTAAACAAATAATAAGACAAAAGTTACATTGGAAATAAATTTTAGGGGTTGCGTTTTTCACCCTTACAACCATGGGGTAAACCAAATAAATTACTGGCTAAGTGTCTTTTTGGTAGTACAAAACGTCAGGTTAATTTCAATATTGTAACTTTTTCAGTGCTTGTGAAAAAAATTGTTATACAAATTTTATGTACCCCCTTTAAGGGGCTGCATCTTAACAAGGGATGCTCCAATGAAGTTTCTTTATATGAAAGATCCTATCTTTTTTTCGATGAGGAATCACCTCCTTAAATGTTTTACACTTATTCAGTTACACCCTGTATATGATTCATAAAATATATTTTGTATACCAGGTGCCAACGAATCCATTAGGCAAGTCATGACTCCTAGAATATCAGGTGAATCAAAATGAGATTTGGTTTAGGTAAAGATATGTAAAGAGGAGAGTTTTCACAAATTTTTCACTTTCTGGTAACTTCCGGTTCCACCGAAAATGGCCCCGGTTTTGAATTTTTGAATGAAACACCCTGTATATTGTAACATCTTTAGATTTCTGAGACAATTCTGGATCAGAATGTGACATTTTGAAAAGATTTTACGCCCACTTAATTTTTTAGAATCACTTTTAATATTGCATCAAGGTGGCCATGATCGGTCGTAAACTAATCTGAAGACCTCAGGTGATTTCAGAAAATTACAATAGCAAAGTTTCAGTGACAAGTATAGAAATAAGACAAGTTGGCAAAATTACATTTACGTGTCAAACTATAATTTTTCAAAAAGCTACCATTTTTTGACAAGTACTTTCCGAAAACAGGATTTTTTCACGAATCTAACGATAGTAATTTATTCGTGATTGGATTGGAAATAAGAACCTTATTTAAATATTATTGAGGAATATACTGGATAATAATTTATTTACTTGGATAATGATTTATTAACGTTCACTGTGGTAAACTCCCAGAGTGCAATCATCCTTGTTCAAGAAACATTTCAGCTCGTTCCTCTCAACACGTTTCGTAACATTTGAGGCGTGATACTTTCAATGCCCCTTAGAATTATTCCTTCCAAGATTTCAGAAGTGGCTGGAGCTATTGCTCAGTAAACCTTTTCCTTAACATATCCCCTAATGAAGAAATCGAGTACAGTGAGATCCGGTGAGCTGGCAGACCACCGTACTGGACCATTGATTGTAATAACTTGATTATTAAAATGCTCCATTGAGTAATCAAGAACTTCTCTGGTATCATGAGGAGCTGCTCCATCTTGTTGAAAGTGAATTTGGCGTAAAACTTTTGAAGATAGATTATTAAGATGATCCTCGATTTCATTTTGAAGAAAACCTGAGTACATAACCCCTGTTAACTAACCTTGAAACAATATTGGCCCAATTATTCTGTTTCCAACGATACCAGCCCAGACATTGACGCCAAACCTTCTTCGAAAATTGCCCTCCCTCATTGAATGTTGATTTTGTTGGGCCCAGTACCGAGTTTTCTGCTTATTGAACAAATCATCATTTGTAAATCGTGATTCGTCGAAAAAAAAAATATGAAATTTGGGTGACTGTATGATTTTGAAGCAGCCAATCACGAAATACTACTCGTCCATCGCCATCGTCAGCATACAAATGTTGATGTAACTGATATTTAAATGCTCGATATTTGTGCTTTTTGAGTATTTTTATTGCTGATTTATTACTAATCTGCATTTGTCGACTAATTTCTCTCAGAGAAACTGTTTTATCAACATTAACCATACCAAGAACGTTACCCTCAGTCTCTAAATTGATGATAAACCTCTGTTCCGCCTCTCGATTTCCTTCTAACCTGAAACGATTCTCAACATACGATTGGTGAATCTCTGAGCATACAACTCAGCAGCATTCCTTGAATGTTTATGACATTCTCCGAATTTTAATAACATATCCACTTTTTCACTTCGAGTATACATTATTTTGAAAAAAAATTAAACTGAAATTCAACGAAAATTTCAAAACTCTTAGTGTCTGCTCATGAAGCTCATGTCACTGTCATCACCCAAGTGAGTATTTTGTTTTCCAAAGAAGACTTGATGAAAATAACTGCAAAATATCATGAATCATGGCTATCCACAGCACACTTGACAAAAAAAATTCATCATCATCCAGTATTTTACTCAGTAATATTCAATTCATGTTCTTATTTTAGATCTAATCGTAAAAGAATCAGTTAGATTCGTCAAAAAATCTTTTTTTCGGAAAGTGCTTGTCAAAATATGGTCGCCATTCGAAAAATAATAGTAAGACATGAACATGTAATTTTGACAACTTGTCTTATTCCTATCTATCATACTAGTCACTGAATTTCTGCGATTGTAATTTTCACATAACCTGAGGTCCTCAGATTAGTTTACGTCCGATCATGGCCTCCTAGATGCAATATTAAAAGTGACTCTAAAAAAATGAAGTAGGCGTAAAAACTTTTCAAAATGTCTCATTTTGATCCAGACTTGTCACAGAAATCCAAAAATGTTACAATATACAGAGTGTTCCACTTGGACATTCAAAACCGGAATCGTTTCCGGTGAAATGACCGGAAAGTGAAAAATATGCAAAAACCACATACCATCTACCAATACCAAATCGATTTTGATACACCTTATATTCCAGAAGGTATATATGACTTGTCTAATAGATTCGTTGACACCAGGTATATGAATACAAATTTCACTTTCAATGAATTTGCCGCTAGTCGGCAGTTTAACCTCCATCGGATATTGAATTATAACTTGTCAGAAATCAGTTATATGCATTCATCAGGTTATCCGGATCTGAACATGACTTGTTGTTAAACCAACAATAGTTATCGTGAATTAACAGATATGGAAAAATTCATACAAAATTCATGAAATGGAAGTAGGAATATCATCGAAATCTATAGTTCCGCCGCTCACTTATTTCTGACAATTCCAAACCCTTTCCTCTGTAGTGGAGTGTAAGTAGAATAAAAAAATCCAAAAGTAAAAGTGCGAATTTACACGATCCAACATGTGAAGTGGAATGAATAGAAACATCGAATTAAACGGTTTTCTTCACATAAAGGATTCAATATAAAATTGAACCAGAAAATGGTAGATCTCAGGTGAAAAACAACTACTTTCCTGGCAAATACCACGCAGAACATTGAATGATATTCACCTGAAAATCCATGCATACTTCCATATAATATCAATGGACATTGAATGCAAATGTTTCTTTCTGATAAGCTCGATTATGTTTAATTTATGTCGTGTTCACCTAACAATCCGCATACCGGTTTCAGGCTTCTTGGCCCTCATCAGTACGGAGTAGTCAACCAGCCAAAGGTCCAAAGAACTCTGGCTGAAGTGAGACACAACGTAAACAAACCATCATCGATCTTGTAACACCTATAGGTACGCCGGAAAAGATAAACTTTGACTGGCGGTACCTAGTGACAGAAAGGAACACTCCAAAAATCTCCCACCTCGATAGGTTTCTAAATAAAAGATTCCTTCTCAGTAGGAGTGGCAAGCCCGTCTAGCATATAGTGAAAGATAAGTGCCAAGTGCCAAGTGCCAAGAAGCCTGAAACCGGTATGCGGATTGTTAGGTGAACACGACATAAATTAAACATAATCGAGCTTATCAGAAAGAAACATTTGCATTCAATGTCCATTGATATTATATGGAAGTATGCATGGATTTTCAGGTGAATATCATTCAATGTTCTGCGTGGTATTTGCCAGGAAAGTAGTTGTTTTTCACCTGAGATCTACCATTTTCTGGTTCAATTTTATATTGAATCCTTTATGTGAAGAAAACCGTTTAATTCGATTTTTCTATTCATTCCACTTACATGGCACTTATCTTTCACTATATGCTAGACGGGCTTGCCACTCCTACTGAGAAGGAATCTTTTATTTAGAAACCTATCGAGGTGGGAGATTTTTGGAGTGTTCCTTTCTGTCACTAGGTACCGCCAGTCAAAGTTTATCTTTTCCGGCGTACCTATAGGTGTTACAAGATCGATGATGGTTTGTTTACGTTGTGTCTCACTTCAGCCAGAGGTCTTTGGACCTTTGGCTGGTTGACTACTCCGTACTGATGAGGGCCAAGAAGCCTGAAACCGGTATGCGGATTGTTAGGTGAACACGACATAAATTAAACATAATCGAGCTTATCAGAAAGAAATATTTGCATTCAATGTCCATTGATATTATATGGAAGTATGCATGGATTTTCAGGTGAATATCATTCAATGTTCTGCGTGGTATTTGCCAGGAAAGTAGTTGTTTTTCACCTGAGATCTACCATTTTCTGGTTCAATTTTATATTGAAACCTTTATGTGAAGAAAACCGTTTAATTCGATTTTTCTATTCATTCCACTTCACATGGCACTTATCTTTCACTATATGCTAGACGGGCTTGTCACTCCTACTGAGAAGGAATCTTTTATTTAGAAACCTATCGAGGTGGGAGATTTTTGGAGTGTTCCTTTCTGTCACTAGGTACCGCCAGTCAAAGTTTATCTTTTCCGGCGTACCTATAGGTGTTACAAGATCGATGATGGTTTGTTTACGTTGTGTCTCACTTCAGCCAGAGTTCTTTGGACCTTTGGCTGGTTGACTACTCCGTACTGATGAGGGCCAAGAAGCCTGAAACCGGTATGCGGATTGTTAGGTGAACACGACATAAATTAAACATAATCGAGCTTATCAGAAAGAAACATTTGCATTCAATGTCCATTGATATTATATGGAAGTATGCATGGATTTTCAGGTGAATATCATTCAATGTTCTGCGTGGTATTTGCCAGGAAAGTAGTTGTTTTCCACCTGAGATCTACCATTTTCTGGTTCAATTTTATATTAAAACCTTTATGTGAAGAAAACCGTTTAATTCGATTTTTCTATTCATTCCACTTCATGGCACTTATCTTTCACTATATGCTAGACGGGCTTGTCACTCCTACTGAGAAGGAATCTTTTATTTAGAAACCTATCGAGGTGGGAGATTTTCGGAGTGTTTCTTTCTGTCACTAGGTACCGCCAGTTAAAGTTTATCTTTTCCGGCGTACCTATAGGTGTTACAAGATCGATGATGGTTTGTTTACGTTGTGTGTCACTTCAGCCAGAGTTCTTTGGACCTTTGGCTGGTTGACTACTCCGTACTGATGAGGGCCAAGAAGCCTGAAACCGGTATGCGGATTGTTAGGTGAACACGACATAAATTAAACATAATCGAGCTTATCAGAAAGAAACATTTGCATTCAATGTCCATTGATATTATATGGAAGTATGCATGGATTTTCAGGTGAATATCATTCAATGTTCTGCGTGGTATTTGCCAGGAAAGTAGTTGTTTTTCACCTGAGATCTACCATTTTCTGGTTCAATTTTATATTGAATCCTTTATGTGAAGAAAACCGTTTAATTCGATTTTTCTATTCAATAAATTGGTCAATTTTGTGACCTTGAATTTTATTGATAGGTGTAAACAGAAAATCGTCGTCAATTTGAACTTGACCAATAAATTGACGACTTTAGAATCAGTTCTAATTTTTCATAAATTTTTGGTGACAATTTGCAGTAACAATCGGTGATGAATTGGCTGCCTGCTAGAACAGAGATTTTCAGGTTATGTTATTATTTACGCCATTTCACATAGCCTACCCTAACTGCGAGAAAAATTATTGTGCGAAAAAAAAAACATAATTTACGTTGCATTACATTCGCAGCAATGTGCATTGCTGAATATAAAAGAAGGAGATGTAGATGGTGGATTAGACCTTGGATTGAGAACAGAAGGAAAGGAAACTTGACATTAGTTCACGAAAAATTCCTGAGTGCAGATCCTAATTAATTCAAACGTTATTTAAGAATGGATCAGAGTCAATTCAATAAGCTATTGAGTAATATTCGGAACTTTTCCTATAGTTGAACCATTTCTTGTCAGTATGTTGGTGTTCCTGAGTAAAAACTGTTGCCAAAATTGACCAATAAATTGTCAGGTGTAAATATAACCCATATTGGTCAATTTTATTGTTCAATTTATTGATCAATTTTATTGGATCGTGTAAATTCGCACTAAGAAAATCTACTTTTTCCAGTCAAGTCCTCTATTCTGAGTGAAAACATGACACCTTCAAAAGCCAGACGTCTAATATGTAATATTGCAAAGATATTGTTACGAACCGAGGTCCATAACTATTGGAATACACTGAACTATAGTTATTCTAATACCAATTGGAACGGCAATAAAAATAAGAGCTCTACAAGGAGTGTTCATATGCACTGCTCGGCAAATGGGAAATTCATATACTACCAGTGTTTTTACTTTCAAAGCGTTCCTGGTACAATCACAAAAAAGTTCTGTCGTGTGGAAGAGAATTCCTTCTCGAAACTTTTTATGTCGGTCCAATTGGGATTAGAAATACTATACCTAATTATTGCCTGTTTATTATACTTCACAATTAAATGAATCAATCTCACGCGACAACTGTCCGACGGCAATAACTCACTAATTGTAATCCAACTCATCAAACAAATAACTAACTATCCAATTGGTCGCATCCGCCGTCGCTTATATGGGGTCATTTAAATTCGAAGTTATCGAAGAGGAAACTGGAATTATCTCCACAAGGAATATCCGGACAAAACCTGAATATTAATAGCAGATCACATTATAAGAAATTATATCGACTCCCATTCGTTTTTGTCTCGCCATGTTTCTTCTAAGTTTTGTGTATTTGTCTAAAATTTGTTTAAATAACCGAATTTATTCGAACTTTATTTCTTCCAGTGGACTTTATAGATATCCTAACTGGAAACATACCTAATAGAAATATTTCAAATACATTTTTTCATGCTGCAATTTTTTATATGTTTTTACCGGACACAACTATCGTGTCTTGCAATTGCTTGTACTCTCATAATACATATCCCAGTGGATTTATCGAAACTATATAATTCCTTGCAAATAAAAAAATCAATCAGTATATAAGAGATTCCAAAATAAAAACCATTGCTACATTAACTCCTAAAACAACTAGTGACATCAATGTTGCTCTCGATGATAGGAGTATCGGAGTCTTCAATATTTTTCACACTGATATTAGAAGTATAAAAAAGAACCTGGACCATCTCAAGGTATTGCTAAATGGAATCAAACTTCCAATTCACTGCATTGTATTAAAAATCCTTCAAATCGAAGACCTTTCTCTATACAAACTGGATGATTACAATCATGTTTACAATGAAAGAGATATAAATCAAAACGATGGAGTAGTAGTCCACATTCTCAAGGGCGTTCCATTTGAATATTCTGTTGCACAACTTGGTGACATCAAATCAATGGATTTGAAAATAAATTTAGGGGAAAGAATATTCCGATGACCCCGATTCATCAACCTCCTTCGACAAATGAAATGATTTTTTGTTCAATACGAAACCCATTTCGAAAATATAAAAAAAAAATATGAAGCATATGTATATCAACATCTTGAATAAAGAGTATGATAAAGCGGAAAATTATCAGAATATTTTGGGAAAAGCCTACCAGAGCACAAGGTGAAAATAAGACAGTTTTTTTATTAGGGACAACTCAAAATGTTTTGAAATTACTCCAATAATTTCAGAATAAGATATCACAGATCACTACCAGTCAGTAGTGCAATTGGCTCCTTCTGAAATGAAATTTACCAAAAAAACAATCAACCGGAAGTTTCTTCGATGGAAATAAATTGATATCTCCCATGACTTATGAAGATTGGCTTGAATTTTTTACTTGTAATAACATTGAAGATGCTACAATTATTTCCATTGAAGAACTCAAAAAGCATATTTATTCCTGTATAGTAATGATCGAACTCAAGTCATGTAATAGGAAAAAAACAACAGTGGGTATAACTAATGTTCTGGTGGAATCGATAACAACACAAATACACTGTTCACTCCAATGAAAAATAATCCTGCAGACATAGATATAAAAAATGAAATAAAAAAATTCAGAAATAGATCAACGGTTCTAATGAAATATACGAATCAAAATTATTACCAAAATCAAATCTCAAAATATAAAAGTAACACAACGGGTCTATGGAAATGCGTAAGTGAAATAACTGAAACTGTAAAGGAAAATGAAAACATAACTGAAATCGGGGCACCAAAAGAAAATCTCATTTACCGACAGGAAGACATTGCGAAATAATTCAATGCATACGAAAATGGGAAAAAACTTAGCAGATGAAATACAACAAAACAACGAGAAACACGTGTGTGGAGGAACCAAAAACTTACAGTAAATTAAAAAAAAAATTTTTCGACTGAAACCAGTGAGAATGAAGTTATGGATATTCTCAGGTCAGATGGAAAAGCTCCTGGTCTTAACCGTATAACGAAAAATATTTTGATGAATGTATGACATATCATCAACTGCTTACCAACTATTTAGAAGTAGCGATATAAGTTGGGATGCCCTGAAAGTAAAATGTGAAAGAGATTCCACTGGAATAATCAACTGGCTCAATGAGCGCTTATTAACAGTTACTTTCAATAAAACAATTTTTCTGCCTTCCACTTCCTATTCAAAACATCTACCGAATTATGAAGGTCTCACCTTTTCGTATAACAACCAACCCCCTTCAATATATATAAAACCATTTCGCAGATACCAAGGTTTATATCTGGAGAATATGAAAATACTATACTTTGTCCTTGCTGTGACAAATATCAGATATGGATTAATAGCATGGGGAGCTACCGCAAATGACCACATCGCACATCTACAGAAAATACAGAAATTGACAATAAAAGAGTTTATGAAAAAATAATAGTTTGAAAAAACTAAAAAACACGCTTTTTATGAAATGCCGAACTAAAAAAATAATAAATAATAGTTCAAAAAAACTAGAAATATGAATTAATAATAATGTAAATAACAAAAAAATAAAATTTCTTTCAAAAAAAGAGTGGGGTGCTTTTGAAGATTCAGATTAAGCACCCCACGCTTTTTTTTTAATTAATTTTTTTATTTTATTTACATTATTATTAATTTATATTTATTGAAAAATTTCACTCTATTTCTAATTCAAATTTATTGAGATTTATTTAGTCTTTTTTATTCTTGGTTTTCTATAAAAGCGTGTTTTTTAGTTTTTTTAAACTATTATTTATTTATTTTTCAGTTTGGTTTTTTATAAAAAGCGTGTTTTTCAGTTTTTCTGAACTATTATTTATTCTCTACTTTTCAGTTTGGTTTATTTATAATAGCGTATTTTTTTTTATTTTTCAAACTATTATTTGTTCTAATCTACTAATAATTCCGTGATTACTATTAGTGACTGTAATTATTTTCCAAATCATTGATGTGTACAGCTGTATTAATAGTCAAATCTCGATTTTAGAAGTCATTCAGAGATTTCAACGTTGTCAATATATACAGTGAGCCGCCATCTTGAATTTTCCAATTTTCATGAGAAAATCATAATATTCGACTCCAAAAACCCCAACCTACCAATTTTGAATAGAATCGGACCATAATCACAAAACTCGTCCGCCAGTTTGGAGCCGCCATCTTTAATTTTCCAATTTTCACGAGAGAATCATGATCTCCGACCACGAGATCCCTCAGATACCAATTTTGAAGCGAATCAGACTATAATCGCAAAACTCGTCCACCATTTTTGGGCCGCCATCTTGAATTTTCCAATTTTGACAAGAGAATCATAATTTCCGACCACGAGAACTCTCAGATACAAATTTTGAAGCGACTCGGACCATAATCACAAAACTCGTCCGCCATATTGGAGCCGCCATTTTGTTTTTTTTTACACAAAAATTTCTTAATGCATTTTCACCGGAATTATGCACACCCGCCAGATTTCAAATCATTCGGACGTCTGGAAGTGGGTAAAACCATTCCCAGACAGTTACATTTTTTGTCACAGTCACGAGGCAACACAAATTCATGTAACACCCTGTAGGTGTTATTGTTTTTTCAGATTGATCCTAGGGTAAGCTGTTTTAATTACTTGTTCTTATTTCATAAATTCCACTTTCTTGAATGAAACCAACAAGACAAAAGCGGTTCATATTCCTATATAGGAATTTGGTGTTTTCGCAGATGAAAACATACAGTGCTCATTTTTGGAACGATTATACATAAACAAGTGAAATTTGAAAACTGAATATTAAAGGTTGTAAACTTTCCTACTAGTGATGATAGATGACGAAATCGTCAAAGATGACGTCACAAGGCCATTGTGACCAATAATTTCAAATGGAACCCTACGGCAAGCGACTCCTCTTTTGAAAGGTATCAAAAAAACCTATTCAATGATACTAATTTTGTTTGTGTTCATGGCAGTTTGGCAACTTGCTCTTAGAAAGCGCAAGGCTGTGATGAATTAAATCGGTTGATACTGAAATTTCAAATTCAAGCTCCGCCTCTGGATAGTTGTCAAATAAGCTGACGTTTTTGTAATTGTCCAGGTTTTTGTACATTTAATAATTTGTGTATTGTTGATCGAACGTTCAACTGTTTTAGCAGCTTTTGGTACTTTCAATATTTTTGTACATTTCAATAATTTGTTAAACTACTGAAAGAGATAGAATGAAATCAAATATAGAATCAACTAATAATGATAAAAATTGTCACAATTTGAAAAATATGCAGATAACATATGTCTGAAATAGTCCATTTCTTCATAAGATAATTTTCTCAAAATGGAAATGAAAAGTAGTTCAAGTATCGAACAGATAAAATGAGATGACCCAATACAAATACATAACTTTCGGTTTGGATAAACATTATGATAGTTCTCTAGGAATTTTCTTGGTATTTCTAGAAACATCAACTCCAGAGATTCTTTCACATAATATTCCTGTCCCAACGTTTTTTTTTACAAGCTTTTATATAGTTTCACTTGTTAGTCCATTCGTTAGTTCGTTAGGGTCAAATCTTGCAAGTGAATTTTGACCGACTTCTGGTGGTCCGATTAATCCGAAATTTGGCAAGTGTTCATAATTCCAGTAAAAATGTATGATGGAATTTTTGTAAGAGGAAAAAACAAAATGGCGGCTCTAAGATGGCGCACAATATTTGTAATTATGGTCCGATTCATATATTCAAGATGGCGGCCTCTAGATGGAGGACGAGTTTTGTGATTATGATCCGAATCGATTCAAAATTAGTATGCGGCGGTTTTTGCGGTCGGAAATTTTGAATTTTTCGTCAAAATTCATTAATTCAAGATGGCGGCTCCGCGATAGAAAACCATTTTTCTGATTATGGTTATTTTCAAAATTGGTATGTGGGGTTTTCAGGTTGGGATATTATGAGTTTTTCGTCAAATGGCGAAGGTGGAGAATTTGAACAACTAACTGTGACCTGATTCCTGGTCATATGAAGCCAATGTTTTGGATATAAAAACAGGGAAAATGAGTTTTACCCAAATTATTTCGACTCGAAACCTAATTTCGATATTGAAAAATCAATGAAAATATGCACAAAAAAAAACACGTCATGTGATGTATTTGGTAAATATTTCTGAAAGCAACTACTTTCTGTTTATTCTGTTGGTAGATATTAGGAATACATAAATTTCAGGGATGATTAGAAATTCACTTAATCGTGGAACTCCTTCCATATCATGAGATAATGAGCACATATAGAAGGTGGGATACCATTTTGGTATTTGCGAATGAATCTGGATAAGATATACACCAATTTCAGTGGAGTATTCCACCAGAATAGCAACTATGAAACCAATGTCTGGCGGTAGAAATGTGAATCTGGGAATTTTTCCTGTCAATAGCTACGTGGTAAGGTAATTTTGCTCGAGTCGGTTTTCAGTTTTCAGTCGATGAATAATCTTCACTTCGGTGGTGCAATAAATTACAACTACTGAAAGAGATCGAATGAAATCAAATATAGAATCAACTAATAATGATAAAAATTGTCACAATTTGAAAAATGTGCAGATGAAATATGTCTGAAATAGTCTATTTCTTCATAAGATAATTTCCTCAAAATGGAAATGAAAAGTAGTTCAAGTATCGAACGGATAAAATGAGATGACCCAATACAAATACAGAACTTTCGGTTTGAATAAACATTATGATAGTTCTCTAGGAATTTTCTTGGTATTCCTAGAAACGTCAACTTCAGTGATTCTTTCACATAATATTCCTGTCCCAAGGTTTTTCTTACAAGCTTCTATTTAGTTTCACTTGTTAGTTCGTTCGTTAGTTTGTTAGGGTCAAATCTTGCAAGTGAATTTTGACCGACTTCTGGTCGTCCGATTGATCTGAAATTTGGCAAGTGTTCATAATTCCAGTGAAAATAAATGATGGAATTTCTGTAAGAGGAAAAGAACAAAATGGCGTCTCCAAGATGGCGCACAATATTTGTAATTTTGGTCCGATTCATATATTCAAGATGGCGGCCTCTAGATGGAGGACGAGTTTTGTGATTATGATCCAATTCGATTCATAATTGGTATGCGGGGGTTTTGGGGTCGGAGATTATGAGTTTTTTGTCGAAATTCGAGAATTCAAGATGGCGGCTTCAATATGGAGGACGAGTTTTGTGATTGTGCTCCGATTCGATTTAAAATTGGTATGCGGCGGTTTTTGCGGTCGGAAATTTTGAATTTTTCGCCAAAATTCATTAATTCAAGATGGCGGCTCCGCGATAGAGAACCATTTTTCTGATTATGGTTATTTTCAAAATTGGTATGTGGGGGTTTTCAGGTTGAGATATTATGAGTTTTTCGTCATAATCTATAAATTCAAGAGGGCGACTGCAAGATAGCGGACCAGTTTTGTGATTATGGTCAGATTACATTCAAAATGGGTGTGTGGGAGTTTTTGGCGTCGGAGATCATAGTTTCTTTCAGCTCTCGGAGATCATGATCTCTTTCTTACAAGAAAGAGACCTTGTAAAAACGATGAAATGAACAGATCAGGGGAACTTACTCAGGAGCAAAAAATAAAATAAATAATTGAAATAATTTTTAAAGACAAGCTTTCTTCAAGCCGTGTACTTAAACGTATGAAATAAGTTCAAGTCATCGCTGACAATGATTAAATCATTTTTTGTTAAATTATTTTGTTCCAAAAAGCTTGTTGCGCGAATTGTAAAAAATTAATTACTTACCAACCAATCATCGTCCAATGGAATTAGTTGGTAGTTACTTCTATGACACCTTGGCGCGGCAAACTCATTTTATACGTATTAGTACACGGCTTGAATGAAAGCTTGTCCTTAGGATGTTTTTCATTAGTTATTTTGTAGTTGTAGTTGGAGATTGACTAGAACACTCCTTATTAGGTTTCCCCATTCTTCTTGTTCTCCACATCCCCTTTCCTTCTTCACTCTCCTTTCCTTTCCCATTTCCACACCAGACCATCACTCATGATTCTTGCCTGACAATCGCAATTATAGAAAACTTGAACATACCCCAATAATCAAACTCCAATATTGGCCGAACTTGTTTGTACAGAAACAAATAGTTAAATTTAAACATGTATGTACTAATTCCAAGGAGATACATCTAATTTCCAAACACTCTCTAACAGAAAATTAATGAGTCCTGCAAACACGTTTCGGACGTCCAGGTCCTTCTTCGGGTTCCGCAACCATCGTAGGTGAAAGGAAGCTGTCGTACTCGAGTTGTTCATCTTGGTGTTGCGATTATTCCAAAAAGAGCAGACATGCTTGATTTATTTTTGTTTCAACACTGATTTTGCAAACAGGTTGAGTGGCATGATGATTGGTTGATATACTCCAAATTCACTAGAGATGCAATCATCAAATATATACACAAATCATTGTCACTCGGTCATTGAAAACCAGGGCAAAATCTTCAAAATTGTTTGTTAATATTCATTCCATCTATAAATTTTTATTTCATGCGCCAATATATTCACACATTTTTAGAATATCAAACGTAATAGCTTTCCTGTTTTTAATGAAATATCAGCGGAGTTGACGTAAATAGTTCGGGGAAATGACTGATATTAAGGGGAAACATTTCTATAGTGAGTGTTGTTTTGCAAATATTGATGAGAAAAAACATGAGATTCCGGTTGTTTTTTCAACATTATGCATATTGTGACTCGACAAAGCGACTGATGAAAATACTTATTCCAAAAAATTCCGAAAAAAAAAATTTTATATCTAAATTTGAAAAAGTTACTATGAACTCATCTTTAGCAAATAATTTCCATTCAGTTTCAATGATTGTGAAATATTCAAGAACAATGAATCTTCCATGTTTCTTTATATTGAACATGCTATTCCAGAAATGATTGCAACATTTCTTGGTGAGGTGAGGGTTCACCAGTGACAATTTCACATATGTCAATGTGTCTTTTTCAATAACACGCTTTTGTTACCAATACCATACGAAAATACATCGGGAATATCATAGATCAACCAATAGAGATTTTTTTGTGACAAAAATACTACCAGGAAACCGACTGTGAAATCATACGAAAGACAGTCCGTAGTTGTATAGAGTTATGTTTCCAATTCCCAACTGTCATTGCTTGATTTGTTATAAACATCTGAAACCATTTTTTCATTTTTTTACGGTTTTTGACTTGTAACTTGAAAACTAATGAAGCAATATCAATACTCTTTCCGAGCGAATTGTAGGGAATCGAAATTCAAAGCAAATGAGCCCTATTACATCTGAATCGGATCATTATTAACGGAGAAAAACAGGAAAAACCAGAAAAATTCTGCTATTTCAAAAAAATTCATAACACCACCGTTTTTCAAGTTTCGAAGCAGGCTTTTCAAGACAAAGTAGTGATTGATATGTACTTCATGTGTGGAAAACTCAGGTACTTTTGGATTATTAGTATTGACACAATTGCAATTTGATATTTTTAATGCACTTCATTGAAACAGACTGTGATGTGACGTAGGTGATCTGATTTAATTTTTTTTCAAATATTTTGAGGGTTGATTTATAATACTACAAAATGACTAGTCTCATTTTGCGATAAAATGCTGCGAAATAGGTGAGAAATACTTGCAAACATGACCGAAAACCGCCAAATGCATGAAAGCGGCTCAGGAGTGGAGATAGTGCAGCAGATTCATAACGGAGGCTGCGCGCTTTTGTTATTATACAGTGCTTCTCGAAAGTCCCGTCCCCCTTCTTATTTTTGGAACGATTATACTTAAACAAGTGAAATTTGGAAACTGAATATTAAAGGTTGTTAACTTCCCTACTAGTGATGATAGATGAAGAAATCCACAAAGATGACGTCACAAGGCCATTGTGACCAATAATTTCAAATGGAACCCTACGGCAAGCGACACCTCTTCTAAAAGGTATCGAGAACACCTATTCAATGATACTAATTTTGTTTGTGTTTATGGCAGTTTTAATGGCTCATTAGTAAACATTAAAATTTAAATTCCATTCAGTATGATATTAATTATAGATTTAAAAATCAGTATCTACCCAATGAAATTGCTCGAAGTGACCTCCATTCACTTCCTGACAGTTGAATATCCTATTTTTAAACTCTTCTCGTACTTTTGCAAATGTGTCTGCGGAAACAGCCTCACATTCTGCAACAATACGTTGTTTTAAAACGTCAATATTATCAGGTTCAGTGACGTTAACCTTCGATTTAAGTTACCCCCACAGAAAAAAATCCAAAGGTGTGAAGTCCGGTGATCGAGCTGGCTATTCCGTTGAACCTCGTCGTCCAATCCATCTACCACGATACTCCTCATCCAAATACCGTCTTACCGCACCGTAATAGTGTGGAGAAACATCATCCTGTTGGAATGTTATTTCCAAATTATCGAATCCATCTGGATTATCTTCCGAAATTTCAAGGATTAACGGTTCTATTGCGTTTTGCAACAGCTCCAGATAAACCTCACCCGTTGAATTAGTATTCCAAAAAAGAGGCCCAACGATGTGGTTTCCCAGGATACCTGCCCAAACATTCACTTTCTGGGAAAATTGGGTATGTGTTTCACGAAACAGGTGAGGATTTGCGTCACTCCAATACCTCACATTCTGTGTATTTATATTTCCATTTAGATAGGAAGTACTTTCGTCACTAAAACATGTTGTTTTGACATAGTCTGGCTGTTGGTTAATTTTAGTTTCCATATTTTCACAAAACTCTAGTCTTCGGTCTGGATCGTCGTCTGAGAGTTGATGAACCATTTTTAATTTGTATGGATGAAATTTGTTTTTTTTTTCAACACCCTGTGTACTGTACATCGACTGACTTCACAGATAGATGCATCGTGATTTGTTGAAGAAGAAGAATTAACTATTACTTCTGCCAGTATATACATTTTTTTCTCATCAGAAATTTGTGGTCTGCCAGATCGTTTCGCATCATTAATACTACACGTTGTTTCAAACTTACGAAGGAGCTCCCTCAAATAAGTCCTCGGAACGGGACGATCGGGAAACCTCTCATTAAAAATGCGTTTTGCTGCATGAATATATCCAGTTCCACCAAAAATTAGGATCGCTGCTACCTTATCACCTACAGCACGTACCATTTCACTTCTTGAAGCACTTAAACGTTCGGCACACAACAGTTTAACAAATTATTAAAATTTACAAAATATTAAAAGTACCAAAAGCTGCTAAAACAGTTGAGCGTTCGATCAACAATACACAAATTATTAAATGTACAAATACTTGGACAATTACAAAAACGTCGAATAAGGGAGACTAACAAAAACGTCAGCTCATTTGACAACTATCCAGAGGCGGAGCTTGAATTTGGAATTTTAGTATTAACTGATTTAATTGATCACAGCTTTGCGTTTTTTAAAAGCGAGTTGCCAAAACTGCCATAAACACAAACAAAATTAGTATCATTGAATGGGTTTTTTTTATACCTTTTGAAAGAGGGTTCACTAGCCGTAGGGTTCCATTCAAAATTATTGGTCACAATGGCCTTGTGACGTCATCTTTGATGATTTCGTCATCTATCATCACTAGTGTCTCTAACGAAATCATGAAAAACTTGAAACAACAACTATCTTCATTCGAGAAAAAAGTGGAAACATTAGAAGCTGACATCAATGTCTTGACCGAGGCAAATAAAAAGGTTGTAAAAAACCTGAACGATAAGATCGACCTCCTAAATGCTAAAACAAGTGATTGTACAGGGTTGTCCTATAATCCCTTACAAATAATATCCGAAATCACAGAAATCAAACAACGTGGTGTTTGGAATTCTAGAAAGTGCATTGGATTCTGATGCGGTCAAGGACGTGATCAGAACAGTTGTTCCTGATTTTGAGATGACAGGATCTAAGACTTATCGCTTAGGTAAACCCTCTCCAGGAAAAAATCGTCCAATAAAGATTATTATGCCTAACAATAATCACCATTCCATGCTAATCAAAAACAATAGAAAAATACAGGCTGTTGATCAGTTTAAGGATATCTACATCAAACCTGACCAAACAGTTTTGCAAAGAGAGCATCTCATAAGATTGCGACAAGAACGGAAAAACCGGCAAGATTTGGGGGAACAAGACTTGATTATCAGATATAAAAACGGCATTCCTGTCATTGCTAAAAAAAACTAGTTTGCACATCCAACGGATCTTCCCAAGTTGCCAATAATCTCTCAATTTCATATCAAAACTGTAGAGGCCTGAACTCGAAAACCCATCTGTTCTATAAAAATATACTTGATACTGAACATAATGTTATAATAGTAACTGAAACCTGGCTTAAGGAAGGAGTGAACAATGAGGAGCTTTTTCCAGAAAATTTCCTAGCTTATCGTAAGGACCGGAAAACTCGCGGTGGTGGTGTGATGATTAATGTCAACAATATTATTTTTCAGTCAGAGGCCTGCGATTTTGTATGTCCAGTTGATAAAATTGACTTTCTTTGCGTTAGAGTCTCTACAAATAACTCAAAACCTCTTTTAATATGTACAGCTTATATTCCACCAATTACAACATATGATGACTATGACGAATTCTTCGGATTCCTTGAAGATTCTGCTGAACTGAATAAGGCAATTATCATTGGAGACTTCAACATCAGTGAATTACATGACTACTATGATATTGGAAGCCTAACGAACCTAACCTGTCGCTTTAACAACTTTTTGGGTTTTTGCGATTCAGCACAACGCAATTATGTGAGAAACAACAATAACAGGTTACTGGATTTGGTTATCTGTCCAGCTGAAACTAGGTGTGTAGTGCAACATAATGATGACCCAATAGTTCCTATTGATCTCCATCATCCAGGACTCACAGTGCAACTATCTATTAGTACTGGTAATGTGAAAAATTTTGTTTCGTCTGTCAAAAGGTTTGATTTGAAAATAATTGACGAAGCTAAGTTCTCTCATCTACTCAGTGAACTGAACTGGTCTCAAGCTTTACTTCACCTTGATAGTGTTGATTCTATGTGCACAATACTTAATGACTCTTTGCACAACATTATGTCCAAATGTGCTCCTCTGCTCAAATGTAGATCACGTAGGTTCCCTGCGTGGTTTGGCAAATGTACTATAAATAAAATCAAATCAAAAAATCATTATCTGAAAATGTACAGAAAAACCAAATACCTTTCTTATTTACAGCGAGTCAAAAACGTCAGAAAATTGATCAAATTGAGTATAGCAACTGACTACAAGTTATACATCGAGAGATCTGAAGAAATGCTCAAACATAACCCTCGTGGGTTTTGGAACTATATCAACTCAAAGAAAAACAAATCTCGCATCCCAGGAGAAATGATTCATAACAATAAAATACTTTCTTCACCTCTCTCAATAGTCAACGGTTTTGCAGCGAACTTTAGTAGTGTGTCCAGCCAAGATGATGGTAATAACGTAGACTTAAGCGACAACCTATCTGATCTGACAATGATGCCAAGTCACCATTTCTTGAACCTTTCAACCATCACCAAGGAACAAATCAATAATGCCGCAAAAAAACTCAAAAATAAACTCACTTGTGGTCCCGATGGGATCCCTGTTAAAATAGTCAAAAAACACATTAACCTTCTGGCTGATCCTCTATATACCATTCTCAATCTTGCCTTACAAAAAAACTATTATCCAAAGATTTGGAAATTGTCCAGAGTATGTCCTGTATTTAAATCCGGCAATATTACTCATGTTGAAAATTATAGACCAATAGTCATTATATCAGTTTTCTCAAAAATATTCGAGATTATACTATCTGAACTTATATACAATCATGTCAGTTCTTCTCTGTCTAACTTTCAGCATGGGTTTGTCAAAGCTAGAAACACAACATCTAACCTCTGTATTTTTTCACAATTCGTTTCTGATTCACTTGACCAGAGGAACCAGGTGGATGTAATCTTTACTGACTTCAGTAAAGCTTTTGATCGCGTGTCTCACCCTCAACTACTTAAGAAGTTGCTAAGCTTTGGTATATCTACTAATATTCAGTTGCTGCTCAATTCATACCTAACAGAACGGAAACTCTTTGTTGAGTGTGATGGAATAAAATCCTCCTGCTTCACAGCCTCATCCGGTGTTCCTCAGGGGTCAAATCTTGGTCCCTTATTATTCCTGATATTCATCAATGATATCACCGATGATATTCATTCTAACAAGCTATTATTTGCTGATGATATGAAGATTTATAGAGAAATAAAGGACGAAACGGATTACATTGTACTTCAGGAAGATTTGAATTTTCTGAGTAACTGGTGCATTCAGAATAAACTCCACTTGAATACCAAAAAATGTAAAGTTATGACTTTCACTCAAAAACTAGTTCCACTCACATTTAATTATGAACTTGATGGTAAAACTCTATTGCGTATCACTGAATCAAAGGACTAAGGAGTTATTTTTGATCAAAAATTGACTTTCTCAAATCATATTGAACATATCATTTCTAATTCGATAAAAAATTTAGGTTTCCTTATACGCAACTGTAAAGATTTCAAGTCGTTTGATTCATTGAAAAACATCTACTTATCTATGGTCAGAAGCAAACTTGAGTACTGCAGTGTTGTTTGGAATTCTTCCCATTCCAAATACATTATGGCTATTGAGAACGTTCAGAAGAAATTCTTGAAAAATGCTTATTATAAAAAACATGGTATTTATCCCGCTAGAGGCTATAATTATGACCTCTTGCTACAGGAGTTTAATTGGATATCACTAAGGAAATATCGCGAAATGAGAGACATGTGCTTTATTTACAAATTAATACACAATCAAATAGATTGTCCAACATTATTGTCACAAATGATGTTCAATGTACCTCGTTTCTCATCTCGCTCATGTAACACATTTTACTTACCCGTACCTAACACTGTGCATAACTTCAACTCACCAATATCAACAATGTCTAGGAGCGTTAACAATTCACCCAATGTAGATATTTTCTTTTTGTCATTTGCACAATTCAAGCGTGATATTCTCAGCATACTTCCTAATTGATAATTATACATTACGCTCTCAGTCACTTAGTATTAATTATGCTTAGTATAAGACTACTCTTATCACCTATTAATAATTTTGTACACCTATTAATGGGCTCTTGGGCCTGTTCGATGTATTTTTGGAAATAAATAAATAAATAAATAAATAGTAGGGAAGTTTACAACCTTTAATATTCAGTTTCCAAATTTCACTTGTTTATGTATAATCGTACCAAAAATAAGAGGGGGGGGGCGGACTTTCGAGAAGCACTGTATACACGCTTTCCTGCGTCTGCTGCTCTACCCCTTTCACGTACTCGCCCATTTTCGGTCATGTTTGCAAGTATTTTTCGGCTGTTTTGCAGCATTTCAACGCACAATTAGAATTCACGTTTTGTAGTACTATACTTCTAGTCTCGAAATATTTTCAATTGGAATCAGACCACTTATGACCCATCCAGGTATGCTGCAATAAAATGCATTAGAAAAGTCCGATTGAAATTATGCCAAAACTTATGATCCAACACCTCCAGAGTTTTCCACACATGAAGTGAAAAGTGACGGAGTTATGAGTTTCTTGAGAAAAGCAGGTTTTTTTCGGTTTTTTGTTTTTTTCCGTTACTTTTTTTCCGCTTATTTCCTTTGCATTTAGATTCTCTACAATTGAGATGAAGTAATGAGATTGCTTTATTAGTTTTCAAGGTACAAATAAAAAATGATTAAAAAAAAGCTTTCAAATCTTTATAACAAATTAGGCAATGACAGTTGGAAGTAAGAAACATAATAGGATGTATCTACGGACCCTCTTCCTTATGATGGCACAGTTGGTTTTCTGGTAGTATTTTTGTCACAGAATCAATAGAGCATAAAATCACTATTGATTGGCCTATCAGATGTCTTCAGTCGTGTTCTATTCCGTAATGCATTCTTTTTTGTTTCAGTTTCCACGGAAACGCGTCATCCTGTGATAGTCTACATCCACGGCGAATCCTTTGAATGGAATTCAGGCAATCCCTACGATGGAAGCGTTTTAGCTTCCTATGCCGACGTAGTAGTCGTAACTCTGAACTACAGATTAGGAATATTGGGTAAGTGTATTCCACTTTATCACACTTAGTTCAGCCATCGGGAATTTCAGTCATTCAAGCAAATCGCATTCAGTGGAAGTTTCCATACCAACGGATTCATTATATCATTTTTTGAGGACTATTGAAACGGATTCGAGTTCGTTCCCCAATAGAGGAAGCAAATTTGTATGTAATATTGTTGCAATTCTGATTCCACTGAAATGTGCTCAGTTATATTTTCGTCAATTCTATGGTGTGATTTGAAGAACTTTGAGTCATCAAAGGCAGGGTGAGAACGATTACAACAATCACTTAGACAATGAAATCCAATAATCACATTAAAATACTCGGGAAAAATTTGAATGAAATAGAATACTGGATGAATCGGTAAGTTTCATTTTCAGGTTTTCAGAATCGTTTGCAGAGCATCGTTTTAGCGACATAACCTCAATATGGACTCAGATCAAGAGATCTTCAAAGTTATACAAGTGGCGTTAATGCTTGTTCCTCAGGAAGAAGCATTATCAGAAATCAACCAATTTTTTAATAACCAACATTTATCAGATTCAAGGAGATCACAAATTATAGAAGGTTTTGAAAACATACGACCGGACGTTTATGGAGCTTATATGGAAAAATATGGACCTAGTTTCAGCGGCGATAACCAACAACAAAGAATATTCATAACTCCAAATAAAAGAATTCAACACGAATCTAAGAAGGAACACCCATTTCCGGAAATCCCAATCAGCAATAGATTTACTGTATTAGAAACTACAGAAGATACAGAAACACCAGTGGAAAACACCGAACCACAGCAAATCCAAGGAAACGACCATATGGAAACGCAAGATGTGACTTCAAACAACAACAGCGAAGTCAGAAAACCTCCTCCCATCGTCATCAGGGAGGAGAAAGTTTGGCCGAACATCAATGAAACCCTCAAAAATTTAGGAATTGAATCAGTCAAAAATTTCAACACCAGATATGGTATTCGCATGATACTTCCGACGATGGAATCCCACAACAAATGCACAGTTATCCTGGACCTGCACAAAGTGCAATATCATACATTCAGAACACCCAAAAACCGTGAAATTAGAGCAATTTTCGAAAGAATTGCTGAAGTTATCGACCTGGCTACGATTGAAAAAGAACTACGAGACAAAGGATTCGATCCACGTGTCGTAGCACGTTTTAAGAATAGGAATGGACAAAATATGCCTATAATTTTGGTTATAGTCCCAGGGTCTCAGGTCCAGATTAAAAACATCAATTGAATTTGCGATATGAAAGTCGGCTTTGAATATCAGAGGAAGAGAAGAAGGATTGGTCAGTGCTACAACTGCCAACGATTGGGGCACAGTGCTTACAACTGCAAGGCTGAAGTAGTTTGTAGACACTGTGCGGGAAAGCACGAGTCGAAAGCTCATAATAAGGATAATGTTGGCTCCAACAAATGTGGCAATTGCGAGGGGCCACACAAATCAAATCATCGAGGATGCCCCGACTTTCCTGCAAAAGGAAGAAGGATTCTCCACCTCCTCCTAGGAGAGCCAGACCACCCAGACACGAAGAAAATATTCAGAGGATGCCCGAGAACGCAGATCTCGAAAAATTACTCTCAGCCATGGATGAGCTAAGAGATCTCATTGTGAGAAGGCCAATCCTAGCAAAGGTAATCCAATTGAAAAATAGCAGAGGGGCAGAAACTACTACTTCCTCCAACTAAGGAAATGGAACGGAAACACTCCGCCAGGAGAGGATTCAAGCCAATGTTAGAACTTATTTTCAGCATCCAACTCTACTCCGATGCTATCATCGTAAGCTTGAAGAGTAAAAGGACCAAGTCCTCACTCTGAATCCATCATTGACCCAAAACAAAACAAACAGGTTTTGGGATCAGAAATGTGTAGGGACAAAAGACAAGAGGGTGATAGTACATATCCATGGTTATTCATTCCGTGAGACGGTGGAAAGATGCTTTACCTGTTAGCAGAAAATAGTGATTTCACGAGCAGGTAAAGCCTTGTGATATTCTATTTTATTCTTGAGCGGACATATTTAACAAAAATTGATGAAATGGAAGCAATTTTGATCATCAGTGAGAGTTAAATTGCCTTGATAACTGTACTGATTACGGTTGTTATATATTTTGTTCAGAGCAACGCGACTTTTTTGACTTTCGGTTTAAATTATCCTAAAAATGTGCGATTTCAATTTGAAAAAAAAATAGTGTTGAAGATTATTCCTCAAAAAATGTAGGAATTGAAGCTGCAGTAATCAAAATTGTACGTTTATTTTTCATATAAATATAAATATAAAATTCGGAGCGCCAAGCATGAATTACAAAATTTTTATAGTTTTTATTCATATTAGGTATATTATGAGTTTTGAAATAAATTACCCTTGAGTGGGTAAAATTGACATCTCTTAGTGGGTGGAATT
Organism: Gonioctena quinquepunctata; assembly: GCA_018342105.1. Lineage (NCBI taxonomy): Eukaryota > Metazoa > Arthropoda > Insecta > Coleoptera > Chrysomelidae > Gonioctena > Gonioctena quinquepunctata. The sequence continues at coordinate 191,224 of JAFIRS010001014.1, forward strand.
TTTCTATTTCATCGCGGATTGTGAACTATCATTTTATCGACCCAAAACTCATTGCCACAGTAACAATCCATTCAAAATAGTGAAATCAAACAATTTTTACCCACTCAGATATCAATTTTAATCACTCAAGGGTCATTTATTTCAAAACAAGTAATATACCTTCTATGAATAATAACTATAATAATTACGTACATCTTCTGGCAAAGCACCTTCATCACTACTTTCGTTTTCTTCATCCAAATCGCAATTTTTTTTAGGATGATTTCAATGAAAAGTCATCGATATCGAGTATTTCCCTCATTATTTTTGAGTCAATCAAATGACAAAAATTGCAAAAAGAGAACCAATCAGATCAGTTTTATGATGATGAAACGCCTTCTCGCTGTTCCATATTGATAAAACCACATTCTATTCGATATTGTTCTGCGATAAAATGCATCAGTCACAGTAATATGCCTAGCCCACACAATTATTTGGTATGAAGTAAGTTAAAGATGTGGGTGGTCTTGGGTTCACTTCATAATTGAATGAGATGATACTATAGTCCAACGATACCTTTTTTCTCCTTGGGTCAATCAAAGAGTCTTGAAATGCCAACAGCATAAACTTTCTGTTATGAAAATATCGATCCACTTATAATAATTATAATGAGAGTTTATTCAGAAAATAATTTTGAAAAGGAGTACATGAAAAGATTCACATGAAAATTCAATACCCAATTCAGTTACAGTAACGAAAGAACCTACTGAAAACCGTAGTTGTGCGTAGGTTGATCTGATTGTTGTTAGGCGTGATAGACATTCGGTAACGAAATTGAGTTTTAAATGTTCATACACAATGAACTAAGCCTTTTTATACCTATGAATATATGAATGATTTCGAATCATGAAAACGCGGCCAGCGGCACCTCCAAGAACTACTGAACGAGTCTGTGTCCATATTCAGGAGATTACAGTGTTGATATAAGCATTGTTTTTAATGTTTTGCGTTGCGAAGTGAGTTTAGAGCTTAACATTTTTTTTCTGAATACATAAACTTAATGAATTGACTTTCTACACACGATACTATTTATTTTATGGAAAAATCTCCAGAACAGTTATAGGCGCGTACTGGAACACTTTTGGGGGCCAGGAATTTGTTCCCCTAGGGCCAAGCGATATTTTACGTACATGGAGTTTTTTTTCGAAATATTTTTAGTAGTTCTTTTTTAATGTGGGAGTTTTTGGTAACGGAGATTATTATTTTGTTAGAAAAAAAAGGATTCGAAATGGCGGCTCCAATATGGCTGACGTGTCTTTTAACATTGATGTTCCGAATCTATTCAAAATTGCTGTCTGGAGGTTTTTCGGGTCGGAGATTATGATTTTATTGTAAAAATTCGAGGAGGAAGATCTAATATGGCGAAAGACATTTTTTATTTAATATCCAATTTCAATGAAAATTGATATATAGTGTTTTTGGGGTCGAAAATCCTGATTTGTCGAAATTCGATAAATCGAGGGGACAATTCGATATAAAATAAATGAATTGAAATTTTGATGTGCACTAGCGCGCGAATCGTATTCATTCTACCACACCAGTTTATTTGAAGCCATTCGCCACACTCATAAATAATTCATCATACGGAGCAAAGCATTCCGTTTCACTTATTTATGCTGTTCCCATTGCTATTCTGGTTTAAATTCAACGTGATTAACCCAAAAATACAAAAACTTCTTATTTATTCAGACCAAATTGTTTATTACAGCAATTCTATATCAAAAAATAACTTGAGTGCCTTACAGTCTCACCCTTTTGAGAAGTGCTTGGTGCTCTCCAAATCCAATTACTTTCTGAAAGTGCTCAGTTATCGCGAGCTATGTGCTCAGTATTCGAAGCACTTTTCGTCAGTGCTCGGGAGAACTCTGGTTGGATGTTGTTATTATGATTACTATTGTCAATTATCTATAAGTTTATGGGCAGCTATATTTTCCATATATTATAATATATGAAGTTCTAGTCTTTTTTTGAGTGAGCCAATGGAGTTTGATCGAGTGATTCGTTTTTTCATTTCCATGTCTAGGGAGCTGTATATGCGTGGAGCAAAATAAGATCAGCATCGGTGTCCTGCCGTTTTTTTTGAGAGATTTGTTTTTACGTTTTTTTCGTTCCTTGCCTGGTAGAGTGAGTATGATCAAGGAATTGGAGAGAATTCCTGTTTTCGACTAGATTCATCACAATATTATGTATGAAGAGTTGCTTCAGGTAAAAACATTGCGTTTCAAAGTACTGCTCATCAGAGGGATAGGTCAAGTCTTTTCCAAACATTATCTTCAGGAATTTTTTGGTAAAATTTCAAATTTTTTCGAATTGCTTTCGACTACTCCTCCCCAGCCAAGAATGCCATATTGTATTCGACTTCGTATTGAAGCATAATATATTGTTTGGATTCGAAGAATATTGAGTATATTACTCAAAAACTTGAACATGTGTAACATACGTCCTAGTGTAGTGGTGATGGTTCGGATGTGTATGTCCCACCGCAAGGGATTGTCGTTCTCGCTTATTCTAATGTTAAGTTGAGTTAAGTCGGGAAGATTATTTTTGTATGGAGTAAATGTTTCAAATTTTGTTTCTTTGTAATTTTCAGTGAGATATTCATGGTCAAACCACTTTACTATATTTCCAAAGTCGAATTCTATTTCACTCTTCAGATTTACCCAACTGTGACCTCAATATTAGACAATTGTTTCTTTAGCAAAACTAGGTGAAGAAAAGTTGTTCAGATATATATATAAATATATATATATATATATTGAATAAAATTGGTACCAGAATGGTACCTTGTGGAACACCATGTGTTATGACCTCTTGAGAGCTGCTGTTTTTTTAGATTCTATATATATATATATATATATATATTGAATAAAATTGGTACCAGAATGGTACCTTGTGGAACACCATGTGTTATGACCTCTTGAGAGCTGCTGTTTTTTTAGATTCGGACACATTGTTTTCTGTCAGTGAGGTAGCTATTGAATAGTTTGTGTGTTGTTCCTCTTATCCCTGCATCTTCCAAAGTTCCAAACAGTTATTCATGGCGCACCGTATAAAAAGCCATTGATAGGTCCAAGAATATGCATATTTCGGGTTTTCCATTTTCCACTGCTCTATGTAGTTTGGAGGTCAGACTGACTGAAGTATCTGTTGTAGATTCACCCTGACGAAACACAAATTGTTTTTCTGAAATCAACCGGTATTTTTCTATAAATTCTATTATTCTTATTTTCAAAGTTTTTTCAAATATTTTGGTGAGGGCTGTTATCAATGATATAGGCCTGTGATTTTCAATTTTTGTTCTGTCTCCTTTTTTATATATTGGTGTCACAATTGTTAGTTTGAATTCTGAAGGACATATGCCTCTTCCAAAGATGCCGTTAATGTTGAAAAGGGAAACATTCTGATTTTATGAACATCCTGTTCATATTTTCAGCAAACCAATCATGTCGTTGATCAAAAGAAAAAATGCCGTAGATTTCTATTCAGCTATTTCTTTCAGTATTTAGGCTCTTATCTCGTCATACCCTGGCGATTTACCATTTTTCAACGAATTTATAGTATAAGATCCACTTATGGTATTTTACGAATTCATGGGGTTGAACACATCACACTCAACGAAGAGAACATTTCATATATTCGTATCAACAACCAATATTTCAAATTATCATTTCTATATATAAACAAAATTCTCAAAGAAATGTGTTCAATTTCTGTTTATTTTTGCTGCTCCAACTAGAAATTTGTAAGATAAAGCTTCAATGGATGTGAGTGAGAAATTCTGTTGACGACACCATCATTTTTTCATTTTATTATTCAATACGAATCTTTAAGTTCAGATATCAATTTGGATAGAATTCAGATGTTATGTGGGCGCCACTGGAAGTTAAATTACTCGAGTTCCAAATTGAACTGAAACTATCCTCTTCCAGTAGGATATGTATGTTTCTACAGAAGGAGTGATGCTTTTATGTGAATATAGTGACCTAATAAAACAACATTTGGAAGGTTTGTATGGAAATTTAATATATAAAAATTCAATCAACGTTCACAAATTCAAATGTCACAGTGCTTTGAGTTTGTTATTTCAAAAAAAAATTAACACAGGTTAAAGAACTATTGAAGCCTATTCATGATGGTATTTTAGGCTGATAAATTCAAGATACTGTTAAGACAATACATTGCTCGAACATTACAAATGATTGTGGGTTAACTAACTCAATGAGTAACTATATAAGAATCTGACGGTGATTTAAAATTAGATACCCTTTTTCGAAAGTTTGCCAAATTGGATATATGCATCAATTTTTCATCGTACGTTACCCATTCGAAGGATTTTCAATAACTGTTATTTCTCATGTGCTCGGCATCTACCATACCCTTGTTCTTGGATATGAGTTCTCCAAGAGGTATACCTGTTGGAAGTGGTATAGCATGCTGATTGATAACGGTAGGAGAATACAAATATGATATACTCCGAAGCAGAAAGTATTATTTTCGTTTCTTCAATGCGTTGTGTCTGAACGTCAATGATACGAAATTTGATTAACTGCAAGGTGAATCATTTTCTAACAACCGGGCTCCATAAAAAAACTAGCAGGTTATACACGCAAAATGAGAACGAATTATAGCATACCTACTCAATTGAATATCGCGCTCGGAGAGAAGCTTTTGATTCTATTTGCCAAGGAATCTGACTTTGATAAGTAGTTTGATCTGACTTTTATCAATTAGTGGTACAAAAAGTATATACGCACCGTGCAGATGTTGGATTTTTGCTCTGAATGTTCAGATCCGGTATTAAAGCATAAATTCAGATGCCTACTATTTCGGCTGAATATATAGATTTTCTTGATAAAATTATCTCAATGGATGATTTTTTTGTTGCAATCAAAGAATCCCTGAATTTTTTTATTATTTCCGAGGTTTTTCATTGGCTTAGAAATTATGTCTGTCTACATATCGCACATACGATTCGATATATGGTAAATGAACCTTATCAATCTCGAAAATACGAGAGTTATTTTTATTATATGTTAAAGAATCGTGAATCATCTTTTTTCTATTCAAAGTTTATTCAATTCAAAGTTTATTCAATTCAAAAGTAGGTAACATGACCTTTTCACAATTCAAATTATTTCCAGGTGTTAATTACAATTTCAATTTAGTAATTACAATTTCAATATAGTATAGTACAGAGCCATCTCACTACATATACTGGAAACCTTTCACCTAAGCACAAGCGTGCTTGTGTTGTGTCAGGTATTCCATATTTAGAAGGAGTTTCTTTCTATGTCAATTGGCGTCTATTTGGTGATTCTGGAGAATGGAGGTTTGGAAAGTGTACATTCAATATACATTTTCAAATGGAGGTTGTTTGTGTCGTACAAATGATTTTATGGCCATTTTGTATTTGTTAATATTTGTGATATTCCTGGACTCAGATGGTAGTAGGTTGAAGAGTTTTGGGCCAAAGTAATGTACAAATCTCTGTGAATGACTTTTTTTAAATAATGAACGGACCCTTTCATAACTGATCTGGTTTCTTTCTCAATAGTTGTCCTCAGATAGTTAGCTTTATTGTGAAATATCCATATTAAACATGAGTAGGAATAAAGACTTCTCATATTGAATAATTTGACTTCCTCATAGAGCTTTTTTGTAGAGAATAATCGGGCCTTTTTATAAATAATTTTTAGTATAGTGTTTTGCGTTGTTTGTTAGCTTCCTAAATTTTTTTCAAAAGTTCCTTCCCATGCTGTTATGCAATACTTGAGAACTGACTCTGCCAGTGCATAATATAAAGTGAGTATGTTTTTACGAGATAGGATATCTCTCAGGGAATACAATTTATGGATGAGTTGTCTTAGCCTCTTGGTCATGCATAGCGTGTGTTCATCCCATCGTAAATGTTGATCCACTATAACTCCTAGATATTTCAGTTTATTTGTTTTTTCAATCGCAGGTCATTGACAGATATTTTGAGAGCAGTTTATTGCATGTATCTTTTGGAAATTTTCGTTTGGTTGGTCGCTGTTTGTCAGTGTGATGGTCATAAATTTTGTTTTATCGACATTTTGGCTGAGAAGATTATAGTCGAGCCATGCTTTCATCTTTTTCTTTTCATTTTCTGCTATTTTATAGACTCCCTGCCATGATTCACTCGAAAAAATGATAACAGTATCATCAGCGTAAGATATAATATGGCCTAAAAAGTTTTCGATTTTGCTAATACTGTTTATATATACCAAGAATAGGATGATCCCTAATATGGTACCCTGAGGTACACCTACCGTATCTATTTATGTGTCACTGAGTTCGTCGTTTATCTTCACTCTTTGTGTTCTCTGTGATGAATAGTCTCGCATTGAGTTAAGTACCAGTCCCCGAATTCCATAACTATATAATTTATTCAAAAAAATTTCGTGTGAACCGGTGTCAAAGGCCTTGGCAAGATCAAGGAAAATGGCTATGCATTTGTCCGATCTGTCCAGTGCCTCCACACCGCTTCTCACAAAATCTAGTACCGCTTTTTCCGTATTTGAATTTTTTATAAAGCCGAATTGTCTGTCTGTTAACACTTTATTCGTATCGAAGGAATTGATAAGCCTTCTCTTGATAGTATGCTCGAAGATTTTTTCAAAACTATTTATCACAGAGATTGGCCTATAATTGCCAGGTTCACCTCGATCACCTGACTTGTGTACTGGTGTGATAATAGCCTGTTTATATTGCTTTGGTATTCTACCTTTAGTGTAACGAAGGTTTATCAGAGGTCCCAATGGTTTAATAATATGTAAATGTATAGACTTTATTGTTTTTGTGTCGATTTTATCTGGTCCAGGGGAACAGTTATTTTTTAATTTAGATATGATGTCTATCAGTTCGTTGCACGTTACTGGTTTTAAAAAAAGTGTTTTGTTAATAAGAATATCCTCCATGAGACCTTCAGATACAATGTCAGGCTTCTCGATATTTCCCGACATTTTTTGGCCAATAATAGTGAAAAAATTATTTAGTACCATAGATTTTTCATGGTTGTCAGAGACAACCTCTCCATTTTGCACTTTCAATGGTAAATCTAGGGGTTTTATTTTTGCTTTAGTATTATTTGGTATTTCATTTATTATTTGCCAAGTCTTTCTGGAGTTTCCTTTTACTGTGACAAGCTTCTGTTGGTAATATTGGTTTTTAGTAAATTTCATTAGACTGTTGACTCTATTTCTATATTCAGTGTATTCCCTTTTCAAATCTTTGTTTTGCATTCGTTTTAAAAGTCTTTTCTTCAATTTGTCTCTTTCACGTATAGATGTAATAAAGCCATTTGTTATCCAGGGTTTGATTTTTTGTTTTTCATTTGACATTTCGTATGGCTTGTTATTTTAATTTTGAAATATTATTCTCAATAATGTCAGTATTTTTCGGACTCCACAACTAATTTGTTCCTTTCTTTGAAATAGGGGGACTCTAAGTCCACCTAGTTTTTTCATGTCACAGTGACATCCGAAAGTTCTTAATTGTGAAAACATGCCACCTGGGCTTGCACCAAATCCAAAACCTTACATGAATTGAATACAAAAATGTAGCGGGATGAACGGAACGCTATAACATCAAATATCACTGAAAGCGTGGAGCGAATTCTTAAAACTCATTTAAAAATATTGTTCATTGCTCATTCCACACATTCAGTTGAATTTATCATATTTAAAAGGAGGTATTCAGAAGTTACGTGAGTTGGAGAAAGATAAATTTTTTCCTAAATGCTACACAAACGAACAAACTTCATGGTTGCATTCATGACAGTTTGAGAAAAAAAGGGGTGAGATGGAGGAAGATCCGTTGTTTTCTGAATGCCAGACAAACGAACAAACCTTTTAACTGACTGCAGGGACAGGTGAAACTGATTCCTTCTCGCTTGAATAAGTGAATCTGTAGAACGATTCCTCCGATTTTGGAATGAGAATTGTTGTAACTTTCCATGTTCGAATAAAACATGGTTTCTGGTAGTTTGATTCAGTTTCACATGTGATTCGAGAAATATCATTCGTGCTAAAGGATTTTATCGCATTTTTTCCCTTGAGCATTTTGTGTCTAGGAAATTCAACTCGTGCAATTCGCAGCCTCATTATCAATGATTAAGCCACTCGAACTTTGCTTCCGTGTTTTAATCAGATGCTAAGACCGCAAATCGCACTCGGTGAAATTTCCAGGCAAAATGTTTTCTGGGATATTTGAAAAAATGTTGAGCGACTATTTTCCTAATCATTTTAGAACCAATCAAATGGCCAAAATTTCGTTTTACACTGGAACTCTGGCCGAGCGAAATTTGAATATATCATCAAATGATCTCCGCCCTCTTTATACGTCTGAGTCGATAGAATCAGACAAGCTCGACAAAACCATTTATTAAAAATATCTCGCTATCAGCAATTCGCCCAGAAATAAGCATTCTCTGGCAAATTTGGCAGAAATTCAACCGAAAAAGTTTCGAAAGAATTTTGAATGAGTGATGCTAACCATGAAAAGCTCCCCCCGGATAGGGGAAAAACAGATCCAAGCCAAACTTCGGAAGGCGATAGGAAATACTCGCCAACAACTGAAAAAATCCCGTTAGACCAAGAAATCACGTCAGAGCTGATCCAATTCGAACTGAGTTCCATATAGGAGACTCGGAGAATTACACAAAGGGAAAGGCAAACGCAAATGTAATCAACAAAGTGAGAACTTATTAGCGCCAGATAGCCCTCAAACGCCCGATTTTCAGAAGCAACACCTCAAAAAAGTTTACGAATTGTAAACACTTCAAAATTACAACAAATTCCATCTTAAGGAGCTGAAACTCCACAGACCAGCCTGAAAGAGGAGGGTAGCGTAGACTCACTAATGAGCAATATCGAAAATGATGAAAATGACTGATTATGCACAATCAGAGGGAGAGCCAATCAGACCATTCGAGGTTCGTGTGAATGAAGGAGAGGGTGCTAACACTAATAAACAAAATATCACAAATGAGAAACAAAATGAAGGTTTCCATGAAGAACTCACTGAACGAGACAAGGTGAAAACACAGTGAGCACAGAAGTCAACCAGATCTCAGTACTCCTTGGATCAGATATAGAGATCACAACAGATGGTTCCTTTTCATATACCAGTGGAAATGAAAGTGGACCAGAGTTCACCATACCACAAAGTGCAAACATTCTAAAAAAGTTTCCAAAAAGAAGCAGCAAAGGTTATGCAGAAAAAAATCCAGAAACAGGAAATAAAAAATTCAGAAGACATTACCTTAGCTGAGGAAAATTATCCTGAAAACCAACCCTGTAAATGCGGTCCTCCCAATTCCATTGTTCAATTCGTATGCCAAGGCTCCATCTAGGACACAAAGAAACATGCATCTGGCATTTCAATACCAAATGCTATAAGCGAAAACACAAATAATACAGAATCCATGGAATTTACCAGAGCCTATGAAAAGGAAACAGGAATAGACAATAAAAAGACTTCAAATTATCCAGAACCAGAGGTAGAGCCCTCAATTAAACTATTTCTAGCTGAGGCAGCAGCAAAAGAAGCTGAAAAAGCAGAAGAAAATTGAGGAAATAAAAAAAAAATAACTGAAAAAAACCCAGTTCAAAAATCTGCAAAAATAACGGAAGTTAAAAATATTCTATTAACCAAAGGTAGAATATTGAAATGAGACCTTGAGGAAGCGTGCCGTCTGAAACAGTAAAGCAAGCAAATAATTGCTTGGATACCAACACAGAAAACTCCGCAAATGAAGGGGACCTCAAAATGCAAAAATCGAGGAAAGATCGAAGAAAGAAACCCAAAAATAGAAGTGATAATCAACATTCCTACTTAAACACCCCAAAAACTCTTGATTAACTCTAGCAAGACACATCAAATCTTGCGAGAAAAAAGACAGAAATTCTATGAAACAGTTATATAACTCTTTCAATAACATTGACAAGGGGGGAATGCCGTTGCAACATATGTCAGGAGGAGTCTTCGAATACTGGGAAAAGAGGCTACAGAGGAAAACCGGACAAAATCAGACAAATTGAAACAACATGAAGGGAACTAGCATCATCAACAGTAACCAAATCACAATACGAACCTCCAAACAAAGAAGAACTACCAGAACTTCCAATGCCAAAAAAGAGGGGAAACAACCAATCACTGAGGCAATCAAAGAAACACGTTTGACAGAAAGAAGGCAACAAGAGGCACTTACGAAAAATCGATACCAAGTCTTGGAAGAAGGGGATGACAGTGAAATGGAAACCGAAAACCAAACAATGTCCAAACAGACACTTCCCAAAAACCCGAAATCAAAAACAAAACTGAAACTATACAACTACCTGTTGGAATGAACAGAGGAATGCCAGCAATAGTAGTAGATGAAATACAAGAAATCTCAGAAGCTTCCTTTGAGAGCTGGTGAGAAAAACTGAACACAAATTTCCATTCCAAGTACACAGGAAAAAAAAACTTTCATTTTCACATATACCGATTATTACCATAAGAAAATGCAGGAAAATTTTCATGCAGCTATCATTCCACACATATACCAAAGAAGAAGAAGAAACCCCTCCTTTTGTTTCAAATGGACTTGATAACAATCCAACCTTGGAAGAAATCCAGAAGAATCTAAAAAGCTGAGGACTTGAAACCAAATCGGTATATAGAATATATACCTTCAGAACCCAAATTTATGATAACAACAGACTCCAGAACCGAAACTAAACAAACTCAGGAATAACCACAGGGCCGTTCATAATACCATACTCACATGGGAAATGGAAAAAAACGACCGCAAAATCACTCAACCTCGCAGATGTCAGATGTGGGGGCATGCAACTTCGAAATGCCAGAGGCTACCCAGATGCCTGAAATGTGCGGAAGACCACTCCACTGGCAGCTGCACTAAAAGTAGAGACACCCCAGCCAGAAAAGTTTGGCTATCTACATCCCGATGACAAACCACCTAAATACAAGCCTGCTACTCAGCCAACATCTAGGCAGATTGGCAGAGAAGACGTCAAGGAAGCCAAGGAGACTAGACGCCCTCCAAGAGACCAGGATGACCAGCAAAGCAGATTGAAGCTATAGCAATTTATTCAATACTGCCTAAGAATTCGGTAATCTGGTAGAAATCTCCAATGTCCAACGGGTTTCAAATGATTTGAGAGAGCTTTCATTGAGCACTAATGAAGAGAATCGAGAATATGCGGCAACATTATTTTTCTTTGAATTCAAAGCAAGATACAGGTAGTAAAGATATAAAGGCATGTATGCTCAATGTGTGTGGAGTTGGCGATGAGTTTCCGCTCCTCATCAACTTCATCCATGCACATTCTGTTGATATAATGTTTCCATCTGAGACAATGCTCCGACAGAAGCATTATATAAATGTTGGGGGATTTATCACCATCCGGGCTGACAGACCGATGGGGGTAGATCAGCAGGCGCCTCATAGTTGAAAATAATATTCATTACACCAAAATAACAGAAAAAAATACTTCAATTGAATATGTGGGGATTACACTATCATATGGGATATGCTTTTTTAGCATATACAACCCTTCAAGTAACCACCACTCAAATGCGGACCTAAACAGTTTGTTTGATGCTGGCGATAAAGTATTGCTACCCGGCGATTCTAATGCTAGACATCGTAAGTGGAATGATAGCCCAACTCAGACAAGTGTCAACGGCACAACACTGCCTAAATACTAGCAGAATAACAAGGGGCCTTCGGCCCCTTTCAGTTGGAGTACGTAGTTTTCATGTGATATCAAATCAGTATTGAGCTCGGATCATATTTACGACAACATGAAAGCATATAAGAGTTCATCATTGCTCCCAAAAGTTTGTGAGACAAAAGTATAGACTATGGCATATACCATGAGCATATTATTACTTCGAAACTATCATTGGGCACCAAAGATGTGTATACGACGATATATAAGTGGAGAGATGTACTCCAACCAGATGTGTATTTTATTCCGCTCTTCGTTCACTTTGGTTTTTCGTAGGAAAAATGGAAAGCTATAATATTTTTATTTTTTTATATATTATTGCAATATTTTGAATGGATTCGGGAAAATATGAAAATGTCTTATCTCCCTTTTGTTTTTTGATTTTATCTTTCGTTCTATTCGATTTGATGGGAAAGTTAACTGGGATTTTTCATAGTAAAAGTTAAGTAGAATCGTTTTGTTGTCTATATTTTCTTTGATATGTCTAATAGTTTTTGAGAAATCTGAATTTCGGCTATATCTCCCGTACTATTCAATTCAGAGAAAAAGTATCCGGAGTTCTTCCTAGAATCTGTCAAGATCAATATATCTGCTGCTGTGAAATTTCAAAATTTCCAGTTGTTTTCGAGAAAAATCAAGTTGTTTTAATTTCAAGATTAAATTTTCAGATTTTCAATTGTTTTTTTATTTTCCGGCAGAGTGACAGAAAAATATCCAGGAAATATATTGTGGAACCATTCGGGAGGTATACACTGCATTCCGTAGAATTCCATATTTTCCGTGTCATTTTCAGAAAAATCCCGAAAAAAACATTTTGGAATTTTCCAATTCGCTTCATATTTTGATGACAGGCTTTCCTTTTTTGTGAAACATGATGGCAAAGTTTCAAGACGATACGTCGAAGGGTTCCGGAGATATTTCACTTTATGTTTGGTACAGAGTACAGACAGACAGACGTACCACACACAAAACCAAAGTTGCTCAAAACTCGATGGGGATCATTTCCTCAAAAGTAACTATACCTCTATCTCGCTTAGTTTCCGAGATAGAATTTCACCAGAGACCGTAGTATACTCCTCTATAGTATATCGTCGTATAACAATGTCATGATAGAGAGTAGCAAAAGTCCTACACACTATCCCTTCAACGGAATGTTACTGGCTATAACTGACTAAGTTGTATAAAAGAACTTTCCTTATATTATTGAATCAATTCTCTTATCAGAACTTACCAGTTATGTTCCACTCCTGAAAACAAAAGTCGATTTGAAAATGAGAGAACTAGATTCAATTACAAAACCACCAACTGAAAGGAATTCAGGAAAATGATGAGCACTAAAACCATAATAGAAGCAAACCCAAAGAAAGAAAAAAAATTGACTCAGATACTTTGAAAACATACATTTATCAAAGGAAAAAACAACTGAGAAAATTATAGTGGAAGGGGACCAAGATATGCTTCCAGATAACATCAAATAATTATTTAAAATGAAACACATGGAGAGAAAGAAATGGCAGGAAACGAGAAACCCTATACACAAAGAACACTTTCTCAACCTTGGGAAAGAAATTTCTGATCCCATTAATAAACATACAAACGAGAAATGAAATCATGAATTGGCCAACCTTAACGTTCAGGACCGATCACTTTGGAATATGTCGAAAATAATATCCAGAAAATTTGAACTAATTCCTGCCTTTGAGATCGGACCTGATCGTTCGGTGGCAGATTCGAAAAAATAGGAAAACTCATTCGGCAGTATTTTTGCACTGCTCATAAAACATATCGATATTCCTCAGACTCACACAAAGCCAGAACAAACAAGGCGAAAAACATTAGAGAATTGTCATCAATTGAAATTCATTCGAATATATTTCAGAAAACTATCATCAACTTTGGGAAAACCATCCGTATCAAAAACTTTTCAAAAAATAAAACGCCCGGCCTTGAGAATCTTTCAACGAAGTCGTTGGTGCAGTTAATTCACATAACTAATGCGATCTTCAAACGGCAGCACTATCCAGCACTGAAGAAAGCGAAAATCATCCCAATCATAAAATCGGGTGAAAATAAAAAATACCCCGAATACAACAAACCTATCTCCATTCTTAGCGCTGTTGCCAAGGTGATAGATGAAATCATATTAAAACGTGTTTCTGATTTTGAAGAAATGCTAAACCTCACCCGCCGGAACAATTCGGGTTCAGGAGAGGTCATTCTACAACTTCTCAGGTGATCTGGGTTGTCCATTGGAAAGAAAAGGCCTTTCATGAAGAAATGAACACAGTTATGGTCCTGTTGGACACGCAAAAACCTTTTAATACCATCTGGGTAGAAGGGTTTATCGCCAAGATGTCAGAGGCAAACATGCGTCTATATCTTATTAAAATATTAGATTTATATCTCACTGGGCGGACTTTCAGAGTAAGAGTGAACGAGTCGAATTCGACAGAGTATCAAGTTGGAGCGGGTGTCCCTCAGGGTTCATCCCTGTCGCCGATTCTATACTCTCTATATACGTACAACTTTTCGATCTTCGCTCGGATGATACCGCATTATATGCCCATTCATTTGCGAGAGAAGTTGCCACAAAACAGATCCAAATTCATTTGGATCGGTTGGCCGTACCCTATCTAGAGGGTAATAAAATCAAGTTGAACCCTCAGAAAACCCAGGTTATCAACTTTTCGAAGAAATTCACGTGAATATTTTCGAGAAGTTGAGGGTGAAGACCAAACGGCTTGATAAGATGAACTCTGCGAGATATCTGGGAGTACAACTAGACAGGCGTATAAGAATTGATGTAATTTTCCCCTTCAAAAATTATAATATAACATAAATTCTGGTAATTTTGTCCAGTTTCAAATGGGATTCATCAAATATTCTCATCAAATATCATCCGTGCTAGAAGGTTTCATCGCAAATTTGTTTATGTTTTCCTTCAAGCATTTTTTCTCTGGGAAATTCAACTCGTGCAATTTGCGGCATTATTATCAAAATTAAACCACTCAAGCAGTCATGAAATCACCCTCGATAGAGTGTTAGTTTACAGTACAGTGATGAATTCGCTTTGATTTCCAGTCATGATTTTAACTGATTTCTTTTCATCAATTGTTGTCATATATTTTCGCTTAAGAACATTACACACGCCATTAAAAAGGATTTTCCTGCTAGTGGAATCAATCTACCCGCTGCTTCATCGCTTGTGGATCAACATTCTCCACTTATAGTTCAAGCATCTTCCTATAATAAATAACTATCGATTTCACTATTTTGAATAAACTGTCAGTTTAACAACGAGTTCTGATTCGTTGAACTGGGAGTTTACAATTTGCGATAGAATACACAAAATACTTTGGACTGAAAAAGTTAAAAAAGGAAGTGAATTTACAATACACGTACGAAATACACGATTACAAGATTATTTGCAATATTTGATTGTTCTGTTGCCGAGTGACGAAAAAACACGCGAAAAAGAAAAGAAAATGGCATCTTCTCCTCCATTGGATTGTGAGGCATATCACAAATAAAAATATGGCACGCAAACAATGAATCTTGAACATGCAAAACATACTCATGTCGAAACATACCATCGAACATCAAAACATGAGACTAAACATAGGCAAAATCGCAAATGTAGACTTTTAGTACCAGTACATGATCAAAATCTACAACTTGTGCATCTAAATTAAAGTTTATTATTTTTACCGTATACTGCGCAAATTTTTTCATCGTCCAGTTCATAGTTATAATAATATAAAATCAAATGCGATGTGCCATTTAAGATAGTGGCAATGGTGCCATTCAAGAAAGTGGCTTCTCCTTCTTCTACAAAATATTAATAAATCAAAATCAGTTTGGATAATTTTTTTCTAGATTACTTGCGGAATGAGTGTATATTTCGGAAAATTTCCAGCAAAGATTGATTGATTTATTGCCAAAATCCAAGTGTTCCTTCCCAACACAGTTCAGTCTTGCTGATGTGCAAATATGTTTGCTCAATTTCACGAATATCAGAGTTTATTTTACGATGGACCCTTTCAGATCTGTATCATGAAATGGATAATAGAATGAATATTTTTCAAAATCAATTGTAAACGAGGGAGGTACAATGTGGAACATCTTTTCCAGGTTGAGCATATCCGAGCAATCATTCTCAGTCACAACTTATGTCTGTGATCACTCAAATAATCAGAAGAAATAGTGTGAAGGAGTTATAAAATTGCCGGTCGCACACATTCATTTATTCTTGCATTTTTGCCACGTTCACAAGTGATTGTTGACTGGTTTCTGGTTGAGTTGTAGTACATGGATATTCTCGTCGTTTCATCAGGTCAAGAGTTATTTTTTTCTTGAATTCCTATGAATGAGCAACCACAGGTAGGTTCAACCTCAGCTGAAAAGAGATATTATCTGACCACTGCTTCACGTACTGACATATTCTTGTTTATTTTCATGAAACGTCGGAAACGGTCCTCATCAGCCATCGCATATGGTTGATATATTATCTTTTGTGTGAATTGAAATGCAATTCTGCAGACAATAGACCGGAAATTAATTTAGCCAGCGCAGCGGTTTATTTTTCTAAGTGAGTGAAAATACAGCAGCTATTCTCAAGCGTTGGTTTATTATCATATTTGATTTCCGACACTGAAATTGCCCTTGTATTTTTCAATGCAGTGGAAAATAAAATAATGCAGTAGACAATATAATAATTCACTTCCTGTGACCGGCAGTTTTGAGTAAAGTATGCATATTGAATCTCATACAGTGCGGCTTTTTATTTTCGATGTAAGGCACATCCCATATCGTCCCTCAGTGCATGTATTATCGAATGTATATTGAATAACTCCAAAATGAATTCCGAACAGCAAACCAGAGTGAAAAGAAAATCCGTATTTGACAAGTAAGTGAACAAGAATGACAAAATTATTCACCGAACTTCGATTTCGGAAGTAGTTGGCAACCAAACCAAGACAGAATCCCGCTAAATCGACCTTTGACCCAAGGAGACCCTACCATAAATCGGTAGGTACACAGGAGACAAACTCATTTGCTAGATCATCTGAGTCTAAGCAAGAGCTTGAATAGATGAAATATATGGAGAGACGAAAATATAGAACAAAAATGAAGTTCAGAAGATAGAGGTATCAAACAAGAAAACTAATATCGTAAATTTTCGATTGAAACAATCACATAGTGATATCACCCTAGACTCTCTCACATGATAATGAAGTAACTGATTTGTAGTGTTTGGAAAAACTGTTTAAATGTCCCGTAAAAGTGGAATTCAGGTTTTTCCTCACCAAAATGTCTATTTCCCAAAATATCAAGAAGCTAAATTAAATCAACTAAAGAGAGGACATCAAATTGCTCGGATAGTACACTACAAGGAAACCCATATAGAATAAGCTGTATCAAAGGGGATATATTAGTGGTGGACAATAAGCAATACAGGTCTTAACAAATCGTAGAAACCGTCTTCGACTCAAACAAAGAAAATACATTCCACAAGCGTAATAACGAACCGGTAAATCCTACCCAGAACAGGACAAACTTCAACGGAGGTACGGAAGAGTAAGAAGGGAAAAGCAGAGAAGAAACGTCAAGAATAGGAAGAGAAGTCGAACCGAATAAGAATAGAGATAATAAAACACTAGATAGGGCGAGACATCTCAGATCTAACTCAATTTCCCAGCAAAGAAAGGAAAAATTATTATATGAAAATACAGGACAGAATGGATCTACCTCATCGCCAGCCGATTCAAATCGTGACACCTTCAAAGAGAAGCAAAGAACTGAAGAGTTTGAAATTTCAAAAGTGTTGAGGGATGTGTCGAAGGGTTTAAAGAATATACAAACCTCTTTTCGATTTTCCACTGTAACATACATCAATTCCGATGTAATGGTTCTGACCGAAACCTCGAAAGTACATGATCTTAATTTTTTCCGAATCAATTTATAACGAAAGGGATTATAACCAAAATGACGGTGTTATTCTATATATCAAAGATACCCGAAAACATGGAACTATAACCATGGGAAGTGAGTTTTTGAACGAGAATGTACGAGTGGGGAAACGAAAGGTATATTTAAATATCATTTACAGGCCCCATGTCATTTACAGATCCCATGAAACAACTCTTTTGATGAAAACATGAAAATATTCCTAGATGAAATAACCAAATAAAATGAAAACATATATCCATCAGAAGGGGATACAAATATGGATATGAATTCGAATAGAAATATTTCGCAAGAATACTGAAATATTCTTAGCGGAGCAGGTTTTACATCACTCATAACTACATACACAAGAATAAAAAATTTATCAACATTTTGTTTATAACACATCTATTCAAAAAACGGAAATGTACCTACTTGTGCATTATTGGTCTTAGAAATTGACATAAGGGACCACTTCCATATCGTTGCTTCCTTGGACATGAAAAGAAACCGCATTCCAGTTATAAAAACAGCAAAAAAATTCAATTAAAAAAATATAATAAAGAGAGAGAATTGGCTAAACATTTATCTAAATGGAAATATAGATATGGCTACGCATATTTTGATTTCACTTTGGGGATGGTGATCAAAACCTATACAGAGAACACCGCATCTAACCAATAAAAGAACTGATTTAAGGAAGTTTGAAAAATTCAAAGAACAAGGTAAATAAACTTTTAACACAGACAAAAATTTGTTATTTTCAAAATAAGTTCGGAAAAAGCACTAAAGATAGTATGTCATTGTGGAAGACAATGAACAAACTCACAAATAAAAAGAAAAATCACAACGATATAAAGAATATAAATATAAAATATGAATAATAAATAATCACCGATAAAAAAGAAATAGCAATTTGCTAGTCAGGCTTGCCACTCCTACTAAGAAGGAATCTTTTATTCAGAATCCTATCGAGGTGGGAGATGCATGGAGTGTTTTTTTCTGTCACTAGGTACCGCCAGTTATAAGTTATCTTTTCCGGCGTACCTATGGATGTTATAAGCTCGATCATGATTTGTTAACTACTCCGTACTGATGAGGGCCAAAAAGCCTGAAACCGGTATGGGGATTTTTAGGCGAACACGACATATGTTGAACATAATCGAGCTCATCAGAAAGAAACATTTGCAATAAATTCCCATTTATATGGAATTTTGCATGGATTTCCACAAGAATATCATCCAACGTTCTGCGTGGTAGTAGCTAGGAAAGTAGTTGTTTTTCCCCTGTGATCTATCATTCTGTGGTTCAATTTAAATTGAATCCTTGTGTGAAAATAGACTGTGTACTTCGATTTTTCGATTTTTCTATTTCAAATAGCAGATAGTTTCAATAGCCTAGATATTTTAAAAATATTGGCGAAGGTCTATCAAATAGAATAACCAAACCTGCTATCTAAAAGAAAACTGGTTGATACATCAATATTTTTCGAAACGCTTTTATTAGCTTAACTAACAAACAATGTAATATTTTTATCTCCTCCGGTTCGACGGGACATGATATCAACTGTGAATATCATTATTAATTTTTTTCAATCTACGTTTAATGAAGCGCTGGAACTTGAATTCTTCATAATTCTTGATATTTACAACCATTTACTAATAGACTCTGATTTTATATTTTTCATAGAATAAATGTTATAAATCTTGTAGAGTATATCAGCCCTATGAGAAATGGTATATCCTTATTACAATATTTTTTATACTGCTGCGGGTATATGACCGCCACCAGTGGAGGCCCGCAGGTTAGGGGTTCGGCAAACATCTGAGTGATGGCGCAACTGAACAAAAACAAGGAAAACCTTAATTAATGTTCATTATTAGATGATATATTTTTTTGGATGCATAGTCCAGGACGTTGAATGTAAACACGTGCAGTACATTACAATATCTATTCGACTATTGAGAAATAACATCATTATTTATTTCAAACATTTCAGTAATGCAACAACAATTCGACGTGTTAATTGTTTACAATTGAACATTATCAACAATTTCTCTTTCTGCAGAATCTAAGATTATCGTAAATAATGGATTATCAGGGTAGGGAGAGGCTGGTACAGTGGCCACGCTTAGAGAAAATTCATGATAACATTAATAAAAATCAATATATCTGGCTGAGTATCTGCCCAAACAACGTTAAAGAGATTGTTAACTCATTAATTCACACCATAACACCAAAAACCCCATAGGTTATGCAAAAGTTATTAATTCTAGTTTTGCAAAACTGTGGTTACTGAACCTAACCAACTGGTACACAAAAATAAGGTACAGTGGTCATTATTTGCAATTCTCATATTTTATTATCAAAAAAGTTATAAAAAATAAAATAAAAAATATTACACTTCAACAAACATTGTAAGATGATAAATCCATTTCAAACGAAAACAAATTTACTGTCCGTTGTGTTGCACCACCGCTTGTTGGCTGGGGCAAAATTGGAACTGAGTCTTCTTTTGTTATTGTGGCAGAATCTTTAACGGTGGCATATGAAAAATGTATTCAATGTCGTCGTAAAAAAATTACACTATATTCGTGATCCGCAGAAATAACTGCTGCAACTTGTGCTACACGATATTTCGAATGTTTTTCAATCAAATATCACCGAAACAAATGAACCCATCTCCACTATTCGTGGGGTCATGTCCTGGTCAGACATTTCATCT
Source organism: Gonioctena quinquepunctata (assembly GCA_018342105.1). NCBI lineage: Eukaryota > Metazoa > Arthropoda > Insecta > Coleoptera > Chrysomelidae > Gonioctena > Gonioctena quinquepunctata. Next base: position 211,693 of record JAFIRS010001014.1, read on the forward strand.
GATTCTGAAAATAGACTTACATCATCGGAATCCGTAACATCAGACAATTCCCTATCACTGTAACTGCTATCACTGGATATTGACTTTTTTTTTTGTATTAGTCGACCTAACTGAACCATCATCTTCTTTTTACCGTTGTCTTTGCTTTCTTGACTCTATTCTGCTTTGCTATTCTTTCCGCTGTTTCCACTTCTATTCTTTATTAATTGGTGTATCAGTCAGAATTTCGGTAGTTTTTTTTTCCTTGATTGTTTAATGACATCAAGGTCGCTTCAGAGTATGGTTGCAGTAACACAGGAAAAATAAATCGATTTGCAGTTGTTTCCTTGGAAGTTGCTACTGTTTCACAAAAAACTTTTTTTTTTCAGGTGTAACTTCGTATGAATGTTTCTGATTTGTTTCTGTTATTTCATTATGTCCACGTAATGTTGGAAGGGACTGAACGTCAAGCTCTGGGATTCCGCTGGAATTTTATTTATTTGGTTTTTATTTCTTTCGAACAACGTTTGGCATATCTGTTACTGTTGCGGACATAAAATTATCGTCTTTAAAAATGTCATCGTTGAATGGAAACGCATCAGTAGCTTGAAAGGCTGAAACCACATTTTTTGCGGCAAAAAGCAACTGAATAAGTGTCCCTTGTGATCTCTGCTAGATCGTATATGGTTATCCTCTTTCCTGGGTTCTTCAATAACCATTTTTATAACTCATGCAAATGATAGTTCTTCAGAGGACCAAATACAGCATTATCGAGCGGTTGAAGGCAAGCATGTGGTGGTAACGTTAACAAAATAATGTTATTTTCTGTTGCCAGTTTGATAGACGCTAAAGAATCATGGCTTTCATGGTTGTCCATAATGAGTGGAATGGGAGACGCATCTGTAGAATTAGTATGTGTTATGGAATGTATCATCCACTGCTCAAACAATTCTGTTGTCATCCACCCAGAAGCTGTAGTGGAACCCTGAGTGCCTGGCGGTGAATTTTTAATCATATTATATTTGAGAAATTTCCTAGGGAACACTCAAGACGGTGGTATCTATAATGTAAAGTTTCTCTGGATTTATTTCAGAAATAACAGAGGCTTTGTACTTTCCATTGGCTTTTGGTTTTGATACTTTTTGTACAAGTCATACAAGATATCAATGACAGTTGTCCGACAACATCCATAGCTGATATCCCATATATAATGTAATACTGAAACATTGAATACATAGCACGCCCTTTTTTGCAAAGTGAAATCTAAAATTGAATCTTCCAGGAAATCTAACAATACGTCCACTGCGTGTTGATCTGAGGTTAGAGTCTCTGTGCTCGATGGAAGTTCTTCTTCCAAGAACTTCTGAATTGGGTTGAGAATCTGGATTCTCTTCTGATAGAAACGGTTTGTCCGCTGACTGATGGTAGGGTTTACTGGAGGTTCCCTCAGAGGTCTAATGTGATATCTATTTCTATGGTATTCAGCCATATCTTTCGTTTCAAGAAGATAGTCATTTGGTCCAAACTTTTCGACTATAATAGCTGGTTTCCAGAAACGAACACCTCCTTGTATCAGCACTTTCTGAATGGGATGCAGTTCTGATAATTTCTTAGCAGATTTGTCATTATTTTGAATCTGTTCATTTTGTCTACCAATTACTTTCTTCTCTATAGGTATATGAGATGGGATATTTCGGTTTGAAGAAACATCTGTGAGAAGGAATCATTGTTCTTGATTTTCTGCCCATCAACAGGTCACATGGTACTGGCAAATTTGATTATGGTGTAACATTGTAATTGAGAAGCGACAGAAATGGATCTTCTCGTTCACTGACAGCCTTGACTAGCAAACCTTCAACAGTTTGAATTGCTCTCTCCACCATTCCATTCGACCGTAACTTGAATTTCGATAAACCCATCACAGTATTTGATTAATGGATTTCCAATGTCATAAAAAGGTGAATTTTCTGAATCGAAACTGAAACGCTAGAAAAGCATTTGGAAAAAAGTTGGAGTTAGGGCTCCTTGACTTATCAGAGTAGATGAGGTATTATCATCATTGCTCAGATCTCACTTGCAAGGTTTTTGTGCCAGGGTGATTCATAACCAGTCCAGTCTATGTAACTCTGTGAAAGTAATATACTTTTTTTCTGTATTTTTCAATTAAATTCAGGGTGCTGTGAAAAGGTGCTTGCTGAATCTCTCAATTCGTGAAGTGAAATACGATTTCGCTTTATCGATGATAATTAATGAAACCTGAACCATCTTCATTCATTTCGATAATAAGGTGAATGTTGAGTATTATTAAATTATTTCAAAAACATAATTCACTAAAAATGCTATCTGATATGTTACTTGAGAAAAGTTATCCTTTTTTAAATACGAAGTTGATCAGCGAGAACAACATCAAAATAGAACTATCCACATATTTTACCGATGAATAGAGAAACAATATGATTTCTTTGGTATATTTGCGGAACCACGATACAATACAGAATAATTTAATACAATTAAAGCTCATATACACACGTAACGATTACAGAATCAGCGGAAATTTTCCACATGCGTCACCCTGACGGAAATTCAGAGACCATCCATCTGCCGACTAACTTTTCGTTCGAATATTCTGCGTAGTTGCTTGATACGGGACAAATCATGTGGTTTATGCAGGTCCTGTATCGCCATCCTTTTCAAATGAACCCCTCAAAAGTGGATGGCTCTCTCGGGAACCGTTTGGTGGTTATCCTGATCCCACCAAATTGAACTTTGGAATTTTTTTCCTCCGGGACGACGCCATGTTTTGCAGAGTGTTATTGCCAAAACTACGACTGGGGTACTGGTCATCGATTATAGGAGCACATCCAAATGTTGAACAGTAACGTGATAATTGAGATATATTATTTCAGGTTTTTAGTTTCTCACATCTTCGATAAGGCATCCCGTTATTCGAATCATTTTTATTGATTTTATGTAGTGGAATCCTCGAAATCGTGAGAGATACAGCGAACGCAATGGAATGCCTACTCAAAGAGAAATATTTCACAGTTTGGAACTGAAAAATTGCTGTTATTTAGATAATGTTCTCAACATCAACGAACGGTGCATTAAATATTAGTTAGTTTGTTAGCTGCTTCTCTTGAGCCTTGCCGACATGCAATAAAACAACGTATCGTGAGATACGGTAAGACAAAATTGAGGAATAAATAATATATCACCATGGGGTTGCCAACTCCATATTGGCCCACATGTATAGAAAAAACGTATTCTTCCGAAATTTTTGCAAACAACACTCTAGAGCAATTTCCAAATGACGAATGCACTCATGCCATCAAAATATGAAATTTCAATGAATCACGTCGTTTTTGTATCGATCAAAGAACGTCTGAACGTGAAAGTCTTTAGGTATTTTCCATGAAAAAACATGCACTAGTGCATTTTTCTCTTACAATTACACGAGAGCATTTTTTGTCGAAGTGAACTTGATATTTCAATGAGAATTCAGTTTTTGAGATGAATCGCCTACAGATGGGCAAACTCGAATTATAGATGTTGAGCTTACTTAGATGAAAAAAAAGCTTCAGTGTTATTCGGTACGACAATTCAATGAATACATTCTTATATCTCATACTGGGTTATTCAGAAGTCACTCAGTTCATTCATTACAATGGAAAGTAAAGTTGTTAAAAACACACTTGTTATATACGAATTGAGTTTGAGAACCTCCTTGTTTTTTTTTATAGTAAGCTGTATGCTTGTATTTTCAGTTGTAGTGGTAGTATGAATATAATTCAAGATTTCAGTACGACTCTCTGAATCAACGGAAAGTACGGTTTGGAAGACGACGGATTGCTATGTCCTATAATTTCAACTGAATTTCGTTCACCAATACCACTCCTGGTTAATTCAGCTACGGCAGCAGCAGCAGTTCGTGATTTTCACTCGCTTGACAAAAAGTCCAATATTTTTCGCCGAAGATCTGATCCTATTATGTTTGTTCATTTATTCCAACAGGACAATTATCATACCATCTTTTGGGATTTGTTTTCTTGGTGAAAAAAACTTTAGTAATCCGATTGGTTTCCACATTTTTCTATAATTTCCATTTACTGTCGGCAAATCTTTGATTTTCTCATTGCGCTGTTTTGAAAATACTAGATTATATTCATTCCTTCCGGTCTCTTGTCCACTCTTGTATATCTCTTTCTGAGAATGGAATAGCTCACAGTTCGCTGCTTCTCCACCTCTCCGAGCTAATTCGTATGAAGCAATGTTGTAAAAAAAAATTTGATGCCCTGTAGGCTCTTCTTCATTGTCTTGTTTTGTAAGACCTTCATCTTTCTCTCTTCTGGAACTGCTTGTGAGATTTTGCGTTTCGTGTCACAGGCGTTTCTTGCTTCCTCAAAGTGTATGTCGTTGAACGGTTTGAAAACCCGTTGATAATGATGAAGGTAATCTTCAAATTGTCTTTGTAATTTTAACCATTACTTTTCACCACGTTAAATGCCCGTGATTGAATTCTGGTGGCGCAAGGGAGAACCTACGCAATCCATGCATTCCTCAACCCCTCAAGGAAGGACTGAGTATCTATCTCTCGACCTACCTCAGCCCCGCCGTCAGGCAAGAAATACAATCACCTGGAACCATCAGGTGAAGGACTCCCCCGTCTGTACCGAATTACGGAATTGTTTTCCATTGGTCCACTATCTAGTACCATGCCCTCCAGAGTCCATCGCCATGTGGAGAGGCACCGGCAAACTTGGGTACCCATGTCAACAATACTCCTCTTGATGGGTCGCAGCTGTGTCAGACTTCCGACCTGATACTACTCGTGTGGACGTGACGTGTAACTGTTTCTCGTAAGGGTTCGCCGGAGCTACTAAGCCGCTACCATGTGAGAACATGGACATTATCCAGAGGTACAGGCACTGCCGCCCCCCTAGGCCCACATGTTAAATGCACAGTCACATAAAATAGAAGCGTAATTTTCCGACAAATTGATGTTATTGAATCACAGGACTCCGCGGCACATTGTTGTAGATCTCTGTTTCAATTTCTGCTCTTGAATGGTTTTCTGACAATTTTTGCGGGAAAGTTTTTTACGATTTGGTTGTCATTTTGGACCGTACCGTCATCGGTGCTCGATAAGACCCACCATAATTAGACCATTCTGAAAGTAAGGTTCCGTTTCATCGCTGGAAACGTTGGGCCAAACTTTAACCGCTGTCATAGTGACAAAAAAACGGCTTGTGGGATTTTTGGTGTTTGCATCAAATTCTCGAGAAAAACATCAAGTATGTTTTCAATGTTTTCGAAAAATCCATTATTTGTTTGCTCACATTGCTGATTTCATTATTCAATCAACATATAATTCCTAACAGTAAGGAAGAAAAATTGTACTCATAGTTCAACTCCACAGTAGTCACGCCAGGTCTCTCTGGGATCGATCCGAATAATAATTACTGATTCTCCAGAAAATGTTGATCTGGCCAGTGGTGAGGTTGAAGTGTTAAACCGTTTGTGGGACCAAGGTGACCAGTGGTGCATTAAATTTTTCATATATAAAATGTAAACATAACGGAACAAGATATTCCTGATATAACAGAGGTGAAGTATCTGAGAGAAACTTTTCATTCATCAGAAGGGATGATGTGAGGTTTTGGAAAAACACCCACTTAAACGTTAGACTGTTAGAACTAGAGCAACAAATCAAGATTTACTTTTTGGACTTCAATTACCCACAAGATTTCGAAAATTATTCAAAAAAATATTTGTGAATAATGCTATTATTGAAAAACCAAAACCGATAATTGCTTCATGTATACCAGACAAAATGTTGTGGAAAAACTGTTTTACAGTTACAACGAGAAGTCTGTCAGTCCGCTGCGATTATTGATGTCAAAATATTTGACACAACTATTGAAAAGCTGAGATAAAAAAAATGTCATTGGTGTATTATAAGTATTCCAAAATAGTACATGAAAACCTACCAATGAATGGGAAAACTGAAAAAAAATTATAGAAAATGAATTGGAGTAATGAAGGTTCGAAACTGGTTAGTTTGTTTTCGTCGAATAACGAAGATATGGGAAACTTTGTTCTATTATACATGATTCCATAACATGCTGCTTCACTTCAGAACATCAATTATCAATCTATTTGTATGCAAAATAATTTCTTTGAACACCGCTCCACCAAAGAAAGACTAGCGTTGGCTTAGCGGCTATTGATTCAAATTCAAACATGAATTCAAATATATGTGCCTTATAAAGATGAACTGAAATTCACTCTTCGGAGCGGAGTTGAACATTTCCATCTCCATATCTTTCACAGTTACATTCTGAATAGAAACTTGGCTTGTTTTCGACAAAATATATAAGGGCCGACTCTATTAATTGAATACATAGATAACCTTTAATATGACATTTTGCCCAAAAATGGTATCATTTTTGCCGAAGACACAACTTTAACCCTTCGTTACGCCGGTAAAAAATTTACACTGGAATACTTAGGTGGGGTGTGACATACCCAATTTTGGAATACTGATGAAATGATCAGAAAAATATATTTTCGTAAATTTTATAATTTCCATATTCTGTTATGTGTAGTGTTCCAGTAAAACAATTGCACCAATGAAAAACAACGATAAAAAACTGAAATGGAATTTATTTTGTAGGAATCATACATTTTTGGTTAAACAAAAACACATACACTTCTCATTTGATATAGAAATGAGAAAAAAAACATTATAACTCAAAAAACTATATTATTCATTCAGTAATAGCATAACTGGGAAAAATGAAATCTGCCATCTAGAAAATTTCTTATCATGATATTCATAGATCGCAATTTTCGCAATAACGCAATTTTTTTGAATTCTCGTGGAATTGCCGTTTTATTTTTTCTGTTCCTACAGCAGTGAGTTTATGTTTGTCTTGTGAAACGTTTATGACTTCCAGACTGGTGTACCGATTGTTAAACGTAACATTATGATTGGTACTTGATATTGTTCTCACTCGATTACCACGGTGGGGTATATGATATGCCGAAACACTCTCGAAACGTCTACACACTCCGAAGATAGAATTTAGACTGAATATTTGATGATCCGAAGATGAATGTGTAAAGGAAAGCTATATGCCATCATACTTACATACATGCAAAATCAGGTAATGGACTTCAGAATCAATGAACGCATAGGTATGTGCAGGTGGATGGTTTGGCTCTAACAAGCTTCTGCTCAATTCTGAAGAGAACAGAATCTCATTATATTTTCCAATGCAACTCTGACAGATGAGCAAAGTATCAAGTTGCTTGGTGTTCATTGACGAAATTTTCAATTGGAAATGCCATGTGGATAAATTGGCAAATGAATTATCCAGTGCTTCATTTTTGGTTCGTAGACTGAAGAACTTAGGTCCAGCTACTTTGGAGTTTTCCAAAGTCATTTGACCTATGGAATTATTTTATGTGGCAATTCGAGTCACTCATCATATTGAATTTTTATTCGCCAAAAAACGATGATTCGTGTGATAGTAAGTGCGGGTTACAGAGATCACTGCCATGCTCTTTTCATTCGGCATCATATCATTCCACTTCCAAGTGCTTATATTCATCACTCCCCCCTTGAATTGCCTAAAAATATATCGGATTATGCTTTTTATTCTGCTTACATTTGCTGAGAACGCCAAGATACGGGCTTTCAGTGTCCCAAAAAAATTATCTCAATATAAGCTTCTATAACGAGTCACCTGAAGCAATATGAAGGCTGAATTTCCAGAATTTCAAACAAAACGTTCAATCTCCTTCACTGAAAAACTATTTTTACTCGGAAAATGGATTCCTCATCTATGCATACACGAACGAGGATTTGAGAGAAAACACTCAACCATTTGTGTTCCGATTTTTTTTTTTCAGGTTTGATTGTTTTTTGTCTATTGAAAATAATGTGAGCCTAGAGATATTTGTTGTTTGACTCATTTTATCCATATGGATTGTGTTTAGACTTTCCAATCATAATGTTAACCGGGTGATATCAGTTGTACCTCTTAGATATAGAAACCAGTAATACTTTTCATTTTGAAAGACCTGCTACAAATGTATCCATAAAATATGTAATGTAGTCAATAAATTACACTCCATTATTCAGTAGAATGCTATAGATCGTGAAGTCTACACAATATATATATATATATATATATATATATATTTTGAAATATAACTAATTTGTTTATTGAATCCAATGCATTACTTTCAGGTTTCTTGAATGCGAATCCAGCACCACATCTCAAGGCTCGCGTTGCAAACTATGGCCTCATGGACCAAATAGCAGCACTCCACTGGATCCAGCAGAATATAGCTTTATTTGGTGGAGATCCTGATAACGTCACCATGGCAGGACATGGGTCTGGAGCTGCATGCATAAACTTTCTCATGATATCACCGACAGTGATGCCTGGTCTATTCCATAGGACGATTCTTTTGTCGGGGTCCGCACTATCTTCGTGGGCACTGGTAAGTGATCCTCAAATGGTAAATCTAAATGAATAATATCCACAATCCGAAAGAAAAATGTATTTCCCTACATGATTCTAAAAATGGGGCAAGAAGATCAAATCAACTGACGAAGCAACTCAACGTATACTCAATATTTGTTATTGATAAATTTATTGGGTGTTTATGGATTCAATAACACTTTTCATTTTTTTGGGAGATCTTAATAAAATTGGGTGGATTGATATATAACATAGGATCCAAATTATAACATTTCTGTCACTTTTTCAGCACTTCCGGTTGGAGCTGAAATAGAATAACATTTTGGATTTCAGAAGAAACACCCTTTATATTTTGGTATTTTCGAAATATTCAGGAAAATCTGACTCCTATTTGTGGCAATTTCATTCCGTTACTATTCTACTTCGAATGGGCTCATAATAAATTAATAACTTGATCAACAACTCCGCAGGTGCGGGCCTCCAAATTTGATTGGAGTCGTCATAGGAAATCTTCAGCGGACTCGGTTTATTTATTCAGAAAAGTTATAATCGATATCCTCAAAACGTTCAGCATACGCAATGAATCATGGATAATTTGGAATTCTGTAATGACAGTGCACGTTCGGAATATTCTTTTGGGCAACTTATTCCAGGAACACCAAACCGTAATATCTCAAGTTTTTGAGAAACGTATAATTTGCTTGCTTCATTGTTTCACAGCTTCCTTACACTATCGTATGGATGGTGATTGGAAATGCATATCATGACGCGAAAGTCACCAGCGACTCTGAACTTCAATAATGTATTCATACGTGCATGTGTTTATACAATCTCCCAGCAACTTGCTCGTAAACCAATATAAATTTGGTACATTGTGGATTTTCTGCAACTTAAAATTCAGAATTACACACTTGGAAAATAGTTGATGAATATAATTTTACGAACTTCTGCTAATATTACTCATTTTTCCGTGGAAAATTGGATGGAAAAAACTCAAATAACCAATTTGATCAAATGTCTATTGGAATTTCTCGAACATGTCTGATATAGGAGTCATGTGATGAACATTATTTCATGAGTACTGTTGCTGAAGCACAGCGAAAGAATATTTGTGGCGCAAATGACTTTAGCGGACATCATCTCCATATTCCGATTTGTCCAATAAAGCCTCATTTTGCGTACTTGTTACATGAACAACCATTCCAACGGCACGCATTCTTCCTCAAATAACAGTTTTTTTTCATTTTTTTGAGAGGAATCCAATGGTATATTCGAATTCTATATCCAATCATTTATATGCTTATGAAATCAAAATTACTTTATAACTTCAATTTCATCCAATGAATAACCACCGATAATGATCCCACGTGAAGAGATGTTCGGAGTGCATATCTTTCAATTTCAACCAATATAAGTACTCTGCGACATAAGAGGTCCATCGTGTCCCCTTTCATTGATATGCGATTGATGATTTTTTGACGTGTACCTAGTTGATCTTCCAGTCCAATTCTTTTAAGGATGTCCACGATGTGTGATGGATTCGCGTTGAGTACATATTTTCCTTCAACCTCCCACATATGGAGCTCTGAAGTACCGCAATGCTCTGCAGTCTAAGAGGATGAAGATAGAGATTGTGTTCTCCTCCTGTTAGAATCTGCACTTTGCGTCATCTACCCATCCCAGTTTCTTTAGATATCCTTACAGTCTGCCTGTTACGATTCCTTTCAGCAAAAAGAGTTCGTTTTTGCTTAGAGTGACCCATTCGGTTGATCTCTTGTGTTGGTGAATTCCCAGAAGTATTTTCTCTTGCCTTATCCATTGCATATCATTCTCATATTTGAGTTTTTTTGTGAGTGACTATTTTTCAGTTCTCATTGTTTCGAGTGGTTGACGAGTGTACCAACTTACAATTTGAACCAATTCAAGGACCTTCAGATACCATAATAAAATTGACAACAAAACCCCACTGGTACAGAGTGAATGAAATCTCAGCATCGGATTCATAATTTTTGTTGAATCCAAAATTACTGGACCACTGATACGGATATGTTGAAATGTTCATTTTATGCTACTCATAAGACTCACAGAACTATATTTCGAAGTTCTAGATAAAAGGAGTGGAAAGGGAACACTAGAAATCTTATTGACACCCGGCAAAGGTGATAAATTCAAATGATTCTGTGGAAGCATTTTTGAAGTTATTCGAAAGGGTGGAGCAGGAAATTTGTGGAATAATTTCCGAAGTGAGGCAGTGGTTTTTTTTTTCTCATTTATTTTGATTGCAACCATTTGTTTCATCATTTACCTGGACCACCAAGTAGATGGCGTAAATAAATCTTATATTATTACTAAATGAAGTTGGATTTAACGGGAATTAGAACCAGGGAGTGAAACTATTTTTTCATTCGTTTTATTCTTTTCGGAAACAATTTATTCCTTTTTCGAAGCTGAAATGACAATATTCACTTATTGATTGAAACAAAGAACATATATATGATCCACCTTTGACCCTTTCAGTACCAATTTTTTTTTTCAGCAAAGAAAAATTTATTTCTGTGTGGAACGTACCTGAATGAGTTCAAATAATACATGTCTGTCATGAAAAAAATAGCATTTATATATAGAAAAATTTATTGTGGGTACATTTGTACCAAAAAGTTCTCAAACATAATTACTATATCTAAAAACCTATCGCTGATAAAACGTAAGAAAGCAATCATTGTCCTTTCGGAGGCACATATGAACATTGCACTTCTGACATTTCCATCTTGACTTGCCTCCACAACCAGAGTTTTTGCACCTTGAAAGTAAAGTTAACTCTGGGTGCTCTGGAAAATGTCCCATATTGCACCTCAGTGAGAGGTCTAACTTCAATGTGTTCGAATACTGGACTAGATGTACCGCTTGAAGGTCTTCCCCGTTTTCGGTTGTTGTAAGAGTTGACTTTTACGAGAGATTCGCCAACTCTCATCCTGAAGTGTAAAAGGTCCATAACATCTTTTTGAGGAATTCCTAGAGTATGCATGTCTCGTTTATACTCCAACCAGGAGTTTGTTAGTGCCATGTCAACTGTATGAAATATTAGTCGAACAGTCCACTTTCTACAGCGTCTTTTTGTTCCATAGAAAGCGATAAGAGCATATGTTTTATCTATGCCACCCATTGACCTATTATACTTTTGTATAACTTCGGGTCGATTAACGTCAATGAACGATTTTGTTCTTCTATCCCAGTGTTCCACAAAGTTTTCTGTACCAACCCCAACGAAGTTGGATACCCTCACCACTGGCTTGTTATCTAATCATCTGGTTATTACAATTCCATCTGTAGAGATGATTTGTTCCGTAGATCCTCTCTCTTTTTTAAAAAAATCCTCTACATCAGTTAGTGGTGGTTTGGAAAACCTATTGAGCCTAGCAGTGCCAGCAAGAAGAATTGATTTTTGATTGAGAATTTGTAGAAGATAACAGCTCGTAAAATAATTGTATGCTTATAAGGTTCGAGTTCTTTTGATATTTGTAATACGACGGCTGCACCCAGTCCATATTTCAAACAGGAAGGCTCTTTTTTCGTGGTACTACCTTGATAGATTAGAAAATTGTAAGTCAGTCCACTTTCACCACCTAATGAATAGAGCTTCACTCCCCATGGATGGGGCTTGTTTTTGATGTATTGTTTTATCGACAATATTTCCTTGAAGGGCATGATCTGTTCATGTTTCTACCTGCAGTTCTCTACATATCTTCAGGACGAATTGAAAAATTGGTCGTACTTTCCACAGTTTGACGTTGCCATATCTGGGTTCCAGATTTTTAACACAATGTATGTGGGTGCAAAGTTTGAAAAAATGATTGAATGTCATTATCTCTGTGGGAATATCAACTTTCAACGATTTATTCCAATATATACGCAGTCTTGAAAATTTTAGACATCCTGTTAGAATACTGAGGCCAAAGAAGCTTTCATTTCTTGCAGGTTACATGGTACAAATTTCTCAGTTCCTGTTCGTAAAGCGTACATATTTGTGTATTGAACTCAATCTTCGAATGAACTTTCGGAAACATATCTCAAAAAATATGTTACTGGATATTCCTCATGATAGTTTTCATTGGAATTCCAGGATATTTTGGTGGATAAATGTCTTGTTACATATTGTACATTCTGTAACCATTTTACGTTTTTTTTTCAAAGTAATGAAGTCATCATAGACACATTCTTCTTCACCCTGTTCTTCTCCATCATCCTCTATTTCTTCCTCATTATCTCCTTCGTTTAGATGTTCTGAGACATCATCTATCATTTGTCCAATTCTCTGCCTTACTTGTATCTCTTCTCCGTTGACACTGTCATCCCTAGAAACTCCTTCTTTGTCAGACAGTCCTTTTTTCAACTTCTCTAGCAGCTCCTTCTCCGTTAAACCTTTTTTTGGATGCATTTTACTCTGCAAATGAAAATAACACCAAGTCATTTTGGGTACAATTGTTCCCATCAAATTTGAGTGGCAATTATCTATGTGAGAAAGTGAAATTTTAATAAAATATATTTACAATTAGTAAGAACTTACACTATTTTCAACATTACACTGAAATATATACTGCGATTGACTTTTATTCAAACTGATATTTCAAGGAAGAAGTATACTTACCTATTACCAACAATACAATTGCCACCGTATTGCTTCTGACACTAAGTTTCATTTAGAATGGAATGACCCATGACAATACACCTAAGTATAGTACTCATAGAATATGAATTTCTTTACTCTGGTTTCATTCACAGATTCTTGTTGAGTTATTTGAGTATTCACTTCAATGGGTACAATTGTACCCAACATGACTGAAAGGGTTGAAGCTATGTTTTTTCTGCTCATGGGAGTAATGATTCAAATCAATCTCTATGACAATTGCGTAAACCAAAAAAGTGATACACAAAACCTTACAAAAATATACACCCATAATCTGGAATGGTTCAAAAGAAAAATATATTTCTGAATAATGATACCCAAAAGATTTGTAGCTCTGGAATATTCCAGGTGGAATGATGGGTTGAATACTGACCATACACGGTTGTGTGTTGTTTCATTTTAACGTGTTTGTATCTGTTAATATACAATTTTAGAACTTTTAATGTGTAATTTGTGCCAATGTATTTTTATCGTCAATGGTTTTATCGACTACTCAACAGTTTTTCAGTTGAATCCATGAGCAGAAAAAACTTAGTTCCAAAGGGGGGTCATAGATATGTTTTTTGTCTCAATCTATATGTGAATATTGTCATTTCAGCTTTGAAAAAGCAATGAATTGATTCCGAAACATCAGCGATGAAAAATTAGTTCTACTCCCTGGTCCTGATTCCCGTCAAATCCAACTTCATTCAATTCTTGGAATGATGAATCATTTATCAATTATCATTAAAGCAAAAATCAGCATCTTCGAGGATTCTATGTACCATTTTTTTTTCAATTTTTTCTAATTCTTTGAATTTGGAATCTATCTAGTATTTCATCCCCTTCATGAACCCAATTCTTCAAGATCATTATGAAAGTTTCAAATAGTATAATATCCACAGGTGGAAGATCCAGTAAACTACGCTGTCAAACTAGCCAAAGAAGTCAACTGTACCATTCCAGAAGACGTAGGCAGAGATCACGAAGCTATCGTGGACTGCCTCAGGGAGATCTCCCTTACCGAACTTCTGCAAGCTGACGTCGTAGCTCCAGCTTACCTCAGCGCATTCGGTCCCAGCGTGGACGGCGTGGTCATCAAAACAGACTTCGCCAAAGAACTTGTGACCTATTTCAAACCACAGGATCTCCAAAACTTCGTTGGACCCGTCAACGCTAATATGAAAAGAAGTGAGGCTACTCTCACTCCGAAAGGCAGTAACCCCTATGCCTTGCTTTTCGGTGTAGTCACGAGTGAAGCACTGTGGAGGTTTTCCAATAATGACGTATCCGCCGGGTTTGAAGGCGAACGTAGAGATAAAATAATCCGGACTTATGTGAGGAACGCGTATACTTATCATTTGAGTGAAATATTTTTCACAGTAGTGAACGAATATACTGATTGGGAAAGGACGGTACAACATCCTGTGAATACGAGAGATTCTGCGATTGCCGCGCTGAGTGATGCGCAGTTTGTGGCGCCACTGGTGCAGACTGGCGATTTGCTGAGTGCGAAGCCTCCACAGCCAGGGCAGGAACCGACTGGTCCTAAAACATTTTTTTATGTGTTCGATTATCAAACGAAGGATGGGGATTACCCACAGGTGAGTTTATATCATTGCAAATAGTTCCTTCTTTATATTTGAATATTATTCAGCTAACCAAGTCTGACGCTTCTGATAATGAGAACATGTTGATTTCTGTAGATGCGTTCGCTATTTACATATTCGAATACTCTTGTTCGGTAATTATCATAGCCAGCAGAAAGATTTGATAGGTCTGCTCGAGTCGAGTAGCAGAGCAAACAGATTTTCTTGGTTGACTTATTCATATCGCACCCCGGCAAAAATAACATTACAATTCAAAAATGCACAAATCCGAGTTAGTACCATATTTAAGGAAGCAAATTGAAATGAAAAATATACAGGGTGTTTCTTGAGTACGTGTAGAAGATTCGGGAGAATGAGAAGAAAAGTTCCTATAAACATATGTCCGCAAGTTATCCATTTCCGAGATGCAGGGTGTCAAATTTGAATTTATATTTTTATTTAATGTAAATACATTTCAAATAAATTTTGGAATTCGAGAATATCTGGGAGTATTTTTCAATGACAAAATCAAATTTGATATTAGTTTGTCTCTTTCGTAGGGGTGGCGCCACCTACATGTCTTTTCAGTCATTTGAAATGTCATAACTTTTTTGTACGTACCTCTATCACATTTTCTAGTGGAAAATCTAACATTTTTGTGTTGAAAATATATTCTTGGTAGAAGTTGCTGCGAGCAACTGTTTTCGAATTATTGGGATTTGAAATAATCGATGCCTTTGAATTATGTCCATGAGGCTCATAAGTCGCCTCTAAGTAGTGAATATCAAGAAAGATACGCCAATGCATTCGTCTTCTTTCATTCAATGGTCTTCTCCATTCATTACTTGAAGTTAGTCAAAAAATGATTCTTGTCTTTTGTTACATAGTTTTATTGGACTATTTTCCGATTTAATCATAAACATTCAGGTGAGTACTTGTCATGTCATTTGAATCCGTTCTTGTGACAGTGAAGTTGTTTTCTGTATTTGTGTTCCAATCTTCTTCAAATGGCAGCATACACGAATAGCGTCATGGCTGATATGATTGCTACGAGGCTAGACGTATTCATAATGGAAGATTCCGTAATCATCGAGCGCCGAATCACCAGACATTCAGAAACCTTTTTCAGCGGCTCATGGAGTCTGGATCCTTCGAAATGATCCAGTGATAGGCAAACCGTCGACCACTAGGACACCAGAAGTTGGTGAAGCTGTTCTTCAGGCAATCGAAGAAGAACCACAGACAAGCACGAAAAAAGTTGCGCAAAATCTGAACGTACATCACAAATTAGTTTGAATAATTCTCAAACAAAATCAGTTGTATCCTTAGCAGATACATCGTGTCCGAGTATTGTTGCCCCGAGATTTCCTTCCCCGTTTAACATTTTGCCAATGGATACTGCAGAAAATTGCACAAAACCCTCAATTTACTGCAGAGATACTATTCACTGATGAAACACATTTTTCATAGAACGCCATAATGAACTTCCATAATAATCATGTGTGGTGTGACGAAAACCCTCACGCGATAGTTCAAACCAGGTTTCAACAACAGTTTCTATTGAATGTGTAGATTGGTATTGTTGGCAATTATTTGATTGGTCCACACTTTATTCTAGGGACTATTAATGAAAATTCTCATCATGATTTCCTTTTTTTTTTTTTTTTTTTTTTTTTATATGTTCTGGTTCCCACGAAAAGGGGTATCCTGTAATGTTCAGAGAACATCGTGGGAACCAAGGAAAGAAGGTAGGAGTTGGGGTTCTTCTTAAATTTCTGAGGTTTATGCCTGGAACACCTCCCTAGGCAATGAGTTCCAAAGCCTCGCAGTTCGTTGGATGAATGAGTCTTTGGAAAGTGATGTTCTGCAGGTCTCCAAAGTGACCACGAAGGGGTGTGAAGACTGAACTTGACGGGTTAATCTCGAAGAGACTGCCAAAGGAGGAAACATTTGGAAACATTTTGCCCCGATCATTCGAAGACTTTCTATTTTTACTGAGGCGAAGAATATGGTTTATGAATGATGGAGCGCCAGCACATTTCACTTTAAGAGTTCGTGAATTTTCAAATCAGCGATTTAGAAACAGGTGAATTGGTCGAGGCGCTGAATTTCCAAACCACTTGTGGCCTCCGAAGTCCCCAGATTTAAATCCAATCAATTTTTTTGTGGGGTCGCTTGGAGGCCCTAGTTTATACAGTGCCAATAGAAAGCAAAGAACAACCTCGTCAAATAATCATTGCTGGATGTGACGCTTTCCGAAATACACCAGGTATAATGGAACGTGTACGTGGGTCCATGGGACGACGAGCCGACGCATGCATGATGGTACAAGGTGGCAATTTTGAACAATTACTCAAATTATTACCCTCAACTAACTGTTTTAGTATTGAATTGGTATTAATTACTGTTATTATCATTAGTATTGGATTGTAATAACACCCAATTCCTATTTTGAAATGGAACAAGAAAAAAACTTCAACTGAATTAATTTTGAATCAAAAAATCTTGTCATTCAAAATCACTTGCATCGATTATTTCAAATCCCAATAATTCAAAAACAGTTGCTCGCAGCGACCTCTACCAAGGACATATTTTTCACACAAAAATTTCTGAAAAATCGATTTTTTCACTAGAAAGCCTGATACAAGTACGTTCAAAGAAGTAATGACATTTCAATTGACTGAAAAGACATGTAGGTGGCACCACTCCCACGAAAGAGACAAACCATCAAATTTGATTTTGTCATTTGAAAATATTCCCAAACAACAAACTTCACTCGAATATCACAATAATTTTGAAATGTATTCCCAAAAAATAAAAATAAGAATTCAACTTTGACACCCTGACATATGTTTATAGCAACCTTTCTTCTTATTTTGATGTCAGCAACATGCTCCTAAATTTTCTACACTCACTCAAATAAGTATTCACACAAGTAAGTATTCCAATTCCTAACCAAATTGAGGTATATTCTGTACTAATTAACCCTATTCTGAGCTATTTTAACTTTGATTCCACAATGTAAGTGAACTTACTTTTGGTGTACTGTGAAATAAGATTATGTAGTTGTGACGTTATTCTCGCAGCGACAGATGTATTTTCAGATAGTATTAATTTTGAAATGACGTTTCGAAATGAATAGAGAATACTAGTGAAATATAATATAATTGATTTCAGCGGTGAGAACTTGTGGAATGAATTGTTTGTCTTCTCGATGATTTTTAGTGATTGATACTGTATCTTCAATAAAAAGTGCAAATTTTCAGGGGATGCATCCTATATTCTATCGAAAACAATGAATTATTGAAATTAAAGCCAAAAGATAAAAGGAAAAATTAAAGACTGAATTAGGATTCGTTGTTTTCATTATGTAATTTGACGGAAAAGTGACAAATCTTTTGGA
Source organism: Gonioctena quinquepunctata (assembly GCA_018342105.1). NCBI lineage: Eukaryota > Metazoa > Arthropoda > Insecta > Coleoptera > Chrysomelidae > Gonioctena > Gonioctena quinquepunctata. The sequence goes on from JAFIRS010001014.1 coordinate 229,819, forward strand.
ACGAGCATTCGTAAAATATAATTTGTTTACGCTCAGGAGAGAATAACGTCACAGGATCAAAATACAGCGTTGCCAATATATGCAATATTTCGAATTTTCCTAAGATTTTTTGTACCAATAAACAGTGAGTATTGAAATCAGTGGAACTATATCGAAAACAATATAGAACATATGGCAGAAGAAGTAGTTTATGATAAGTAGAAGATCCAATTGGAATACGAGATAAAAATATTGGCATTTGTACACATGTATTTCACTTAATGTACTACTAACATATGCCATATTTAAAAAAATCTAAAATAGTTCTTCTTACATTATTTTCCCTCGTTCTACTTTTTTTATTGAAATCTGAAGATACTTTTGTAAAATACAATGGAAATCTGTAATATCTCATAAGGCTCAATATTAAATGTACGAAATTATGAATTCCAAAATATTTTCAATGGATCTTTGTAGCTCACTATCTTCCATGTTCGAGAAATCCTCTTGCAGGTTATTCATATAAAAAAAGGAATCATTCTCAATTGAATATTGAATAGATATATTTTTTTGTGAATTGAAAAATCCACAAAGAAATAAATTGTGATTATCTAATAGAAAACAACTACTTTCCCTGCTGAAGACCCGTTGGACCACCCTTAGGAATCAATGTTTCGTTGACATCATAACCTGTATGTATGATAAATTTATTTGTTTGGAATAAAAAATCAATTTTAACTTTTTTTTATTCAGGCTCCTTTAAAATATCTATCAAATATAGTTCAATTTCCAGCGGAGCCTCAGCCGGGAAGTGTTGTTTTCTGTTGGATATTTACAAGATTCATTTTCATTGTGGTTTAAATTAATATTTATTGAATATTCAATTGAGACCGTTTCCGTTTTCAACAAGAATAGCCTACAAGAGGTCATCTTGAACGATGAAAGATAGTTTATCTTTAATTCCACATGATTTCGTGAACACCCTGTTCATATTTCCAGACGAATCAATCACACACACAGACAGAATTTACTCTGGAAATGGTCTCATTCGTCTCAGGGGTCCTCAAAACGGATATTTCCGTCGATATCTCATTTTTTTTTCGCACGATTTTATTACTTGACCACTAACAGGGCTGGTCAACTGAAAATTGAGCTTGTGGGTATCAGCAAAGGTCAGAGTTACTGCTCTCCTCACTTCAGTGGTATGTTATGGTTGAAAGATTCAACCGAACTATGATAAAACATTTTTCCAAAGTTGTGGTAAAATGGGTCAGATAACTCCTTGGCTAGCATTATCTTCGCAGAAGAACCGTAATTGCCAGTAACTTGCATCCAAGAGGTAGAGGTTCAGGCTATGCAAACGAACTGAGGGACAGTATAGTGAAAATCCTCGAAACAGCTCGAAAGAGATTGACACTAGCTAGTGAAAGAATGACAGCTGTACAACCCACGTAGGAGAAAAAGGTGCATCCCTCAAACCAGCACCGATCAGGGCAGGACCGTACGCGGAGGAGATGGTTAACAGAATCTGACGCAGCTCCAGGACTTCATTTACCTGAGAAGATTGGTACCCTATTATGGTGAACCGATAACTTTTGATCGAAACGATCAAAAGGGTTAGTGTTATGAAACCAAGTAGTACGCCACTGCAGTAATTATCGCATACCTGATGACATGATGACGTAATAGCAAGTTCCCGAAAAATTCATGGTTTTCCAGCAGGTCATGATCACTAATTTTCTGAATTCTGGACAGTGAATTGTGATTAATTTATTTGATAGTCAAGGTGCATGATTGGGATGTATATTATGAACAAACATTATTAAGTTTAGTATTTTCAATAGTCACGAGCCCCATATTTGTAATAATAATATCATTATCTTTATTATTTCATGGAATAAAGAAGAAGTTACATAATTGATATATTCAAGCTATCACGAGATGAAGGGCAGAATTCATTGTCTGTAATGCTATACATCACGGAAAATGCTTTTCCATTTCCAACAATTTGAAAGAACAATAACATAGATGATTTTTCATCATCAACATTTTAATGAGTGGTAAATTATGTCTTAGTTTTTTTAATATTTCGAGAATGGAAATTGTTATATCAATTTACTCACACTATTTCATCCACCAGGAAGTTTCGCAACTTGAAATCGATTCAAACCCTGTGTATCGGTTTCCAATATTCATTTAACCGAATTAGATTATTCGATTTCCAAAGTTAAATGAAGTGTACGCTCGAATAACAATACGTCCTTTTCCCAAATACTCCAAAAAAAGCCTAGAGGCACTTTCTGGAGAAGATGGGAGTCTCACTCCATCAGGATTATTTACGGTTCCTTTTAACATAAAAATGCCGTTTTCAATGTTATGCTTGGGATTCAAATATCTTTTGTAGTTCGAATTCAAACGTTTGTATCGATGTACACGAAGAAAATAATTTATACATTCCATATCTATGAAACAAATTTGTTTTAAAACGAATATTCAGTTAATGGAAAGCGATATTGGCTAAAATGAAATGGAATGATATTCGGAATGCATTTGATATATCATCACACTGAAAAGGTCATGGATATTTCAAAAAATATTTCATAAATTGATTTAATTCTAGAAGGCATACTTCTTTCAATTTGTGTTGATGAAAATTTTTGCTACACAATAATGTGACACGAATACAATGATATGATACTAATTGATACCATTCATTGGCTCATTTGAGGAAAATACGAACTTGCAGAATCAACTTTATCTTCTGATAACAAGAAACCGTTGAAATAAGTTGATCATTTCCTGGAGGATTGAGAACGAATGGTTTAAAAAAAGGATCTTATTCTAACTTTTTGGCTTCGATATGAGTATATGCTGATACCTATGAATAAATGATGAGAGATCAGTATTTGTACATGTTCTCGAAATGAGTTGATATTTTTTTGATGTATAGGTTATAGAAGAGAATCAATGAACTTCAATTGTTGTCCATCGGCATTTTGGTGTGTTGAGTATTTCCTATTGTTCAACTTAATATTTGAATGAAGTTTAAAATTGATTCAGAGTATTTCATATTGAACTCCAACAGAGAAACCGAATGAATATTTGAAATTACTGAAACAATACATTCATATAAATAAAATGGTCAGTTGTAATGAATGAAATCCTTGGAAAATGTAAACATTGATGATCATGTCTCTAGATTACTCCCGTTTTGGACGTCCATCGTCTCAATGGATTTGAAGGGTTTTCACGACGTTTTGGATGCATGTATCTCCAATCGTCTTCAGGTTGATACTGACAAGCTTAGTTGCTACTTACTTTTTGATATGTCTGTCGATTCAATGGTGCATGTAATTTCACCATGTGCAGTGGTGCGTGTGATTTCGCTAAGTGTGGTGGTGTGTGAGGTTCCGCACCTCTGCAATTCGCCAGAAAGACTAATCAGTGGTTTCCATACGTTCTTGATTTCAACGCTTGGTTGACTAAAGGCGTTATTGCCTTCGATGTAGGCGGCATCTTTGAACTTTCATTTGAACCAATGAGGAACACTTGCGTCGTCCCATAGAATTCGATGGTTCTCTTCAGCCTTGGTCAACAATTCCCGATTTCAACTTTCTCAGCGTTGAATCCATTTCTTGTGCTTATCCAATTTCACCGATGACGGCCTGGTATCTGCAATGTAGGAATATTCGCATTCACATGGAACTTCGTGAATATAATACTTACTGATTTAATTTATTTTGTGAGGTTTGGTGGTTAGGAAACTCTGTAAAGTTCTGCCGGATTGGAAGCAACTTCTGATGTTGAACTTCTTTCCGGTCCTTTTGATCTTTTTGGAGACGCCTCTGATCCACGGAAGGCAGATCACTGTGCTTTGTTGTTACTCTTCAGATGACTCTGATCTCTGGAGTTGTTCTTCTTCTCCTAGGAGTTTCTTGGTGGAGGTTATCTCTGATGTGGTTCAATTCGGCATCTAGTGACTCCTTGTCGAAGTATATTTAAATTGTCTTTCTACCAATGTTCTCACAATCCCTCTCTTTGTCGAACCCGGATGGTTGGAGCTGTAGTTGAGAGACTATCCCGTATGCGTATTCTCCTCATAGACAAAAGTGCGGATGTCATTCCCTATTCTGTTGGATTCCACTTCCATCCTGAATTTGATCGAATCACTGATGCTGTTAGTTCTTGAGAAAAAATCCTACGTGATTCCATATGGTCCGTACCTCAAACACAGCTTTGGTTTGTATTCCGCCTCTCGTATAGCCACTTCTTCGAACCACTCCATGTATATGTTGTCGATAATTGGAAAAAAGAAAATCCCATCGGGAGTCCATCGACTTGAGAAAAAAATCGGTCCATTCCTTGGAAATATGAGTTGTATAGGGAACGCTTCAGTTCTTCCAATATTGCTTGGCAGGGAATGTTAGTCCTCTTGTGGAGCTGGTTACCCTCTTCAAGTTTTGTTTTGATGATGCCAAAGGACTCTTCTATAGCCACATTGGTGTGGAGCTATTTTTTTGTAAGGGTTGTAGTATCGGTAGGAGGTATTTCTATAATTCGTAGGTTGGAGGATTCCGGTCCAAGATGGTGATCGGTAGCAGTGGTTTGTGGTTTGTGGATTTTCGGAAGCACGTAGACATGCGGTGGTTTGCTGTAGTATGGCGTCAGATGTGATCTTTTGTTGACTGGAATGAAACTTTCAAATTTTTTCAGAATGTTTTTGATCTTATTTTTTATATTGGGTGTTGGATCCTTATTCAAGAGTTCACAGTTTCCTATGTGGAGTAATCACTCTAGCTTGTCATCATATGCTGTGGTGTTCATGATAACCGTGGCGTTTCCTTTATCGGCTGGAAAAATGTTCATAAATGAACTTTTTCCATATGAGTTTAAGGGCCTTCTATTCTTCAGCATTGATGTTCCATCGGGGATTTATCTCCCTCTCGAGTGTCTCTTCACTTTCCATCTGAACTCTTCTTCCTGAATAGGATTCATTCTGCTACTGGTTGACCCTATGAAGCTTGAAATGTATAGGATCGGTATTGTTTCTGATGCAACTGTAAAGTTCAATTCTTTTTCGACTCCCTAAGGGGTTTAGTTGAGATATTAATTATGGTTTTCTTGCTTTCGCTATTTATTCCGCACCTCTGTCTTTAGGAAGAAGACACATACAAAACAGTTTCCCAAATACAGCTCCAACCATTCGGCTTCGACAAGAAGAGGGATCGTGAGAACATTGGTAAAAGAGCGATGCACATAAGCAACAACGAGAGTCACTATATGCCGAATAAAACCACAGCAGAGAGAAACTTCACCGGAATTGAGACACCAAAGAACTCCTAGGAGAAGTATTGAGGAAACTTCAGAGACCGAAGACATCTGAAGAGCAACAGTGGAGCACAGTGAACTACCATCCGTACATCAGAGGTATCTCCAAGAAGATCAGAAAGATTGGAATGGGGAATTTTTTACCACGCCTGGACGACGCAAGTGTTTTACATAGAGAGGAGCATTGGTTTAAACTGAAGTTCAGAGAAGTCGCCTACATCGAAGCCAATGACGCCTTTACTTAACCAAGTGTTGAGATAAAAAACATAAGGCTCTTTCTGGCGGACTGCAGAGGTGCTAAACTTCATGCGCCACCACACTCAGCGAGATAACATGCACCACTGCACATAGCGGAATTAAATGCACCTTTGTACCGACAGACATATAAATAAGTAAGTCACTTGGAAACGATTGCAGATACAAGCATTTGAAACGTCGTGAATACCTTTCAGATCTATTGAGACATGGACGTCCGGAACGAGAGTTGTGAAGTTACACATCGTCTACAACTTTCAAGCAGTCATGTATGCAGTTGAAACATTCAGCATATTCATATTCATAAATCATTGAGATAGATTTCCGATTGCCTTCTATGCATTTGGAGTTTGAATAGAGGTACGAGTACGTACTAAGGTATTGTATCGGCATGGGAGTTATGGTACTCACAATTAATCAACAAATGAATTTGAATAACCTATAGACCGGACGATTGCAGATACAAGCATTCGAAACGTCGTGAATACCCTCCAGATCTATTGAGACATGGACGTCCAAAACGAGAGTAGTCAGGTTGTAACCTAACTACTCTCGTTTCGATGTGTACATCGTCTACAACTTTCGAGCAGTTGAAACATTCAGCATATTCATATTCATTACTCGTCGAAAAAGAAAGCTTTCAGATTGCCTTCTATGCATTTGGAGTTCGAATATAGGTACCAGTACTTACTCAGGTAATGCATCGACATGAGAGTTATGATTTATGGTACTCACAATTAATCAACAAATGAATTTGAATAACCTATAGACACGCACGAGATAAATCTGGTAACTGACTGGAGACCGATTGCTCCTCAGACAAGTAGCACGACCATAGGAAGGAAACGGTGTCATTTGAGTATTCGTAAAAGATGATATCTCAAAACAATTTTGACTTTGATAGAAGCAAATGAATATATAGTCAATCACATATTTTTGCTCTCGAGCTTTCGACTAAAGCTTGACTGAAAAAAAAAAAAATTTTGTCTTTTCTCGACAAAGGGCATCCAAATTTCCAAAACTTATCATATATAACACAATATAGCAACATATTCAACAAATGATCCCATAGAGCCCCCCTTACAAGATATTCCACTTCCCTATCCGGCATAAGAGGAGGTTGATATATTCCGGTGGGAGCGATGGATTATCTTTCAGTGACCCATTTTTTCGGTATATCGAAATGGGATCTGTGCAGGTCGATTTCCCAAGTTATTCCTCACATGGAATGGAAAACCACGACACGCCAGCGTGGTCGTGACAAAAGTTACCAGGAAAAAACTAAAAAAATTGGAATATTTCAAAAATCAAAATAAAAGAGCTATAACTCCCAGTATAATAGAGTTATTCAAAAAATGCTTTCATTGTTGGGAAGGCCTATTCACATACTTTGGAATGGGACATAGAAAATTTGGAAAACAATAATTCTTTTCTCGAAAATGAGCATTATTTTCTGCCGAGACAAAATTTTCAAGGGAATGTTATTTTTTCAACACGCTGAAAGTCACCCATAATTTACCCTACTGAATTTTTTATTTCACAAAAAACTGCGCAATTTCCCAAGCAACATTTTTTGTCGTCTATATATGAATCTATTGTCGATAATGAATTGGCTGCAGCCACTTGAACACGACGAAATAAACCGCCCGCGGTGCCATTTTCGTAGCCGACTGTCGCCCATCGTCAAAGTCGGCTATTTCACCAGCAATGCGCGACGGCGAATATACAGCGACGATATTCAAATGATAGCAACTTGTCGGCGACCAGTTCCTACGAACACATAACATCCAGGCTACGCTACAGCTACCCAATTTTCACAATAATAATCGACTTTATCATATATTATTCGTCATTGTCATTATGTCTTCATCAAGTGAAGACGAAGCAGTCGTAGTGGCATTGTATTATTCGAGAAAAAAGCGAAGGCGCAGGTTTTGGGTTCACCCGTATATTACTAATGACATCGAACAGCCCTCAAATGTGCAAGAGAATTATTATGTAACAAAAAAAAATTCAGTATACATATATATATATATATATATATATATATATATATATATATATATATATATATATATAGAATGTGAGTAATGTGGTAAAAACAGGAAATAGGTCATATCAGTTAGGTTCTGGGGAAGCAATGTGGGATGATGAAACTGAAGGTGGATTACAGTGATGCAGAGATGAGGACCCAGCATGCAGTGAATATGGTGAAGAAGGGCTGTTAATAGGAGTAGGTATGTAGGTAAGAAGGGTTACTTTGCGTATCAATTAGCTCGAAGACTTTACGCTTGAACTGCCTGAATGTGGTTTCTGGCATCTCGTCGACCTCTGGAAGTAGGCTTTCCAAAAATTGTCTTCGAGGATTGGCTGATGTTTCCGTAGCACTGACTTTTTGCTTCTTTGCTTCGAAAAAGTCGTTAATTGATTTGTCAACTCTCTTTCATGTATCGGACTTTCGTTTTCTTTGTATCACTGATTGAAGAATAATAGTGGTGGTAGAAGAATCAGTATCTTGTTCGGTTTCGACTGAAGTGTGTTCCTGTTTCGTCATTTCGTCGTTGTGCACAACCTGTTCTTTGTTGGCAGATGGCGAAGACGGTACATTCATATTACCTGTATTTTGTTTTTCAATGAAAGGAATAATAAATTCCAAATAGGCGTTTGAATAATATGGCTTTCCCTTCCTTCCTGGTCTACTAGGAAGTTGTTTTCGCTTGCGTACAAAAACAGATCTCGAAATTTTCCATTTGTCTTGCGCCAATGACACTGAAAAAAGAGTATCTACTAATCAACAACATATTGTGCATTTGGCGACTGTTCATGATTTTTACTTTGCTAGAGGTCAAAGTACCATCTCCACCATCATTCCTGAAACAGTTGCAGCTATTTGGAATACATTGCAACCTGAGTAAATGCGTCTATCAACAAAAGAGCAATGGAAAAACATAGAAGATTGCTTCTGGTCAGTTTGGAATCCCCCAAATTGCCTGGGGGCCTCAGATGGGAGAAATTCCAAAGATAGGGTCAGCTAATTTCAACTACAAACGCTATCATTTCCTTGTGTTAATAGCCTATAGCGATGCAGATGGAATATTTACTACCATAGAAACAGGATTTGCTGGTCGAAACAGCGACGGTGGAATGTTTTGAGAATTGGGAAGATGACTGGAAAGGTTAGGAAGGGCAGGACTGGATCCACCAAAAGCAAGAGTTTTACCACGAGATGAATCTAAACAAGAGTTTCCGCACTATTTCATTGGTGATGAAGCTTTTGCCCTGGAACATCATCTGATGCGGCCATATCCACAAAGGGTACTGAATAATTCAAAACGTATATTTGATTACAGACTGAGCAGAGGGCGCAAAACGGTTGAATGTTAATTTGGAATAATGTCCCATAAATTTGAAGTTCTTGAAACTGCAACTCTTTGTACTAAACCGACAACTATCACACATATTATCAAGTGTTGTTGTATTTAACATAACTTTATTCGTATTAGAGAAGGACGTATGTACCAGAAAGCTATGCTAATAGAAGCAGAGGATGATATTTCTATTAGGCCAAGAGAAATCTTACCAGAAAATTTATTGGCAATGTCAAGACGTTCCCCACGAAATTTCCGTAATTATCTGGCAAAAATATTTATCACAGACGCAGGAGCAGTGCGTTATCGAACAGGAGATTCGAATCAAACTGTAAAATATTTATAATGTGAGTACGCATTTTTTCATTAACCTGTGCTCTCAATCTCTTCTGCAATTTCACTCCACGCCTTTCGTGTAACATCTCTTCTGGAATATTCAGATAAATTATGATTATATAAACAGGGATACTTTTCAATTAGTTCTACAGATCTAATATTTTATTCCTCACTCATGGTGTAGGTATCTTCACGGTCGCGAGGAGACTGAGCCACTAGGTCGTGTGAAACCGGTATCTTCTAAGTACCGTTGCGATCTCGTCGCCGTTGCCTTGGTGCGCAGGTTTCCATTTGAAACTATTTGCCACGACCGCAAAGCTACGTTGCGTCGCGGTATCGTCGCCGTCGCGCATTGCTGTTGAGATAGCCGCCTAAAACACACAATTCAATGAAAATAGTCTTAGAAGAAGATTTATTGAATTGAAGTTCTCAATTTTTGAGACGACATAATATTTATATTTACACGGTATTGTTACGGAAAGTAATCATTTACAAGAAATGTGTAGGTATTTAATTTCAATTTGAGTCAGGTTAAGTATAATTCTTGGCCAAAATATTCAGAGATGACATCGAATGATTTTTCATTTGGTAACTAGCCAAATTTCTATATTCCCTATGAGTTTTTTCTGAAAACCCTCGTCCGCGTAGAATTTATTTATTTCCTATGTTTTTTTTTTGTGTTCCATCTAGGTTATGCTCTTAACTCTGCCTGCTTCTCGTTATCCCCTTAGCCCGTTATCTTGTTTTCCCGTCATGCTGTTATCTTGGTACCCTGTTTCCTCGTTATCTTTTTTCAGTTATCCCCATTTTCCGTTTTTTCGTTTTCCTGTTATCCCGTCATTCCGTTTTCCACTATTCCGTTTTCCTGTTATCCCGTTATCCCATTATCCCGTTATCACGTTTTATAAATTGATCAGTTGCTGAGGTTTGTCTTTATTATTTATTCTTTATTAGTCGAAGTTTCGACGGGGGGTCCCTCGTATTTTTCAAAGGTCATAATTTTGACAAAACATTTATGATTAAACATTAGTAACAGGACAGTTATTTGAGAGCGTAATTGGAAAATTCTTAAATTTTTTTTGTTGTATTAGTTTAGTTGCCAGTTTGGAATGATGTTTCATGAGGTAGGTTACCTGTTTTCCGTGGGATTCTCTAATTGATGAGTAGAGAAATAGCATGTTCTCACCCATGCCTTGTATATGTTGAAAATGCTTCTTGAACCTTTAGATTTTTACTTAAAGAGATTTTCTTGGGATTGAGGTTCGTTTTTATAAATTTATTAGTTGCTGAGGTTTGTCTTCATCATTTATTCTTTATTGGTCGACGTTTCGACGGGGGGTCCCTCGTCTTCTTCAAAGGACATCATTTTGACACAACATTTATGATTAAAAATTAGTAACAGGACAGTTTTTTGAGAGCGTAATAGGAAATTTTTTCTGTTGTACTAGTTTAGTTGCCAGTTTGGAATGATGTTCCATAGGATAGGTTACCTGTTTTTCGTGGGATTCCCCAATTGATGAGTAGAAAGATAACATGTCTTCACCCGTGCCTTGTATATGTTGAAATTGCTTCTTGAACTTTTTGATTTGTACTTGAGGAAATTTTCTTTGGATTGAGGTTCGATTTCATGAATTAATTAGTTGCTGAGGTTTGTCTTCAATATTTATTCTTTATTGGTCGATGTTTCGACGGGGAGTCCCTCATCTTCTTTAAAAGACATAATTTTGACAAAACATTTATGATTAAAAATTAGTAACAGGACAGTTTCTTAAGAGCGTAGGTAATAGGAAAATTCTTCTATCTTTCTGTTGTACTAGTTCAGTTGCCAGTTTGGAATGATGTTTCATAAGGTAGGTTAACAGTTTCCCGTGGGATTCCCTAATTGATGAGTAGAAAGATAGCATGTTTTCACCCATGCCTTGTATATGTTGAAAATGCTTCTTGAACCTTTCGATTTGTACTTAGGGAAATTTTCTTGGGATTGAGGTTCGTTTTTATAAATGTATAGTTGCTGAGGTTTGTCTTCATTATTTATCCTTGATTGGTCGACGTTTCGAAGGGGGTCCCCCGTCTTTTCGAAGGTAATTTTGACAAAACATTTATGATTAAAAATTAGTAACGGAACAGTTTTTTGAGAGCGTAATAGGAAAATTCTTCTATTTCTGTGTTGTACTAGTTTAGTTGCCAAAATGGAATGATGTTTCATAAGATCGGTTACCTCAGCAACTAATCAATTCATAAAAACGAACCTCAATCCCAAGAAAATTCCTTAAGTACGAATCAAAAGGTTTAAGAAACATTTTCAACATATACAAGGCACGGGTTGAAACATAAATTACAGAATCCCACGGAAAACAGGTAATCTACCTTATGAACATCATTCCAAACTGACAACTAAATAGTACGACAGAAAAATTGAAGAATTTTCCTATTACGCTCTCAAAAGTCTCTCCTGTCACTAATTTTCAATCATAAATGTGTCAAAATTATGTCCTTCCAAGAAGACGAGGGACCCCCCGTCGAAACGTCGACCAATACAGAATAAATAATGAAGACAAACCTCAGCAACTAATAAATTCATAAAAACGAACCTCAATCCCTAGAAAATTTCCTTAGGTACAAATCGAAAGGTTCAAGAAGATTTTCAACATATACAAGCCATGGGTGGAAACATGCTATTTTCTTCTCATCAATTAGAGATCCCAAGGAAAACAGGTAACCTACCTTATGAAACATCATTCCAAACTGGCAACTAAACTAGTACAACAAAAAATAGAAACATTTTCCTATTACGCTCTCAAAAAACTGTCCTGTTACTAATTTTTGATCATAAATGTTGTGTCAAAATTATGTCCTTTGAAGAAGACGAGGGACCCCCCGTCGAAATGTCGACCAATAAAGATTAAATAATGAAGACAAACCTCAGTAAATAATCAATTTATAAAAACGAACCTCAATCCCAAGAAAATTCCTTTATATATATATGTTTCTATTTTTTTGTTGTACTAGTTTAGTTGCCAGTTTGGAATGATGTTTCATAAGGTAGGTTACCTGTTTTCCTTGGGATTTTCTAATTGATGAGAAGAAAGATAGCATGTTTCCACCCATGGCTTGTATATGTTGAAAATGCTTCTTGAACCTTTCGATTTGTACCTAAGGAAATTTTCTAGGGATTGAGGTTCGTTTTTATGAATTTATTGGTTGCTGAGGTTTGTCTTCATTATTTATTCTGTATTGGTCGACGTTTCGACGGAGGGTCCCTCGTCTTCTTGGAAGGACATAATTTTGACACATTTATGATTGAAAATTAGTGACAGGAGAGACTTTTGAGAGCGTAATAGGAAAATTCTTCAATTTTTCTGTCGTACTATTTAGTTGTCATTTGGAATGATGTTTCATAAGGTAGATTACCTGTTTTCCGTGGGATTATGTAATTTATGTTTTAACCCGTGCCTTGTATATGTTGAAAATGTTTTTTAAACCTTTCGATCCGTACTTAGGAAATTTTTTGGGATTGAGGTTCGTTTTTATGAATTGATTAGTTGCTGAGGTAGCCTATCTTATGAAACATCATTCCATTTTGGCAACTAAACTAGTACAACACAGAAATAGAAGAATTTCCCTATTACGCTCTCAAAAAACTGTTCCGTTACTAATTTTTAATCATAAATGTTTTGTCAAAATTATGTCCTTCGAAGAAGACGGGGGATCCCCCTTCGAAACGTCGACCAATAAAGAATAAATAATGAAGACAAACCTCAGCAACTGATACATTTATAAAAACGAACCTCAATTCCAAGAAAATTTCCTTAAGTACAAATCGTAAGGTTCAAGAAGCATTTTCAACATATACAAGGCATGGGTGAAAACATGCTATCTTTCTACTCATCAATTAGAGAATCCCACGGGAAACTGTTAACCTACCTTATGAAACATCATTCCAAACTGGCAACTGAACTAGTACAACAGAAAGATAGAAGAATTTTCCCATTACCTACGCTCTTAAAAAACTGTCCTGTTACTAATTTTTAATCATAAATGTTTTGTCAAAATTAAAAGAGGGGACCAATAAAGAATAAATAATGAAGACAAACCTCAGCAACTGATTAATTCATGAAATCGAACCTCAATCCAAAGGAAAATTTCGTCAAGTAGAAATCAAAAGGTTCAAGAAGCAATTTCAACATATACAAGGCACGGGTGAAGACATGTTATCTTTCTATCATCAATTAGGGAATCCCACGAAAAACAGGTAACCTATCCTATGGAACATCATTCCAAACTGGCAACTAAACTAGTACAACAGAAAAAAATTTCTATTACGCTCTCAAAAAACTGTCCTGTTACTAATTTTTAATCATAAATGTTGTGTCAAAATGATGTCCTTTGAAGAAGACGAGGGACCCCCCGTCGAAACGTCGACCAATAAAGAATAAATGATGAAGACAAACCTCAGCAACTAATAAATTTATGAAAACGAACCTCAATCCCAAGAAAATCTCTTTAAGTAAAAATCTAAAGGTTCAAGAAGCATTTTCAACATATACAAGGCATGGGTGAGAACATGCTATCTTTCTACTCATCAATTAGAGAATCCCACGGAAAACAGGTAACCTACCTCATGAAACATCATTCCAATCTGGCAACTAAACTAATACAACAAAAAAAATTTTAGAATTTTCCAATTACGCTCTCAAAAAACTGTCCTGTTACTAATTTTTAATCATAAATGTTTTGTCAAAATTATGACCTTTGAAAATACGAGGGACCCCCCGTCGAAACTTCGACTAATAAAGAATAAATAATAAAGACAAACCTCAGCAACTGATCAATTTATAAAAACGAACCTTAATCCCAAGAAAATTCCTTAAGTACTCGAAAGGTTCAAGAATCATTTTCAACATATACAAGGCATGGGTGGAAACATGCCAACTTTCTACTCATCAATAACAGAATCCCACGAAAAACAGGTTACCCACCTCATGAAACATCATTTCAAACCGGCAACTGAAGTAGTACAATAGAAAAATGAAAGAATTTTTCCATTACGCTCTCAAGAAACTGTCCTGTTACTAATTTTTAATCATAAATGTTATGTCAAAATTATGTCCTTTGAAGAAGACGAGGGACCCCCGTCGAAACGTCAACTAATAAATAATAAATGATGAAGAAAAACTTCGGCAACTAATGAATTTATAGAAACGAACCTCAATCCCAAGAAAATTTCTTTAAGTACAAATCGAAAGATTCGAGAAGCATTTTCAACATATACAAGGCCTGGGTGAAAACATTCTATCTTTCTACTCCTCAATAATAGAATCCCACTGGAATCAGGTAACCTACCTCATGAAACATCATTCCAAACTGACAACTGAACTAGTACAACAGAAAAATAAAATAATTTTCCTATTACGCTCTCAAAATCTGTCCTGTTACTTTTTTTTAATCATAAATGTTGTGTCAAAATTATGTCATTTGAAGAAGACGAGGGAACCCTCCGTCGAAACGTCGACCAATAAAGAATAAATAATGAAGACAAACCTCAGCAACTAATGAATTAATAAAAACGAACCTCAATCCCGAAAGAATTTCCTTAAGTGCAAATCGAAAGGTTCAAGAAGCATTTTCAACATATACAAAGCGTGGGTGGAAACATGCTATTTTTCTACTCATCAATTAGAGAATTCCAAGGAAAACAGGTAACCTACCTTATGAAACATCTTTCCAAACTGGCAACTTAACTAGTACAATAAAAAAATTGAAGGATTTTCCTATTACGCTCTCAAAAAACTGTCCTGTTACTAATTTTTAATCATAAATGTTTTGTCAAAAATATGTTTTTCGAAGAACTGCCAATACGTGATAAATGATGAAGACAAACTCAGCAACTAATAAATTCATAAAAACGAACCTCAATCCCAAGAAAATTTCCTTAAGTACAAATCGAAAGGTTCAAGAACATTTTCAGCATATACAAAGCATGGGTGAAAACATGCAATTTTGCTACTCATCAATCAGAGAATCCCACGGAAAACAGGTAACCTACCTTATGAAACATCATTCCAAACTGGCAACTGAACTAGACAATGAAAAATAGAGAATTTTTATTACGCTCCCAAAAACTGTCCTGTTACTAATTTTTAATCATAAATGTTTTGTCAAAATATGTGTTTTGAAGAAGACGAGGGACCCCCTCGAAACGTTGACCAATAAATAATAAATATGAAGACAAACCTCAGAACTAATAAATTTATAAAAACGAACCTCAATCCCAAGAAAATTTCCTTAAGTACAAATCGAAAGGATCAAGAAGCATTTTCAGCATATACAAAGCATGGTTGAAAACCTGCTATTTTTCTACTCATGAATTATAGAATCCCACGGAAAACAGGTAACCTACCTTATGAAACATCTTTCCAAACTGGAAACTGAACTAGTACAACAGAAAAGTTGAAGAATTTTCCTATTGCGCTCTCAAAAAACTATCCTGTTACTAATTTTTAATCATTAATGTTGTGTCAAAATTATGTCCTTTGAAGAAGACGACCCCTGTCGTAACAACGACCAATGAAGTATAAATAATGGAGACAAACCTCAGCAACTAATGAATTTATAAAACTAAACCTCAATCCCAAGAAAATTTCTTTAAATACAAATCGAAAGGTTCAAAAGCATTCTCAACATATACAAGGCACGGTTGAAAACGTACCTTATGAAACATCATTCCAAACTGGCAACAAATTAGTACAACAGAAAAATAAAAGAATTTTCCTATTACGCTTTCAAAAAACCTTTCTTAATCATAAAAGTATTGTCAGAATTATGTCTTCTGAAGAAGACAAGAGACCCTCCGTCGAAACGTCGACCAATAAAGAATCAATAATGAAGACAAACCTCAGCAACTAATAAATTTATAGAAACGAACGTCAATCCAAGAAAATTTCCTTAAGTATAAATCAAAAGTTTCAAGAAGCATTTTCAACATATTCAATATATATATATATATTATATATATATATATATATATATATATTATATATATATATAACTTTTTAATCATACTTATTTTCTGTAGATTGGATCAATGACATAAAGTATTTTCGGTCATTGGACACCTGAGTGTTATGAATAACACCCAAATTGAAACTCCGAGAATGTACCTATGAGAATCAGCATGAAGTGCTAGTTTGTGCTTCGATTCATATGAATAAAAAATATTTCGCTTTGAGAAGTACCTGCACCCAGTACATAAAGTAGAAACTCGTGATTTTTTCCCCAAGTCTGTGCCTGTAACGGATAACAACAGTAGTAATTATAGCGTTCCTCATATTCCTGCATCAATACTATTATCAAATCAGTCAATCAGCGTCCATCTTTTGGTGCAATGGGTGAAAGCAGTAAAAGAACTAATGAAATTTGCGAATCCCTAATGGGATTAGTAAATATGTTACGCGCTTTTCCAAGTCACAAATACCAGCCCTCCAACAATCAAAATCTCAAGCACTCGAACCGATGAAAAAACAGTGGGACTCAACTGCGGATCACAAGCAAGTCAAGTGTACAAGAAAACTACCAATATGAAATTCAGATTCATGAAAAAGATCAATATTGATGGAAATGACGATAAAAAAATCATCATGCAGGATTGGGAAAACAAATTTTGAAAAACAAGTTCTTACAAAAAATCCAGGTGAAATAATATCTCCATAAATGATAATACAGATAAAGTAATGGATGGAAAAAGTTCTTCACATGAGTTACATACAATGTTTTCTACTACCGAGAAAAGAATGACACAAATCGAAAAAAAAAAAAAAATTCACGCAGTAGTGCATAAAAAGTAATAATTTAGGTTTCGTATTTTACTTTACCCACTAGGGCATGATAGTTCACATTACGCCCTATGAAGCGTGCGTGAAGTATTTCACGCACGGTAGTAGGAAAACTTGGAAATAACATTTTTGTTACTCACTTTCTCCATTTAAATTGAAATATAATGTATTTTTTCATTTTATGGTACCTTGCCTGTAAAGTTTGTATATTTCTTCTGTGCCAAGGTTTATAGGGTAAGTGAAAACTGCTTTCACATCAGAATTCTGAATATTGGATTTTTCATTATTTTAATATTTAATTTTTCATTTTATGAAACTATTTGTCGCCATACAACAAACTGACACAAAAAGCAGTCATGAAGATACAATCCCTCAATCAACTTCTGCTTCTGAAACGTGTACAACAAATGATGATGCTGCCAGTGAAGTACATGCGCCTGAAAAAAATTAACCTCATAAAGTTAGTCCTCGTGAAAAATACGAAACAAACGTTATCAAACAACTTTCGAATAACGAATAACAAAGGTAGTTTTGCTGAAACAACTGAGAATTTCAGATATGAAAGTGAAAACAATCAAGAGAGAGCTGAATCCAGATGTTGATGTACAATCTAATTTGAACAATGCTAGTAATATCGTTCACGTTGAAGAGGGACGATCTCATTTCAACTTTTTTGAGCGGTTACAAAATAAATACATATGTTAGACAAAAAAACACTTTCTCAAAAATGATAATAATAAAAATGATAAATACTTTTGTATTCCGACTTTTACTCACCCTAAGGTAGAACAAGAATGATTCCTGCTAACGCAGATCACCTCTGTTGCCGGCTTCGTCTAATTTTATCATCAGTCCGGTGGCAAAATCGTTCGTTTTAAAGATTGACCCATATTTTCGGTATATCAAAATATGACCTATGTCAGTCGATTTTCGATGTCATTTCAACACATGGAATGGAAATCTACGACACGTCACCGTGGTCGTGGCAAAAGTTATATGCAAAAAACGAAAAAAATTGGAATATTCTAAAAATCAAAATGAAGGCGCTATTAATCCCAGTATAATAGAGTCATTCAAAAAATTATTTCACTGTTCGAAAGAACTATTGCGTACTTTGAGATGATTCATAGGGAATTAAAAAATCAAAAATTCGTTTTCCGAAAATGAGTATTAGTTTGAGCGGAGACAAAATTTACAATAAAATTTTACTTATTCATCACGCTGAAAGTCATCCACAGTTCATTCTGATGAAATTCTTCATTCAACAAATTTTGCGCAGTTTCCAAGCAACATGTTTATAATTGCTATGTATAATTCTATTCTCGATGATAAATTGACTAAAGCAAATTGAACACAACGGATACGAGGACCGCATGGCTTCTCGGTACGCCTCTACCGGCGACAAGACATATCTTAACGCGACAGTTCGTAACCCCATAAAAGGTAACAGACAAGGAAGGTATGGAATTAAACGATCATTGTAATTGGATATAGCTAATGAGAGGAATGTCTTCGAACATATAAATTGAGAAATATTAGTGATCTTCTAACTAGTGTCTAGTGTTTTCTGAATAATAATTGTAAGAAATTTAATTTGGCAAATAAACTTACGTATGGTCCTAGTTCGCGTGGAAAACGCAGTCTTATATACCAACATTTCGAGTTTGTTCAAAATCGGGATACCGAATCTGGAATTGTGCATTGGAATTGTCGGAACAGTTATAATTACAAGTGCAAAGCAATTATGCATACAAAAGGTGACGATTATGTCGGGACTTTTTCCAAGCCCACAACACATTTTCTAATATCGAGAATAGCCATGATCATTATTGGCTACTCGAACCCCATTTAACTTTAACAACCCTGAATTGTTCCCCTTGCAGTGCGGCTGCAAGAATAGAGGTGAAGTCAATCAGGTGAAAGACACATTTATAAAAATATAGATTTATTAAAATGAATGAGCAATAGGAAAAACAAAGTACTTACATTACAATATCCATTTCTGGTGCCATTGGGAGAAGTGTCATCCGCCGATTATTTTCGATGTTTACTCGATTAAAACTCGCGATCAACTGCCTGTTCTATTCTCCTCAGTTATTAGCAAAACCCGACAATCAATGCCCCTCTCCACAGGTCATTCCTTCCGAAAATCTCTGATCAGCATTATTTGCTGATCGAGTTCAATTAATGTAATTCAACACCTCAGTTCCTGCTATTTCTCTCTGCAATGTTCTATACAGGGTATTGATTTAATTATGAGATACAAACGAGTGCAGAACAGGAACTGAAATGCCCTTGTGGCCTTTAGGAGAGAAAACATTTGAATTTTGGATTTATTAAACTTATGCTTCATGACAATATCATCAAATGCAACGAAGAACATTCACATATTGTACAACTTTTCGCAGCAAATGCAAAAAAAATGGTAAATGAGATGAAAGCAAATATGAAAAATCCTGGAGCAAACCAAGAATTGTCTATAGTACGAAATTCTTGAAACAAATGAGAGCGTTAAATTACTACTTCCAGAAAAGACTTCAATTTCAAGAACACTTCAGCGTGCCAAACAGAGAGAAACAGTTCTTGTACTTGCTACTCCCAACAAGATAAATTTTGTACTTCCCGAAAAATACAACAACTTGCTATACATGACAGTGGATCTGATTAACCTGATGAATATTAATATTTGACATGAACAGTTACTATACTTTAACTGACACATCAAAATTGGTTAGCCGATGGAATTTTCAAAGTTTTACCTGAAATATTCTTTCAACTTTATACCATCTACGTTCAACTTGATGGTAAAGCATTTCCCTGTATTTTTGTCTAAATTTAGTAATGCTCAACTTGCTAAAAAAAACTAATAGTTGACCTTACGAATTATACTGTTACGAATAGTTTTAGCTACGAACTGTCGATGTTGCGAAGTGAAGTCGTTACGAATTATCGGCGTTACGAATTGTCCGTTATCATTTGTGGGGTTACGAACTGTCGCGTTACGATATGTCATGGAACCTTCTCCACCACCTATGTTTTCATTCAGTTATGGCAGTATTCACTCGTCATTCCCATGGTCTAAGTACTGTTCCAGTGTCTACCAACAAATAAGAAGTGTTTTTTGTGTCGGGGGATTTTGTTTGTGATGAATAATATTTGACATTTTGTTTTCTTTACGCGTGTATATTTATTTTTAAGAGACTATGGTTGCGTTCTCCTCATTATTATATAACGTGAAAAGAGACGGAAAGAGGGGTACAATGTTTTGATGCCAATATTTATGAGTCAGCCGCAAATACTTGCCAATATCAGGAAAATCATAGATCTTCACTGCAATGATGCAACTTGCAGAAACAATAGGTGTCCATGCAGGAAAGAAGACGTTGAAACGGAAAACATTCTCAATTGAATATTGAATTTATTTCTGTGAATTGAAAAACACATTAAAGAAGACGTGTTCTTTACGGATGACTGCAATTGCAAATTTGCATGTTTCAATAACGAAACTGAATATGTGGAAAATAACGAAGACTGAATAATGTACATAATAAATATCAATCTCGATTCTTTGTGAACGCAAAACGTGAGAACGGCTGAACCAAATTGGAAAGTTGCCCGGAAATTCGAATGTATAAGAAATTTGGCGTAGAAAAAGACTATCGAATCTTCCATTACCCAACGAGAAAATTGCTCGATGGTGACCTTCTTCTGCTCAGTAGGCGACACCAAGCAGAAGGAAAAGTTTCTAGGAAAAGTTATTTATTTCTGCTTGGTGTCGCCTATCAACTCCGTTCATGCGGAGTATTCCAATTATATCTTCTCTGAATGATAGGTATATTACCAGGGCATATTCATATTGTTAGTCTTAATACTGTTTTATGTCTTCAGTTCCTATTAAAGCTCCAGTGTATGAATAGGCCACATTACCAATATTAAACTTCAACAGAGTGAAAATACCAGAAGACAAGCTTTTAATTGAACTTAGTCAGGTACACACTCCTATTTATTTAATTGTTGCATTGTCCTCACCAACTAGCCTTAATTAATTATTCCATATTCACCACCATTAATAACTAATTCAATACTAAAACTACAGTAATACTTCTGTAATACTAATGTAATGTAGTTATTTTCTATAAATTAATATTAATTCATTTATCTTGAGCCGGCACCTCACCGAATTTTTTTTTTCAATCTGCATTGAGCCCAATCTAGTTTTATCATCCAGTTACAGAACCACGATCACATCGAAAGACTACTCGCCCAAATTATGGATATAACTTAATATAAAATCGTTAATACAGCAACTAACAGCAGATAATGACCTCACTGTCATCAAAATAACGTCATTTTATTATTCATGTTATATTCGTAGTTAATTGTTTGATTCAGATTCTGTTGATTTCATTCTCTGGAAATTGATTCATGTTTCGACTCAGACGAAATAATAGTATCTACTATCAAAAGATCATATGAGCACACAAGGAAAGAGTCCACGTATAACGAATCTAAGGAAAATATTCCACTACATTTATTTTCCCTGAGAACTCGGTAAATTTGGCGTTGTGAAGTGCCGCGAATATCGAGTACACTTCTCTCCGGAAAGGAATGCACGTACCAAAATCCACTGCGAACTATGGAATACGCCGTACGAAGTTACAAACGAATACACATCTTTGAATTCAACAAGAAATGTCTACTTGAATGGCGTGATATGACATTTCGAAAAAGCCCAAAGTGAATGAAAATGTATAGTTATTTACGTTGACTATTTTCCTTATTGTTTGAAAAAACGAGATATCATTGCAATCAACACCTATGTAGGGAAACAGGAAATGCAAAATTGATCAAGTAAGGGATTTTGAACTCACTACATATAGTGATTTGATATTTATTCAAATATATTTTTTCATATGCTAAAAGCCTCAGGTTTCAAGTAGGGCAATGACTAACTGAATTTCGTTATTTTCAGAATATCAGGGAAAAGTTCTCGTGGAGTAGTGGTTGAGCAGTCTATCACGTGGGGGGCTTGCGTTTGATTTCAGTTCAAGGATTTTTTTTTACTCGGTTCCAGATACAAACATTTGATTTGATAGTGACAAATTTATATATATATATATATATATTTATATATGTATATTTATATATATATTCTTATATTTCGAATAAAGGTTATATTATAATTTTATTTTACTCGGTATTATTTATATATATATAAATATATATATATATATAATATTATATATATAGTATATTATATATTTATTCTTCAATTTCGAAATAAGTGTCATTTAAATCAATTTTTATCAACGACGTTTCGAATAAGTATTTGTCATCATCAGTTGAATAGATTAAAATAAAATATGGAGTTGAGACTATTTAACTTAACACAATATTGAAATGTATGCACTGAAATAATTATTTAATACATATGGTTCGAATATAACACGTTATCAATCAATATCAATATCGTAATATATGAGTATTCACTTACAAGTTATTTCATTTTGAATTTCTGCGTTCTCATCTACGAACGTATTGTGGTTGTGACTGCGAAGCAGTAGATCTGTTTTATCATTTACCATAAGTACACCGGATTGTTTATATTGAGTTCTAGTATATGAGCCGGACTGTATTTTTTTGGCAGCATGTAAAGATCAGTTTCTATTATTATTACTATGAACAAATTTGAAAAAGGTTGTTATAAATCTGGCTTGAGTTTTTGATATCATTTTTATTGTTCTATGATGTATCATTTCAAGGAATGTTCTTACTCTTGGATTCCTTTCTTTGGTCAAAATTTCAACGTTGTTAGTGTCAAACTTATGTTGATTTTCTTTTTCGTGTTTGGATAAAGATGTAATGTCGGTTTTCGAGTATTTGTGGGTTTGTACTCGTTTCTGCAAATATTGTTTTGTATATAGGTACTTTGACAGTCTCTACACGGTATTCTATATACTGTATGAGTTTGTCAGTTTCTTGTTTTCTGGTTTAATTTTAATAAATGGTTTGTTCTATTTTCAGTGGTGTGAAAAGTTATGTTGTGTTTTCCATTGTTTATTATTTATCGATAGTTGTCTATGTATGTAAGGTATGTATTTTGTTGTTGTCTTTTCTTCATTATAATTTTTATGAAGATCGCATGTATTTTTTCTATTGTTTTTTCTGCAAAGTGGCTGGAGTAATTATTTTCTTTCAGTATATTCCTGATTATTTCCATATCACTTTTTCCGAATTTTGGGTGAGTAACCGATATAGCTCTGTCAGTTAAATTTTGAATAATTTTTTTTGTAACTCAGGAGCTACAATTTGTGGAATTTTCCGCAATATAACAGTTTCACAAAATCATATAATAATCTCTCTGGATATATTTTCTTCATATACAAATATAGATACAAAATTAGCGATAGATATATAAAGAGAAAAATGGCATGAAATACAAAGTCACACAACACTAATTTTGGAAGAGTTTTTGAAAGGAATTGAATTATGCTTAACCTCAACATACTTTCAATCAGAAAATAAATAATACTCACAAACATTCGGAATTGCAATGGGATTTCCAATTGCTGCAACAGTAGCAAATCTGGTTATGGAGTATGTTGAAAAAAATCATCAAATCACTTACTTCAACCAATACTTTAAACGATATTAGACGATTGTTCAACCTGTATTTCTACTGACAAAGTTAATGAAATTCTGGAAAAATTTAATAAATATTATCCTAGAATGAAATTTACAATAGATTAAGAGATAGAAAAAAAAATAAACTTTTTCGACACAACAATAAAACACGACATACTGGAAAATTTTTCACAAACTGGTTATGAACCAAATGCATCAAATTGTTACAAAAACATTTGTCAAACGCACCACTTGTTACAAAAAAAGTGAAAGTAAAGAAAATAATTACCTTGAAAAAAAATAAAAAAACGAATACATGCGATCTACAATAAGAATGATAATAAATGAAAGAAAACGACAACATAAATACCTTCACCATACATATACAAACTATCAAATACAATTGATGAAAAAATGGAAAAACACAACATTACTATTTCACAACGAATGGAAAATACGAACAATATCATTTATTCAAAATTAAAACCAGAAATACGAAAAAACAACCAAACTCATATAGTATACAGAATAGTGTGTGAAGACTGTCAAAGTATCTATATGGGTCAAACAAAACAATATTTGCAGGAACGAGTACATCGGGCGAGGCTAGTAGTCAGATGGGTGACCCGAGTCAAGTAAAGTTCACATTGAAATGCCCCAACAACTCAGCTACAGACGTCATATCAATATGAACGAGATTTGACGATAGATATGCAGTTCTTGGGAGGGGACGTCAAGATGGCAGACCCTAGATAATGAGCTCGTTGGAGAGCCCTTCCCCTGAAACAACAGATGATTTCGCAAAATTTCGTGTTGGTGTTGAGCCCTGGTTGCAGAAATAGGCCGATTTGATTTGAAAGAGAGAGCAATTATTTTTAACTTCTGAGTGCATTTGAATAAAAGCTTTCTCCATTAATTATTTCATTTTATGCGTTTAAATACTTCAGTATGCCTCAATCTATGCATTTATGTCAAAGACTCGTTATCATGAGGTTTTTTACCTGTATGTTCTGAGATCTCTAGTCCTTCAATGAGGAGACCATCTAAAGATCAACTCTTTCGCCATCTTAGAGTTGCCCTCTTCAATTAATGAATTTAAACCGAAAATCAATGATCTTAGACTAAATTCATAATCTTTGACCCCAAAATCCCCAACATATCAATTTTGAATCGAATCGGGCCATAATAACAAAACTTGTCCGCCATCAAAATTCACAATTTGATAAAAAGTCATTATCCCCAAACCCGAAAACCCCCACATACCATTTTTGAATTGAATGGACGATTAACACAGAGATCATCGGCATCTTGGAGCCGCCATTTTGATTTTATGAATTTTGAAGAAAAATTATAATCTTGAAAACCCTACATACCAATTTTGAATCAAATCAGACCATAAACCTAAATCTCGTCCGCATCCGAGCGCCATTTTGTTTGTTTCTATAACAAAAATTCCACCATTGAATTTCATAAATTTCCATAATATCCAACTCCAAAAACCCCCACATACAAATTTTGAATCGAATCGTACCATAATCACAAAACTCGTCCACCATACTGGAACTGCCATTCTGTTTTTTTCTCTAACATAAATTTCATAATGCATTGTCACCGGAATTATGGTTACCTGCCAAATTTAGCTCAATGGATGTCGACAAGTTCTCCAAAAATGTATTACAAATTTTGACCGAAAAATGACAGAATGACATACGAACGAGCAGTTGAATAAACTAGTAAAAAAAAACTTTCATCACTGACTTTCCTCACTTCCGAATCATTTTTGTGCCGCATTCAGAGAAATATATTTAATCAGTGGAGATTTAGATGAATTCCTGAAGAAATAAGAGTTCAAAATCATTTAATTGCATTCTGTTCATAGAATATGTTCGTCATTCCAACTACCGGTTAGATCTATGTAGAAAGGATGACAAAATATTCGAAGGTCCGTGTATGGAAATCATCTAGCTACAGTGCAGGAATTGATATACTGAGGAACAAAGTTATAATTATGAATTATGCAGTGAGTTCATTATAGATTGTAGGGGGGCCGATATGGCTATTCGGCCCCTCCTTAGCTCGACTTATGAGGTCTTTTCTACATTACCCTTCATCTTTCCAAGACCAGTGATTCCGAGAGTCCTTGCAGAGCGTCAGTTTTCTGGTAGCCACATTCCTGATGTCTGAGGGCATCAATTAAAAATCTTCGAGAAAGATGTTTAAGTGAAGTTCTCTCACTGTCTGACTCATTCATTTTCTTGGGGTGATAATCCAAAGGACAATGTCCAGTGAGCAGTTCCGTCACCAGTTTCAATTCTTTCTTGTCCAACTCGAGAATATGTTAAGCTTCCTTTGGAGATGGGCTAAGAAGCCTTCTCACTTGTCTCTGCTCTGAAATCTCTTACCAGTGGGTTTTCATTTTGTCAGCTTCCCAGCGCCAAAACTATTTTTTGCTGTGGCTTGGAAAAGGTCACAGAAAGGTTCTGAATCAGAAAATTGAGTTTTTGCTCCCTCCATGCTGAGGCTTTCTGCTTTCTCATTGCCTCGTGACCTGACACCCATATCAGAGTGACCTAATTGTTCGTGGCCAGTTAACTTAGGGAGGGTTTGCAGTCCCAGGTCAGTCTAAACTCACAAGTGTGTGACTTGCTTTTAGTACTGCTTGGCTCTCTGCTGGGACATGAATCTCTGCCCCCTGCAATCTTTTTTCGAAGCATTCTTGGACGCAAATTTTTAAAGCTGCTCGAAAAATTGCTGGGGCTTTATATGGGTTTTGAGCGCCTATAATTGGGAACTGTTACTTCCGTCCATCTGGAAACCATCACTATGCCATTTACTAATGCATTTCTTTCCAGTTTGGGACCGTTTGTTGTGAATATACAAGGTGTCAGTGAATTAGTGCGATAATCTTCGGGGGATGATTCTGCATGGAAAAATGATGACAGTTTGCTATATAACTTTTGTCCGCAAATGCTTCGTTTTCCGAGATTCGGGGTGTTAAAGTTTTTCTTATACACTGACTATTTGTTTATTGCTCTGGAGCCAGTCAAAATATGCGAATGAAATTAGGCAAGTTTCTGAAGGTAGTTATTGCGCATTTTTTTACATGCGATTAAAATTTTTATGTTCATCGTTGGCGCGCATACGGGTAATGATCTGAATTTCTTTAAAGAAAAAAATGGTACGCCACTGGGATATTCCGATTGGAGGACCAGTTTTGAGTTGCTCGTTCAATTTGCGACAAAAAATCTCTCTTCCCTTCTTTTCGTATGGGGCGCCGTTTTTATGCAAAAAAATAAAACATCTTAACGCGTATTTTTCATTTCTTCAATACATTATCAAGAACTATCTAATACAATAACGTTAAACCAGAACAATAACAGAAAATAACACCTATAAATGTATAGGCGCAAAGCTACAACAAATGTTCGAAATGACCTCCCTCAGACGTGATACAAGATTCAACTCTTCGCCTCATTGATTGTCGTATTCGCGCAAATATTCCTGGTATATTTCCTATTGTTTCACAGCCGACTATAATTTGATTCCTCAGGTCTTCAACATTTTCGACGGGAGTGGAATGAACTATGACTTAAGGAAACCCAAATGCAAAAATCTAGAGGATTAAAATCAGAGATTGAAGGCCAATGTTCCGTACAATAATGCTAAAATGGACTGGTGCACCATCATGCATGAACCAGAAGTGTTGTCTCAGCTGTAGAGTAATTTCTTCAAGAAGAACAGGAAACTCTTCCTGTGGAAAATTGAAGTAAAAGTTGCCTGTTAGTCGTTGTGGGAGGAAATATGGACCGAATAAATGATCACCAAGTACCCCAAGCCATACTTTCACTGAAAACTGATGCTGAAAACGAGCTTCATAGATTCCATGTGGATTTTCCTCAGCCCAGAGGTGATTGATATGGGAATGCCGTAAACACTGTCGTCCAAAATTAGTTTTGTCAGTTAACAAAATGCCATTTAAAAAATCAGGAATTTGAGCGATTTGATGAAGAATCCAATGGCAAAAAACTATGCAAAAATTGGGTAGTATAGCTTGCAACCGTTGAAATGAAATTGATACAATTGCTGTTCTCCAAGAATTTCAAATACAGTTGAGGTGCTCACATTCAGTATGTTAGCTATTTTTCGAGTACTTGTTTCAGGTGACTCCGCAATTAACTCAAGAACTGCTTTTTCTAGTTGCAAAGTTCGTACTTCTCGGGGGCGCCCGCAGTCAGCGATTTATTCATTTATTTTCTAGCAAACGTTGGTTGGATACAACTCACATACAATCGTCGAGCTTGCCGACCATTTCCATCACTTTGACCTTAGACAAAATGCATTTCTGACTATTCCGCATTTGTATAAATATCCATTCTTTTAGACAAAAAAAATATTATTACTCATTATCATTATTGTTTCACCAAACTTATAGCTTGAGAATAAAGAAACGCTAATTTGTCATTTTGTTGAATAATTCATATTCAACAGAATGTTGAGAGTAGCTTACTAGCATCGCTACTAGATAATGTATTAAAGTAATGACATATACGCGATAAGATGTTTTATTTTTTTGCATAAAAACGGCACCCCATACAGAAAAAAGGCAAAAAAATTTTTTTGTCACAAATTGAACGAAGAATTCAAAACTAATAATTTGGAATCTCTCAGTGGCGTAGCATTTTTTTTTTTAAAAATTGAGATCATTACCCGTATGCGCGCCAATGATGAACTCAAAATTTAATTGCATGTCAAAAAATCGCAATAACTACTTTGAAACCATCAATTTCATCTGCATATCTCGACCGGTTTCAGAGCAATAAATTAATAGTCAGTTTTTAAGAAAACGAAGCATTGGCTGACGAACGTTATATAGCAAACTGTCATTATTTTTCCATGCAGAATCACTCCCTGAAGTTTGTCGCACTTATTCACTAACACCTTGTATATGGTGGTTGGTTATAACCACTCCATAATAGCTAGTACTTCTTGGGATTCTAGCTAAATATTTTCCAGAATCTTCAATGTCTTCAATGTCCAATCAGATTTGCAGCTCTCAAGTTTCATGTCTGGTGCAGTCTGGGGGCACCCCCACATTTTTCTCTATTGCACACAAATTCCATGGCGGACGGTTCAGCATTACGTCTAATGCTGGAGTGGAGCACGTGGATATTGTCCCAGTGATTCCCAGACAGAATAATTGTTGGTCGATTTGTGCCGAGTCCTGTTGGCCACCTCACTAATGAGGCATGGGTGACCATGGGTTTGATAATCGTTCGATATGACCAGTATGTCATTTTCGGCTTCAAATCCCATGTCTTGCCAAAAACTCTGCGGCACGTCCAGGTAGCCGCTTTAGCCTTGGAAAGAATGTTGTTCGTATATTGGTCAAAGATGTTGATATGGTATTCCCAAATTGAGATTCATTCTGAAAGAATATGTGAACAAATTTTAGATCATTATAATTACTACAGAAAGGGGTGAGAGGACAACGGATGTTATGTGAATTTAGGACCGATATTATAATTTATATTTGATTGAAATATAATTAGAGGTGCATCAGAATCTTGTGATGATAGTAGCATAGATGGATCGATTTGGTTATATATGATTGTTTACGTAAAGATGAGGTTTATAACTCTGAATTTTTGGAAACATAAAAGTGATTCAGTAACAGTTCACATCAAAAACTTTCGCGTAAATAGATTCGATACTCCTCGAGAAAGCTATCTTTGAGTTTATTTCTATTTGAGATAATTCCGCAATATACCAACATGAATGTAATAATGATAATGTCACTGATTTTTTGAGAGAGGAGAATATCGAGTTTCGGTGACTCGTGCTAGAGAATATGTTTAATCATCAAATTCTTCCCTGCACAAATTATTCCTCTATATTCCTGATTATGATTTGCTTTTATTTTCAATAAATTTTCAACTTTGCAAGTCATATTGAACCACTTTTTCAATAGATTTTGGAGCTACCACTCACGTTTTGGTAACTTTCCACCGTCGATTCAAAACCTCAACATACGAAATGCAAGGAGTTTGCTAACCACTGCACTCCAAACTCATGTTTATTGGACATTCAGAACTGTAATAGCCAGACTTCGTTGACCATAGTTTCACTCAGTGGGAGCTGAATTCCGAATTTGACCGTTAGGATGACCGGAGAATAATTATACTAACTGGGTACTATTCGATGAACCGTCATAAATAAGGGAATATTTCAAATAGTCATGTTTGAAAAATAATCTGAATGTGTTTGGAATTGATTCGTTATTTGGATATATGGCAAGAAGTGCATTGGAGTAGGGTGAAAGTGATTCGATTGGGGACTATTGGATGATACTGAATAGTTGTAGGTGTGGCAGTAGTAAACGGAAGATGAAACCAAAATCATTCAAATATTTTTTCTCAGCTACAGTGAATTCAATTCATTGATTTATACTGTTTACTTGGTAACGGAATATAGGGGATAGAAAATATCACACACTCCAACTGATTCGGTGGTATTTCTATATATTACAGAAGGAGTTCGATTTCATGAATGTGTAGATCGAAAGAAAAATCACGCTTTGAAACCCAGTTCCCACAGGCGAATGAGTGAGAATTGAAAATTATCGAATAAATAATACTTTATTACGATAAGAAAAAAATATACAGAAAATTTATTCCTAATTGAATGAAATATCTTCCCAATTCGAATATATACTTTTTTCTTAAGTAAAAAATTTGTATATGTCGGGAATATCAACCCTTCGGAATATTATTGAAATGGATATATTAATTTTTTTTAACCTTTCAATTCTAGAGACAATAAATAATAGTTTAAGAAAACTTTAAAACACGCTTTTATAGAAAACCAGACTAAAAAAATAGAAAGAAAGAAAAACATGTATTTTATTTAAAAAAAGCGTGGGTGCATGGTATCACCTCGGCCAACAATTACCTGTGATCTGAAACATTTCTCACTTTACTGCCCTAGGTTATGTACTATATGATTATTGATACCATGCACCCCACGCTTTTTTTTAAATAAAATACATGTATTTCTTATTTTCTATTTTTTCAGTCTGGTTTTCTATAAAAGCGTGTTTTTTAGTTTTTTTAAACTATTATTTATTTCCTACTTTTTAGTGTGTTTTTTTTATAAAAGCGTGTTTTTTTAGTTTTCTTTAAACTATCATTATTATTATTTTTTTGCAAATAAAAACATGGAATAATCTTGTCAAATTGGGTAATCATAATTTTTACAGAAAAATCATAATATTCGACCCCAAAAACCCCCACATACCAATTTTCCATGGAATCAGACCATAATCACAAAACTCGGCCACCATTTTGAAACCACCATCTTGAATTTTTCAATTCTTACAGAAGAATCAAAATATTCGACCCCAAAAACCCCCACATACCAATTTTGAATAGAATCAGACCATGATTACAAAACTCGTCCACCATTTTGGAGCAGTCATTTTGAATTTTCCAATTTTGAAAAAGAATCTAATTCCGACCACGAAAACCCTAGATACCAATTTTGAAGCGAATCGGACATAATCACAAAACTCTACGCCATATTGGAGCCGCCATTTTGTTTTTTTTTCACACAAAAATTTCTTAATGCATTGTCACCGGAATTATGTACACCTGCCAAATTTCAGATCATTCGGACGTCTGGAAGTGGGTCAAAATCGTGCCCAATGGAGTCGGTTACAAACAAACATACAAGTGAAGCTGATATAAAGCGTGTGAAAAGAACGTTAACATGAAACTGACTATGTTTTTTTCTCTCGTGTTTTTGTTGAGGCATTCACATAGCTAATAATGATAGGTTCGGAGGCATTCCGCGAAATGTTTCCAGATTGAAAACAAAAAAGTATTCTTATGTGACAGGCTGTTGAATCTCTGAGTGAATGATATGAGAACGGAAAAAATACAACAAATAACATCCATCGTGGGATGAGACTTTCATATAGAATTCTGTGGGATTTTTCCACTACACTCCAAAATACATTAACTTTTATAATGGTAGTTTTTGTTTCACCTGTTGTCTTCAACTTTTACTGTATGACTGGAAATAGGTCGATTTCATATGTGAAAATAGTTCGGAGGAGGATTTGATACTATTGTTGCCCTACTTTATCGAAATGCGGTTGTGAATTTTTGGAAAAGTTTAATGGATTTCGATTTTTTCCCAGGATTTCTTTCTTTCATTGGGAGATAACCCCTATTGTCAGTCTGTCTCTGATCATGTTCGCTGCGTTAATCCATTCCTATCCTCTCCCAGGAACGAATCAATCTCAAGAAGCAAATACTTATTTCACAAACAAGTAAAATGGAGAGCACATGACCAAAATATTCATAGGTGTTTCAACTGTCATTGATGACATGACGTCAATTGGCGACATTAGCATTGTGGAATGTTACCAGCATTACAGTTTGATGTTGACTATGGAAGACAAGTAATTCTATGCAATATGATTGAATACAGTGGTAAAGTAATATCCTTCATCCCGAAGAACAATTGTTTTCGAGTAATGGTCACATAATCAAACTACACAAAAAACTGAATGCCATTTCGAAATTCAAGAAAAATCAATAATAAATTTCTGTGGTTCTTCTATGACACACAACGAATTTTGTTCTGATGGCAATTCACAACGTTTTCTCACTATATTCACTATTTATTTTTGTTATTTTTGGGTAATGGTCTTGTAATGCTTTCTTAATGTCAACTCGAGTACAAGCAATTGTCTCTGGAAGCGAAGTCTAGATAATTATAGTTCATATCCGTACAATAGTTTTTCCTGAATACTCATTATTCAGGTGGAAATATTTTTGAACTGCAAATTAAAATATATGTATGGCAATCTTCTTATATTATCTGATTTCCTTATGTGTGATTATATGCCATAAATAAGTCTCGATGGTCGATCCTACTCATATCATTGTTGTATTTCAGTATTGGAAGACGCTTTCATTTTCTTTTTTCCTTCAATTGGTAATGTTTATATTGTTTGTTTCCATACTCTATAGGGATATTCACATCCCTTCAACTTTTCCATTTCCCTATAAAATCTCCGAATAATAACTGAAAACTGTTTCACCACTTTCAAATTTTGCATTGGCCACTTCTCCTGTTTTATCTTCTCTATCTTTCAGCCAGTGCCAAACTCTTGTAAAAATTAACCATGGACATGGAGTGTCCATTCAGTTTCCCTCGTAAAGGCATAAGTGTTATCATCCACACACACTTTCCTGGGTCCAAGGTTATTGAAAATGAACTGCAGAGTGCTCACTGGGAAGTATTGCCACTAATCCCAACAGATCCAGCAGGAGCCCACGGAAAAAGTATTCACCAATCACAAAATCGAATGGCCCATTGAGAGCTTCAATCCTTTTTGATTGGCCCGAAAGGACGAACTATTTCCCACTTTACTACAAAATGGCCTCAAGTCTTTAAAGACTGTTCGAAGCTAGTTCCATTTTTGGTCACATACCGAAGGCCTG
Source organism: Gonioctena quinquepunctata (assembly GCA_018342105.1). NCBI lineage: Eukaryota > Metazoa > Arthropoda > Insecta > Coleoptera > Chrysomelidae > Gonioctena > Gonioctena quinquepunctata. The sequence continues at coordinate 263,050 of JAFIRS010001014.1, forward strand.
GAGGAAGGCTGCAATGGTGTCCATACCACAGAGGAGACCAAAGTCTTATCGACCCATCAGTTACATCTCCTTTCTCTTCAAAACAATGGAAAAAATTATGCCTCGTTATATTAGAATTGGGTTCCTTTCAGACATACTGCTCCATACAAACAGTCCACCTATCAAGCAGGCAAGTCAACGATTCAGGCTTCAGAGTGCTCGGCAAGTTTCTATCGCATTTGGTGTGGTCACTGACCGTGGATAATCTGATAGTGAAACAACATGAACCTGGAATTATGCTGATGACCTGGTCGTCACTGTTAGTGGCGAACTTACGGAATAATATCCAAGCGCATGCAGACAGCCCCCAATATTATCAAGAGCTGCTGCGCAAAGGAGGGACTAAATGCAAATCCTAGCAAAACGGTGCTGGTTCCATTCACAAAGCAGCGAAAGTATGAACTGAAAGCCCCAACCCTGAATGGAACTCGGCTAACTTTTCTCAAAAAAATAATTTACCTGGGTGTCGTATCAAGGCTCCAGCGGCAACCTAGACGTACCGCCAAGTTTTTGGCAAGAAACTGAAAATTACATACTGGTTATATCAAACGATCATCAAACCCTTGGTCACCTATGCCTCATTGGTATGATTGCCACACACCAAACGGTTGGTACTCGGATAAAATCAAGCTGCAGATATTATGCCAGATAGACACGACTCTAGTAAATTGGGAAGTGTTTATAAACAACCACCATACATTCACAACGAAAGGAATGCATAAGTATTTTATACTGATGGTACCAAAATGGTACCAAAATGTACGGAAGGGCTGAAGTGGGAGTAAAAGGTCCTAGTTTAAGGTTCTCAAAACCCCTCGGCGAAGTTTCAACAATGTTTCGAGGAGAAACCCATGATATAAGAATTTGCGCCCGAAAATGCCTTGAGAGAGGCTCCAGCAGGCAAAGATCAATATCCTATCAGACAGCCAAGCAGCACTGGAAGCCCTACAGTCGAACACTTGTGAGTCTTGACTGACTTGTGACTGCAGAATCTCCGTTAGACAACTGTCTACGAACAATCAGGTTACACTGATGTGGGTTCCAGGTCACAAGGGAATCGGAGGCAATGAGGAAGCAGACAGCCTTGCCAAGGAAGGGACAAACACTCAATTTTCTGGTCCACAACCTTTCTGTTGTCTTCCCAAAGCCCATATCAAGAAAGAGTTTTGGCATTGGAAAGCTAACCAAATCAGAACTCTGTAATAAAGTTCCAGGGCAAAGACAAGCGAAAAAAAGGCTTCTTAGCACCTGATTTGCGACTGCCAAGCGCTGTTGTGCGAAACGGAAGTAGTCGCGGAATCCTGGGTCTTGAATAGATGAAGGATAATGTTATGCGGTATGAGAGAAATCATGAAAAAGGAATTTATGGCATAATGGACAGATTATTAAATTGAAGGAAAAAAACATTCTCAAGTGGGACTCGAACCCACTACCTTATGTTTTCTAGACATAAACTCTAACCATTGAGCTATCAAGGCCATAGGAATTGACACACACTCGCAAATACTTTACTTCCATAATTTAATGTGAATGTTGGAATGATTCAAAAATCGAACGTACTTATCAATGGCCGTCGAGATCCGATACATACACTCTACATACATACACTCTACAATCTAATAAAGATGCGATTGTTCATGTGTGGGTTTGGAAATTCAACACAATTTTCTTAGTGAGAAGAATTTTGAGAGCTCTCATACGTATTTCAATTTGCAGTAAGTAGCAAGAATAACACGTTTCTGAACTTGTATACCAGTCTGAAATGTATAAAACAAAGTGTACTTTTGTCGAACGTCGCACCGGGTATGGGATACGACTGTCGCCCAGTGGTGACATACGGGAGTTATATTGTACATGGAAATATTTTTTGTCATAATTGGTAGTGTGAGGAATAATTGTGACGACTCCAAAGTATATTTCCCAGAACGATTAGTACTGAAGGTATTGTTGGAAATATGCTTCCTCATCATTGAATGCACCAAAAGTGAAGCAGATCAAGATCTCTAAAAGTTCACCCAAAGCTAACAGAATACATCTTTTATCCCAGAGTTTTTGGAAAATTCATTATTATTGCGTGTGCTTGAGCCAAGGAAATAGTTATCTTGTGTTAGGTATCACGAAGTAAGATCCCTCAACTTTTTTGGGATTGTTTCCATTCATATGTGAGAATGTTCTGAGTTCAAACTTGGATATTATTTTCAACGTGTTTGAGTACCAAATATCCAGTACCAATCAACGTTCCGTAGGTGTATTTCCTCTTTCATGCAATTCCATTTCTCGACTTTGTACACGGTTAAGGAATCCTGGCGAATCTCATGACGAGAAATATGAACATGGAATTGCCTATAGAATGTACTAGCTTATGCTTGAATTTCAGAAAGATCATATTTTTCACGAGCTTTTTTGGTTGGATGCAAAATACAGTTTTGATAAATATGCTAACATTTCTCGTTTCCTTACGTGAGTTAATTGAAAATATTCCATAGTAGTGCAGATAGAATTTAAAAAAATACTTCCTTAATTTCATTCATATTTTACAAAGCCGATTCGAGGTGATCAACTTTCAAATTTCCGTAGATTTTTTTGGTGAATCTGACGAAAATATGACATGGAATTCCGTTCGCTGAATTCAGCGCCAACCTATTACTAGGTAAAATAACGTTAATTTTACCCACTATAATTTAGGATGGGGTGATGTGAACTATGTGTTTTGTCTCACAACTTTCTTCTGGTTCAAATTGAAACACGAAAGAAAACAAAATAATGCAAGTTGAAAATTTGAGAATTAAATGCAATTGATTCATCTCAACGTTTCGAAAAAAACAGATTCAAAGAAAAATAATATGGAAATCATCAGGGATAATTTAGACCCCTCAGGATTCGAATTTTGTTAAATCCTCTTTTGGAACGCCAAACCCCTGAAATGTAAACTTCATGCAAAACTAAATTGCCCTATTGGCGATAATTTCCGTGATATAGAGGTAGGGGCATGACATGAAATTAATCTCGGCAAAAAAAATTAAAAGACGCATTTTGCCGATTTTTTCAAATTGATTGTTTCGTAACTAAGAATTAATATATCTATGTTTCCTTCGTTTATATGCCTGCAAATTTTTCTGCGTGGTTTTCAAGAAATTTTCACTTTTTCATAACATATTTTGATTCCATTCCAGAATTTGCGAAATACTTATGAAAATCAGTTTCAATAAATGACGCCATGTCAACACTACGTGTTCCGCAGCGTTAGTTGATTGAAAAAAAAAACATAATAATTGGTGCAAATATAATTTTAATCTAAATCTCTCGTTTCTCCTTTCAACTTCCAATTGTTTATTCCTCATAGTTTATTTTCGATGATGAATCGGTTGAAACGACCATTATTGAGATAATTTGACCTATCAGGCTAATTGTCTTGACATTTCAATTTTCGACTCCTACATTACTTTTTTGCAATACTGGTCAATCTGACGTAAATATGATATAAAATTCAACCAAGCTCAATTTAGTTCAGGATATTCTATCACTATTACTTAACACGAGTGTAGGCCTAAGGCTCTTACTCTTTGAGCTTCAAACAAGTGGGCAACAGCCATTCACGGATTTGGAATTTTGGTCTACGGCCCTTCCCATGATGGCGGTTCTCAAAAATGGCCGAGAAAGAATTTTGAATCTGAATTTTGAAAAATTAAATTTCTATAGAGGATGCAGCTTCCACTACACGGGATAGGTTGATAGATAGCCTATCACTCCAGGGAGTGCCTGGGACGTTTAAAGCGCGAGGGGTCGTCTATGTTGTAATCAGTAGCTTCCCTCACGAGGGAGTTCTTGTGGGTTATCGAGAAATCGAATACTTTCCGATTGCGGTCACTGATTATACTCCTGATGGAAGGCAGGTTCAAGTATCCGATCATTCCGCACATACCACGGAGCATTCGTTATCATCCTCAGGACTTTCATTTGCGCCCGTTTCAGGACGCGAATGCTAGTCCTGCAGGTTTAGCCCCAGGCGGCTGAGGCATACAAAATGACAGGCCTGAACATAATTTTATAGATCTTGACTTCATTTTTCAAAGTGAGTTTACTTCTTCTATTAATCAGAGGGTAAAGTGCGCCGATTTTCTTAGCAATTTTGTTTTTCATCATATTCACATGCGGCTTTCAGGTGAGCCGACGATCCACAGTAACCCCTAAGTACTTGACTTGTTCCGAAAATTCTATCTCCCTTCCAGAGATAGTCACTTCCCTCACCGGGTTGTTTCTCTTGCGACCCATCGAGATCGCTTGTGTTTTATCGGGATTTAACTGTATTTTCCACTCCAGGTACCACTGCTGGAGGTCATTCAATGCAAATGCAAATAAACAACACCCATGAGGTGGTTGGCTGACGAAAAAAGTAAAGCCGTATCATCGGCAAACAGGGAGATTTCCACGTGTTCGGTTCGTGGTATATCGGAGGTGGAGAGTGCGTATAATACAGGAGACAGTACTCCCCCCTGAGAAACACCGGCCTCAATTTCTCTCGGGTCCGAGAGGGAATTGTCAACCTTTGTCTGAAATATCCTACCCATGAGAAACGACTTCATCCACTCCACCAGGCTCAAATGCAAGTGGAAATCGATCAATTTGCAGAGCAGGCCTTCGTGCCATACTCTGTCAAATGCTTTACTTATGTCTAGAAGGACAATATGAGCACCATTGTTTGTGTTCAGCGGAGAGATTGTATTTTCCACCAGCCCCAAAACCTGTAGCTTGGTGGAGTGAGCGCGACGAAAGCCGAACTGCTCATTCGGTAGGATATTTCTGTCCTCCACTTCATCGTCAAGCCTTTCGAGAACGATTTTTTCAGCCAACTTAGCTGAACAGCATAACAAACTGATTGGTCGATAATTTTTGCGGGAAGGTCGTGTTCTGACCTTTTTTGGGGATCATGACCACGATGGCATGCTTTCACCTCCGAGGAAATCTTTTGAGGCGCAGTGAATTGTTGATGATATTCAATAATGACTGCACCTGGTTATCCGGAAAATTCCCAATCATACAATTAGAAATTCCATCACAACAAGGCGCTTTTTTGGGATCCAATCCTTTGATATGCGCCTTAAGTTCATTCAACGAAGCTGGACGAATGACATCACGATCAGGTTCTCTTAGAGTGCGTTGAACCCGATTTTCTAGTAGAAGATCACGATCCAGATCATCGTCTGGATGCTCATTAAGTTCAAATTGTCGTTCCATCGAGTCAGCAAAAGCTTGAGCTTTGTACTCGGAGTCATAGCACATACCGAGCTCTCCATGAATAGGGGGGAAATCAGTCTTTTTTTACTTCAAATTTCGATTCAATTTCCAAAGCTGTCCGTCATTTTCTAAATTTTCTAATGTTTTGCCAAATCTTTTGTTACTAAACTCGGTTATGTTATTTCTAACCTCCCTATTCAACTCATTTAGACGGATTCTGTCTCCAGGGAACAGACTCCTTTGATAGGCCCTTCTGGCCCGATTTCGATCTCGAATAAGATTTTTAAGGAAATTCATCCTGATATCTAGGAGCCAGCCGGTTCCCTTCAGGAGGAATCCCTGAGAGCATTCTTGATGGTGAGCTCGTAACGCGCTACGGCCTCGGCCAACTCAAGTGGAGAATCTATTCTCTCAGGAGTACAGTAACCTGTCTCTAGAAGCGAACGGAACCTCTCCCAGTCCACCTTGGTGCACAAACGATCTGTCTGGGGCGGTGGATCACCCCCTAGAGCCCAACTCGAAGATAGTACGAATGTCCCAATTCCAGGTGATGTTCCTGGCCAAAGCAATGTCAAGCACATCGGGCCTGAGATGACCGAAATGCGTCGGCTCATCCGGAGCCAACACCTGGTATTCATTCCTGTCAAAATGTTGCCACAGTCGCCTACCATTCTGATTGGTGACACGACTCCATTGTGTTTGCTTAGCGTTCAGATCACCCATGACCAAAACAGGTTGACCTGTTTCCATCAAGAGTGTATCGAGCGCTTCAGGAAGTATTCGATTGTTCGGAGGGTTATAAGCACTGATCAAACGTATAGGACCACTCCTTGTGTTGGAAACAATACCTACAGTTTCTATACCATGGGTATCATTATTGGAAATGCCAAGCTGAACATGCGAATGACAGCGTTTCACCAAAATGGCAACGCCACCACCCGGACGTCCAAGTCGATCATTTCTGAGCATTTTGTAGTTAGGAAATCCAACAGTTTCTCCATTGAGACGAGTCTCCTGCAGAAGAGCAACATCAATGTTGTTTTCTACAAGAAACTCTTGAAACTCAAGTCTATTCTGGAGAAGGCCATTACAATTCCAACTCACAGCTTTGATGGGAGCTGCCTTTCCACCCATTAGTTAGGGTTGAAACCAGTCGAGAGTGTTGCAGCAGCCTCAGCAAACTGTGCAAGCAGTGTCCTCATCTGATCTGAAGTCGACAGAATATCTCTGGGACTATTAAGCTGAGATATCTGTGCAGGAGGGTTATCACGGGCCGCCGCTGCATACGACATCTCCGACTGCGTCCTGCCTGAATTTGCAGGAAAAAATCTAGGATTGTGGTGCCCCGTGTTCGGAGGGTTCACCCTACGCTTTATTCGAGGACACTTGGGGCATCCTCGATAATTCGCAGTGTGCACCCCCTCACAATTCGCACACTTTGCTTTTTCGGATTTCGGCTTGACACAATCCTTAGATATATGATTTTCCCCGCATTTGACGCAAGCGGGGGTGGCACAGCAGTTCAGCTGACAGTGGCCAAACTGTTGACAACGGTAACATTGTCCCACAGAGGCCCTTGGCCTCTGTGGTTCTGCTGTCACTCTGACAGTCAGGATATCTTCAACATTGAATATGTCACGCTGTTCCTTGCTAATCAGAACTAAGACAGGAGGGAAAACTTTCTTCTCTCCGTTCAACTTAAGTAGTCGTGCCACTGATTCCGGGGTAAAACCCCTGTCAACCAGCTCAGCTTTAATGTCGTCACACGTAATAAACACGGGAACGCATCTGAAGACGACCCTGAGTTTTTTATCTTCAGTGTATGTATGGAAAGGGAACTTTTGATCCTTGAAGATGTTCGAGATCTTTCTATAATCATCGGGTGAAGATGGAAAAATGTTTATTTCGTCGAACATGTTTTTTGCAGGTTGGTCTAACTTGATGTTGTTTGATTTGAAAAGTGAGTTCACTGTTACCCACTTGCTCTTGTCCCTAACAGTGATAGGAGGTACCTGCTGTTTTTTGATCGTTAGTGGTGTCTGTTCTGCTCGTGGTCGTACAGAGTCGTTGGTAATGTCCATATTTGTATCGTCTTCGGTCAAATTTCAAGAATTTTGGAAATTGACAGTCGTTGCGGGGATGCTAGAACCCTCACTAGAATTTAAAATTTGGTTTGGGGAATTTTCTAAGCCCTGGTCCGAAATGAGCGCACGAGCTGAATCCGCCCCTGGATTTCTGGGACAATCGACGTAGGATTCGTCTAATGTCACGTCTGACAGAACTCGAAATTTATTTGAGATTTTGACGTTTGTGGAATTTTGCAAATTTTGATCTAAATTAGTATCTACAACTATTCGAGAACTTCTACGAGTGCCAAGGAAGCTTGAAGAAGGTTTAAACGTGCCTTTGGGTGGTGGTAGAGCTGGGAAATCATTTCTCTTGTGCTTTTTTGGAGCTGGTGTGCTGTTATCAGTTCCAACTTCAGCCTTTTTGGTGAATATCAGGTTGCTAGTCACGGGGATTTTCAACAGATCATCTCCGAGGGAGTTCAGCAAAGTCCCCAGAACCTCCAGGAGATCGGCCTTCGAGAGAGAGCCGATCCCCAGGAGCACTGATTTCTTCGGATCCAGACAACCTTTACCAGGGGGCTTGTCGATTTCCACTGGGTAGGATTTTCGTCGGGACTTCAATGTAGAGGGTGGATGGGGGGTTCTTCTCCTGATCTTTGACACAAGACCGTCAACCGATTGAAGAGAAAGCTTTATAACACTTAATATTCGCAAAGCAAAATTCGACAGTGTCGTCCGGAGCTATACAGGGCCGGACTGTGCTCAATTTAGTGCCGACCTATTCGAAGGTCAAAATGACGTCAGTTCAGCCAACCATAATGTTCGTTGAGATAATGTATTCTTCATGTATCAATACTAAGCTTTTTCTAGTGGCTAGTTGAAACTTCTCAAGGAAACAGTTTATTATAATTTCAATTATTGAAGAGATACAAATTATTTAAAAATTCAGGGAGAATTTTCAACTGCTTGTGATTCGAATTTTGGAAAATATTTTACCTGGAATGTATGAAATTCCATTCTTCCATTACAGATACTCATTTGGATATAACCTGTTCCATGATACTTTTTACTGCCGTATTCCAGAAATGAAAAGTATTGTCCTTGGGCAAACCTTAACATAAAATTGTAAAAATGTTTTTTTTCCATTAACAGATACATAGATTGAAATCATCCAAACATTTAGGGGGTTATTCATAGTTATTCCGTTTGCTGTCATCCGTTTTCCTGTATCTGGTTATCCTGTATCTCTTTATCCAGTTTTCCGTTATCCCGTTATGCAGTTATAAAGTTATCCCGCCAAACCGTTATGCCGTTATCCTGTTATCCGGTATCTTGTTTTACCATTTTCTCGTTATCTCATTATCTTGTTATCCAGAAGATTCACTTGAAATTGGAACTAACCTTATATTGGTTGCACTTGGATGTAGAAAAATGTTGTTCAATTATTTTATCAAAATCGGTTAAGTAGTTTTTGCGTAATGCTCGAACAAACAAACAAACAAATTTAAATTTTATAATAGTATAGATAGAGATATATATGTACCTATGTGGTATTATTGTTACATATATGGTTCCCATCATCTTAGCGAGATAACATACCAGTTTTTGAGTCCAATCATAAGCTTATATGGATCATCAAATTTGGTCCAGTTATTTTTGCGTGATGCTCGAATAAACAAAACACAACCGAACTATTTCACATTGACTACAAAATACTCATGCCACATTTATAACAAACTTTTTTCATCTGTTTATATCAGTAAAAATGCAAACTGATCTCGATAGGTTACCCCAAAAGTACACTGAGGTTCATATAATTCGATCCTCTGAATAATCCAGTCCTATCCAAACACGAAAAAAAAATTAATATAAGAATGACACTGACAACGTTGACATTTCGACCAAAGGGAGGAATCTAATAGTAAGATCATTTCTTGAAATTATACATATAAAAAAGACCCTAATAGTTTCAACAATAGAAATTATATCAAAAACTGAGGCCTGATTTATAACAACAATTTTTATCCTTGTTTATAGTACTTAATAATGAAAACAGATCTTTACATGTTGCTATAAAAATACAGTGAGGTTCCTATAATTCTATTTTCCAAATAATCCATTGTTTTCATGAAGTGGGAAAACATGAAAGATAAACCATTCCCGATAACAACGAAATCACACATCTTCAACATCATTCGTACAATACGAAAGCATAAATATGATTAGAATATTTTACTTCCAACCTGAAGATGACGAAATGTCGTTGAAAGATATGAATCAGACCTTCATTCTGAGAAATTGAACCCTTATTTGGTAGCACATGGTTGTGAAGAAACGTGGTTTTATTGTTACGTATCCTGTTCCCAATATCGAAGCGAAATAAATTACATACCAGTTTTTAAGTCTAAGCATATGCTTTCAAACAAAAATGATCAGGTAGTTTTTGCGTGATACCCGAACAAACAAACAAACAAACAAACAGACAATTAAAACTCTATAATAGTATAGATAGTTTATTGAGATTGACATTGTTTCGATATTACTTTATTCGAACTTTAATGAATACAAAATGATTCATTCGATGATTCGAAAAAGTAATAGTTTCAAGTTATTTCAATGATGTTTCAACAAGATATAAAAATTTTTCGATTGGTAATGAGAATGTGATATATCAGACATTTATGATAGATGGACATTTTCTATTACAGCGAATGGGGACAGTTCATGGTGAAGAACTACCCTATATATTTGGTGCACCTCTGGTGGATGGCTTCAGTCACTTTTCCAAGAACTACACAAGATCCGAGCTGGCACTTGCAGAGTCTTTCATCATATATATCGCCAACTTTGCTAGAACTGGGTAAGTGAAAGGCTTAAGAATATTACAGGACTAAATTTATTCAAACTATTTTCACTATGAAGTGATACAAACTGGAAATAATAGTCAAGAAGTTAGTAAAAATCAGAAGACTATCGAGTAGAAAGGATTCTCACCAAAGTTTTGAATTTCATGGGTTCATCCTCACTGGTAATAATATATATATATATATATACGGCTGCAAAATTTCGTAGTAATTCGACGTTAAGATGTGGGGGAAAATTAAGTACAAACAAAATTGGTCCAGATCATGGTTGTTTGGTCGCCATATTGAAAAATGCCCGCCAAACTTTTTCTCTTAAAAGTTAATCTCCGTACCCGATGGTCAGATTTTAATTTTTGAAAGCAAATTTTACCCTTTCCAAGAAGTCAATCAAATTTCGGAATTGAATGTTTTCTGTTAAACCACGTAGTTTCTAAAGTATAGCATAACTTGAAAAATTGAACAATGCACAGTGGTCCCAAATCGTGAAAAGCAGGCCAAAAGTTGAGCTATTGGTCAATCGACTCGACACTTTGTGGGTTTTTGGGTCACTGATTATGAATTCATTACTATTTCTCGGAAATACAAGATGGCTCTTCCAATGTGGCGGACAGCTTTTCAAGAAACTCGCTTGATCCCAACGAAAATTAGTGTGAAGCCTTGAATAATTATTATTGCTTGAATTGGTCAATGTTCAACTTTGAGTGTTATCAATTGGGTGATGAAATATGGGTTATTGTTAACTTTTGTATGTTGGGAAAACATTATTGAATCCAAATATCCAAGAGTTGGATACGGAATGTACGGATGATGGGACTTTGGTTGGGATTCAAAAATTACAAATTTATAATCAACAACCTGAGAAACCCCTAGTCACTAGTTTTCGTTAAGATCAAGCGGTTTTTTTCAAAGCGGAACATCATTTTAGATCAGTCATCTATTTTCCAAATGATAAGAAATTCATATTCAGCGAATTTGTATTCAGCGATCCTAGAAACCGCTTCACACGAATTTTCGTTGAGATCAAGCGAATTTGCATTAGACGGAAAATGAAAATCGTACCAAATGTTTGTTAATAATTTAAATCGATATCTAACATTATGGGATTCATAACCAGGATGTATTTTAAAAGTGTATTCGTTCTTTACATGTTCTATTATTAGTATAGTTGAAAAGATGTACTAACCTCTTCATGTGAGAACCCGTGTGAGGTTTCCAGAATACACCGAAAATTGGATCAAATTGATGGAAAATATGTTATTTCAATTGGGCCAAATCATCACGAATGATATGAAGCTCAAAAACGAAAACTCCCAGTCAATGTCACTTCCTATAACGTGGAGTCCTCCGTTTCACTTATCTACCGAAAAAAAATGACCATACATTACTGGCCTACTGACGCATTTATATAAACCTCAGTTGTCACTTCCCAAAATTGGAAAAAAATATCGTTGCAAATTATTTGTCACTCTCATTTGAATAAAAGTTTTTCAGACAACACAGGCTGTTGCGAATTCACTTCTCACCAAAGGTTTCTCAGAAATGGTTAGAGACATCCAGCCATCAGTAATATGGTATAGCGGAGTTCCGGAATTCCTCGCTGAATAAGCTGAATGAAATTGCCAAAAAATTAGTTTTTTTTCGTTTTCGGAATTTTCGTTTTATTCCGAGACTATTATTGGAGATATGCAGAAGCGAAAAGTACTTCGTTATTATTCCTTTCAAAGACTTTTTTCGAAATTTCCAAATCGACATTTTGTTTTCTTGGGCAATTATCAACTTCTTTCTTCCAAATACGATTTTTCCAACATTTTCTACAATTATTTTTATTGCTGTATATACAACCAATCTGGGAAATATTCTGAAGAGAACAAGGTAATATTCCATTGCTTCAAACATAATGATATATCGTATCAATGAAAGCGTCGGAAAAACCTGAATCGCAATTTGTGTCGATACACGAATGAAAGGACTACTGAGAATTGTAATGAGAAATACAGGTCTGCGTTGGAAAAAATGGATCTGAAGATGACGAAACGTTTAATCTGAAAAGTTCAATAAATCATTTTGTAGGTCTTTGAAAGTGGCAATGACAAGTACTCAGAAATAACTCAAATCGAAAATTCGAAGACTTCTCCAAATATAACGAAAACGAAAAAATATGACATACATTTATTTTGTTTAGCCATTTTATGTTAATTTATATTTCATAACTGAGGAGCGGCACCAAAGGATACTTTCATTGCAAACATTTATTTGTCTGCAAATTATTTTGTGAAATAAAAAAATCTTTGAATGGATTGAATATTTTGAAAGGGGATGTGGAAATTTTCTTTATTTTGACTGTAGCGTTCAGGAGGTATTTACAAAACAAAACAAAATGATGAAGATATTTCCAACATGTATACAGATTCTCACTGATGAGCCAAGAAAATTATAGTTTAAAATAACTTTAAAACATGTTATTTTTGGAAAAGGGAAACAATATTTTCAATGTAGGTACCTAATTATCAAAAAAGCGTGTGCGTTACCTATATTCTTATTTTAATTACTGTAACTTTACAGTTAGCAGTCGAAAGTTTAAAACAATTAAGGTCGAGTAGCACAAGCTTTCATATACATTCAGGTTGTAACATGAAAATTATTATTAACATGTTGTAATAAAAGCATATTTTGAAGTAAGTTTATTAAACTATAATTTTAGGGCATTTTTCATTCCTGAAATTGGTATTGAGAGAAACCACTAGTAAAATCCTTTATTTTTTTTCAAATTCACAACCCCATGATCTACAGTCAAGTTTAGGGCGGAACGCCTAATATATGAAGTATGACTCATGCTTTATCACTTGAAACGTTAACTAACGGCGGAACTCTCAACATTCTGGGCACCGGTGGCAGGTCAGGTTGACAAGAGTCTTATCGATATCACCAAGCAACATCGGGCGCTTTCAATACTTGGATGGGTGACCACGCCTGACAGGGAAGGTGTCCGTTAAAATGCGCATAGTAGCGTAGTAGCATATTTGCAGCTACAATGAGCACGAGATAAGACGATAGATATCCTGTTCTTCGAAGGGGACGTTGAGATGGCAGTCCCGAGTTCATAGACGTTGAGCTCGCTAGAGTGCTCTACCCCTGAAACTATAGAGGATTCGACAAAGTTTCCGGTTGGAGAGAGTGTGCTTACCGACGTCGATGGTTAGCCCTGGTCGCGAAAATAGGCCGACGTTAGAAAAAGCAATGAAAGATTTTATACAAATTTTCAGCTCAAGCTAATATAAAGCAGGTGCTTATTGGTAATATATCAGAGAACGGGCAGTTTCCACATGTTTCCCTCCTCTGTGTTTATGAATAGAAATACAAGAACTCACCCTTTGATGGAATTTTTGTGAATTCATAATAGAGTTATGAACTGATGTTCCTTTCTGTGATACCTGAGATCTTTTTATTAAAAAAAAACGTATGAAAAAAGTTGCCGAAAAGTCATCATCAACACCTCTAAAATCCATCATTTTTGTTTTCTCATAGTTTTCGTCAAAATCAAGAAAATGCATATTGTAGGCGAATATAGAAAATCGTGTTAAATCAGTGATAAAATTATTTTACTGGATATTGATAACTGTAGGGTTTACAACCAAAATGTTTTTGATTTTTAAGAATTCTGTTATGAAGTTTTCAAAATCCCCGGAAAATCCTATACAACGTTGTGTTCCAGAGGTGACAACGTTTCACTTAGGAAATTCTGTTCAACTTCACCTTCAAGAACTTCAATATCTACATAAAAAATAAGTTGACCATATATGACTAACTTATAAGCCAGTTTTCACCTCCCAAAATAAAAAAAAAAATATGGTAGCAACATCTTCGACAGTTTCATTTGGATAAAAGTATTTCAGGATATATATGCTGTTACAAATTTGCTTCATAGCTCAGGGACAATTTCATGAGCATGTTATTCCTGCATTCACCTACGTGAACCATGGGGAAGCAATCGAATCGGAGAATTCCATACCACCACTCAATCCTTAATTTTTCATTAAAAAAAAAACTGGTCTCTTGATCCAGTGATCAACCATATTCTGAGGAGAACAGTACAATATTTCATCGAATCAACCATGATGATGTATTCTGTGAATAGTAGCGTCAAAAAACTCCAAAGGAATAAAAGGGCTACTGATAATTGTGATGAAAATACATGTCTCCATAAAAAAAAGTTGAAAAAATTTAAACACTAATATAGTTATAGTAACAAAACGGATATATATATCGTGAATAATTCTCAGCCATTTTATTCAGCAAAGAATTCTGAAATTTTGTCCAGATACAATCGATCATGTATCTCTTATCGTTTCTGAGATCCCTGTAAAAACAACTGAGTTTGTAACAGCCTTCATTGTGCTATCTCATTCAAATATCACGGATCTCGGAAATCGTATTTTTCAAAACAATGATTCGGTTCTGCGTGGATATTCGTTGATGAATTGCAATGACATAGTTCGAAATAAGTGAAGTAATCAAAGAACATTTTACCTTTGTTATTTTATATTTCAAATCGGAGGAGCCGGAATCAAAGAATACTTCCACTACAATATACAATCCATTGGTAAATAATTCGTCGAATGAAGAAGTCCCACTATTGATTTAAGATTCGTATTTTCCACGGAACCCTTTCAAAAGATTGCATGAAAAATATGAACTGAATAAAATGATCGGGATTCCAAATGAAAAATGTTTCACGGATATTTTAAAAATCTGTACTGAATAATAATTAAACCTGAGTAATGTAATTGATTACACCGAAACTCTTCATCAAAACCCGAATATTGTTCTCAGATACTGCTAATTGCAATTGTGAGAACAAACGGTTCACATTGATCGAATACTCAATTCAAATGTCTCACGAATGGCAAACGATCACTATAAACCTTCAGTTCGCTTCAGTACGCTCGAAATGTAATACGATATTTTTGGATACTGGAAACCCACTCCACGTTGTGTACTCTGAGATGTGACAACGTTGTAAGAGGTCACAACGTTACACTTATTAGAAATATATACCCATATATGATGAGGACACAACGTCTTCTTCATTCCTACGAGAATTCAAAATGAAAAATATTTACCCCTCTTTTGACAAACGCATTCAGGACATTCTTTTCATCATATATTCACAAATTTCATATCATTCAGACAGCCCCTCGACCTGAAGGTCAGATCGCCTACGCACCTCAACGGAGGTCACAACTCAACAGGTATCTATAATATAATAATATATGTTTATTCACGAACGAATATAACAGATTATGGTAATATATTTGGGGAAAACTTGGTAAACAAACATGAAGAGTAAGCCCATTGGAAGCTATGATCATACATGGGTCATCTTTATCTATATATATATATATATATATATATATATATATTCATATATTCAACAGTGCTATATTCTAAACCATAAGAGATACAGGGAAAACTGTAAATGTTCTTTTTAGTTTTTTACGCATATAATTTTTATTTCAATAAATATAAAAAAATTGAAAAAAGTATCTCTATACTTCTTACGAAATCATTTTCAGAAGTCCACGGAGATCATGAAATAATGAGTGATGAAAATAACAGGGTTTTTTCGTATTGCGTAATGTAGTGCATTGAATATAGTTTACCAAAATTATCAAATGTGGCTAATTGTGAAAACTGAAAAAAAAAATATTAAAGCTGTCGCAGATGTCGAGTAGTACATTCTTAATTAGGGTGTCATGTCCCCTACTATTTGCCATTGGAACGGAAAGATTTCGAAAAGGAATTTCAAAAACATTAAAATTTTCTTGACATGGTTTCATGGGTAACCTTCCACAGTCTGAAAATTGGAATTTAATCAGGAAAATCTATACAAGTATAGATCTTTCTGATTACATTTTCATTTTCAGAGTGTGGAAGGTTACCCAAGAAACCATGTCAAGAAACGTTGTTCCTCCACAGAAAATCACATTCATTCAATACAAACATTTTGTTACGGAACCGTAGAAAATATAGATTTTTGATAATGAATCCGAATAAATTCAAATATATTTGTGAAAGATGAGACTTCCAAAAAATATTAATAAAAAAACATTTTTTTGAAAACAAGCCTTCGTTCAAATGCGCTTAAAAGTAATGAATAATTGCTTTGGATGTGTGACGTTGGTTATTCCATGAGTTACAGATTCAAGAGCTTGTCATTCAAAGTTTTCAGTTCGAATACAAAAGCGACAAGCTTTCGAATCTGTAACTCACGGAACACAACGTCACACAACCACAGCAATCATGATTTACAATCGAATAAAAGCTTGTCTTTCAAAAGACTTTTTATTAATTATTTTAATTTGTGATTTTCATTTAGTACGCCTTAATCTATGCATTTCTGTTACCTTGTGCGTTCTGGGGTATCTAGAGATCAATGTGTTCGCTATTCTCCAGCTGCCATCATCAATTTATGAATTTTAAAAACAAAACAATAATATTCAACTGAATTCATAATCTCCGACCCCAAAATCCCCCACATACCAATTTTGAATAGAATCGGACCATAATTACAAAACTCGTCCACCATATTGGAGCCGCCATTTTGAATTTATGAATTTTGACTAGAAATTCATGATCTCCTATCTCGAAAACCGCCACATACCAATCTTGAAACCGCCATTCTGATTTTATGGATTTTGACAGAAAATTCAAAATCTTTGACCTCAATAACTCCACATGGCAATTTTGAATCGAATCGAACAACAAAAGTCGTCCACCATCTCAGGGCCACCATTCTGAATTCATGAATTTCGGCAAAATATTTGTAATCTCCGACTCCAAAAACACTTACATACCAATTTTGAATAAGATTAGACCATAATCACAGATATCGTCCTCCATCTTGAAGCCGGCATTTCGATTCCATGAATTTCGACAAAAAATTCATAACTTTGACCTAACCCCAAACGCCATCTTGAAGCCGCTATTTTTCTCTTACAAAAATTCCATATCGCCCAATTTGAAGGTAACTGGAAGTGGGTCAAAATTGACGTGCAATATTTGTACTGAACATATCTACATAGATACATACAAATGTGAAGTGGAATAAAAGCTCCACTATAAGAGCTTGCGCGCACTGGTGATTTTTGTCAACGTGACTGTTTCGTCACTGTGACCATAGCTGTGGACTCTTACGGTGGTGCTCCTACTTGTATACGTAACAGCTGGGGGATTTATCGTCCAGAGGACTTCTCGAAAGAGGACGGGATACCATTTGAGGGTCTGAATGCGAAAAAAAGGTCATTCACCCAGTTAAACTACCCATTTTAACTATGCTTTTCCCCCTCACCCCTCCAGAAATTTTTCTGTAAAACGCGATATTTTGTCCATGACCTATAATTTCGACCATATTTTCACAACTGATACGTCAAACCACTCTAATAAAAAGCTCTTCCATTCCACTATACATAGGAAGTGTTGTTACAGTGTTAAACTATTACTTGACCACTTTTGGCCATTACGCGTAGGCTTTTATCGAAACAATATCTGCTGAAATTTTTTCCATGTCATGGCAACAACTTGAATGATGGGCAAAGAAGTGGAGATGTGGAATTTTCAGATACTAAGAAATGACAGCGATGATGAAAAAAAAAATCAACAGAGAACGAAATAGGAATCTGCTTCATTGAACTTATGATTTCAATATAAGGGTGAAATAAATCCCAAGAGACTGCCAATGTAAGAGCATTTCCGAGAGCTGTCATGTTCATGGCACGAACCGAAACCGGGACATGTATGGTATCCGTAGTCAAACTACTTGTACAATCCTAAATAAATATTATGCATGTTAATTTTCCACAAACGTTTGATTTACGTTAGAGCTTTCAGAATGATGTGATATGAAATGGAATGTTCTATCGGAAGTTTCCATCATATGAACTGAAGAAATTGAACAGCGAAGGAATCGTCGTCTCTCTGTCAATAAAGTGGAAAAGGGGAATTCGAAGATTTGAAATGAATTTCTTCCATAACAGAAGTTCGAAGGTATTCAATTTCATTGTAGGCATTGTATAAAAAACTGGTATTGCAATATTCCAGAATTGAAAATCACACTCATTTGTCTTGGAATATCATGTCTTTTCGATTGCCTATAACATTTTTTGTACAACTGTCATTCGTTGTTAGTACATAGTTATGTGAATTAAAACTGACGTTTTCATAAAATGTGTCAAAATCACCTTTAACACTAGTGTTCGAAATATTCTCAACACTAATGTCAAAAGTAAAATGATTGTAGATACTCAATAATATAAATCTGTTCGATAAAAACATTTTAGTGGAATGTTATAATGATAATCAGAACACAGTTACCTACTTATGAGAAATTATTTATAAATATTAACATACTATCGTCAATTTGAACAATTTTTTATATTAATTCCCTGAGAAGTAACTGAAGAAGTATTCAATTCGATTGCAGAATGTTTGTCATTGCTATCTGATATGCAGATGCAGAGATAGAACTAGTACTTGTACCAGGAATAATTTCAAAAGCTTTTTTTTTTATTTTCAATGGAATTCTCGATGTGACCTTCGCCTACGGTTGGGGATTTCTATACTCCATTCCTTTTCATTGTAGTGAAATTTGGTCTTGAATCCACTAACAAAGATGCTGAAGATCTTATATCCGGTAAACTGCTACGAATCTGGTAATTTCAGAAATTCCGCAATGGTAGTAGGCATCTTCCCAGAAGAATTTATTCCAACTGGTTGAACAGTGCATTTGTTCAGGATAATTGAGGAGGAACCAGCGATGAGTCATGGAAGTTGGGCATTATGCAGCATATTTGGTAGAGATTCATGTAGTTTTTTGCAAAAACTTCGTTGAGTGTTGCTTTTGGTATCCAAAATATGAATTAGTAATGAGTTGTTGTTTCTTTAATGTCATCCACGCTCAATTTGTAGAGTTCTTCACGACGGCATGCTGCAAATAATCCAAAAATTGTTGCCACTTTCATCATGAGACATTTGGTATCAGGAGCTTCATTCAAAAATCTGTCAAATTGTTCTCCTGTGGGAATTTTCAATTTTTTCTGACGGTATCTTCCATTTCGAAAATGCTATCACTTTATGGTAACTGCTAATGGACACGTTTTTCTTGATTTTCAATCCAGTTTTATAAAAGAGAATTTAGACCACAGCGTTGATGACTCCCATAACTTCTTCGAAATAAACTTAAAGTACGCTTTCAGAGAACTTGCCTTCAATTTTATTCATTTGACTCCATTCGATGAATCCACTAGGGGCAATTTCATATCGTTGACTTGACTTTTCAGGCAACAGATTCAAAGTTGCTCTGTTTTGCAGCTTCCTGAATTTCTGGTAGAAGAGAGCATTCTGAATCATCAAATTCAACTAACATTATATTTATGTTTGCAGCAGTTATACGTACGATCACAAAAAAGCAAGTCACTATTATTATTTTGTGGCCAGAAATGAACAATTTTAAATTGTTTTTACTTGTCATTCCGTCATGATTATTAGATATAATATTGATTAAGTGAGGTTTGAATCCTCCAGGAACCTTATTTTTGTATTTATGTTGCAATTTCTTGTAAATGTTACTGGAATTCTGTATTCTATATTCAACGGAATGTATTACCAAGTGCTTTGTTACCTCGAGTAGAGTGTCCACCTCGTCGTCCAGAGATCGCAGGTTCGAATCCTTCAGGAGTTAATCAAAAATGTGTTCCTTCCTTTTTGACTATCAGTAGCTAATGTACAAAGAAATATTTTTTTCCATTTTCGTGATTGAAATGTGACATATTTCAACTCAAATTAGTTTGAAAAGTTGTACTTTTGATCACTGGAGATTAAAAAAAAAAAAATTACAAGTGATTGAAAGTGTTATCTAGGTAACCAATGAACAACCATTATACACATTGGTCAAAGCGCAGCAACGGTGTAGAATTATTCGTATCGAGTAGGCTGGTTTCTAAATTAAATGCAACACAAGCAACGGTAGCGCATATTTTTATTCTTAGTAGGCAGGTGGCAATTTTGTTCCAACGAGTCAGTGATTATAGTTATTCATGCAACAACTGCAGAATAATTTCTATCAATTTCTGCGAAAATGAAAAAAAAAACATACTTAAAACACGTGAGTAAAGCGCATTCAATCACTCGCCTAGACGACAGCTTCGCTGCTCGGGCGCTCAACATTCAGGTTCGTGATTCAAATGCTGAGCTTCTGTTCGTGGGGTTTCTCGTTTCGCAATTTTCCCCAATCAGGAAATAAAATGCCACTTTCAACACTTGTATCATAAATAACTATTTCCATAAAAAATATGTAATGGGGCGATTATCAATATTGGTAGTTTGAATAGGCAATATGGCTTCCGCCATCAGAGATCAACTGGTGACCTGCTCGCTTACGTCTCACATATATGGCAGCTATCTATTGAAAAGTATGGAGAAACTTTAGCTGTGGCATTAGATATCTCCAAGGCGTTCGATCGAGTTTGGCACCAGGGACTCCTCGCCAAGCTTTCGTCTCATGGCTTGCCCCCTCAGCTGTGTTCTCTGCTTGCTAGTTTTCTCTCAAACAGGTCTCTCCATGTAGTGGTCGATGGAGTTTCATCTTACACCCTATTCATAAATGCTGGTGTTTCGCAAGGATCTATTCTCGCACCAACACTATTTCTACTTCACATCAACGACCTGTTGAGAGCAACTTCATGTCCAGTACACAGCTTTGCCGATGATAGTACCCTCCATACCGCTTTCTCTTCCAGGGCCCCTATATTAGCCCGTGAAACCAGAAATGAACGAGGAAGAAATGTTAATAATATAAATATGGACTTAGCAACAATTCTCGAGTGGGGATCTAATAACTTGGTAGAATTCAATGCAAACAAAACACAAGCATGTCTTTTCTCTAGAAAAGCCAATCTCACTGTGCCTAACATAACTTTGTCAGGAGTAACCATACCACTGAAGTCATCCATATCGATGCTTGGTATTACTATCAGCAATAACCTTTCCTGGGAAAATCACGTGCATCTCAAAAACTTGGTTTTTTGTTTCGTGCCAAGAGCTATTTCACCCCCACTCAGCTGCTTATGATCTATAAGGCACAGATCCGACCTGTCCTGGAATACTGTTCCCATATTTGGAACGCGGCACCTGAACATATCCTGAGGCTATTGGATTCTGTCCAAAAAAGGGCAATTCGTCTAGTCGGTGATGCCTCGCTCACAAACTCGCTCACTTGTCTGGAACACCGTAGAAAAGTTGGCGATTTGTCTCTATTTTATAGATATTTTCATGGGCGATGCTCTTCTGAAATATCAACAATCGTTCCTGCTTTGGCAGTCTCTTCGAGACTAACCCGTCAAGTTCAGTCATCACACCCCTTCGTGGTCACTTTGGAGACCTGCAGAACATCACTTTCCAAAGACTCGTTCATCCAACGAACAGCGAGGCTTTGGAACTCATTGCCTAGATAGGTGTTCCCCGAGGCATACAACCTCCAGAAATTTAAGAAGAACACCAACTCCTACCGTCTTTCCCTTGGTTCCCACGATGTTCTCTGAACATTACAGGATATCCCTTTTCGTGGGAACCAGAACATAAAAAAATAAAAAAAAATAACATATCTTCTGAATGATCAATAATTGCCCATAGAAAAGTGAACGATGAAATAAAATCACTAATACTGAACTCAATGTGATATTTTGACAACGGGCATGGTACCTATAGACATAAAAGACAAATTAAGGAAGGATTCCGATGACATATAATTTTTACAAGCTTTTATTTAACTTGCTTCGTTCGTATGTCATTCTTCATATTTTCCGGTTCAAAATTTGTAATCCATTTTTGGAGCACTTGCCGATATCCGATTGAGCTGAAGTTTGGCAGGTGTTCATAATTCCGGTGACACTGCATCATGGAATTTGTTAGAGAAAAAAGACAGAGTGGCGGCTCCAAGATGGTGGACGAATATTGTGATTATGGCACGAATCGATTCAATATTGGTATGTGGTGGCTTTCGGGGGCAAAGATTGTGATTTTCCTGTCAAAATTCAATATGGCGGCTACAAGATGGCGGACAAATTTGATGATTATGGTCCGATTCGATTCAAAATTGGTATGTGGAGGTTTTCGGAATCGGAGATATGAAGTTTTTGTCAAAATTTGTAAAATCAGGATGGCGGCTTCAAAATGGCGGAGTAGTTTTGTGATTATAGTCCGATTCTATTCAAAATTTGTATGTGGGGATTTTTGGAGTCGGAGATGATGAAATTCATGAAATTAAAATGGCGGCTCACAGAATTTTTTTTAAAGAAAAAAACCAAAATGGCGCTCCTAGATGGCGGACGAAATTTTGTTTTATGGTCTGAATCGAGTCAAAATTGGTATGTGGGGGTAGAAAATTATAAATTTTTCGTCTAAATTCATAAAATCACTATGGCGACTCCAAGATGGCCGATGATCTGGTCCGATTCTATTCAAAATTGGTATGTGGAGGTTTTCGGAATCGGAGGTTTTTGGAATCGGTTTTCGGGGTCGGAAATCATGAATTTTTCTTCAAAATTCACAAATTCAAGAAGGCGGATGAGTTTGGCACGATATCATTCAAAATTGATGTGAAGGGGTTTTTGGTGATCATGCATTTTATCGAATATCATTGATTTTCATTTGAAATTAATAAACTGAAGGCTGCAACTCCAAAAAGGCGGATGAGTTAATCTTCACATGGTCACCCCATTGGAAGTCTAGATAGCTCAGAACTTGAATTGAAGAAAGGCCTCATAATAACGATGCTTTAACGAAAATGCATAGATTGAGTCGCACTTAGGTACTAAAAAGCACAAAATGAAATAATTATTAAGAAACTTTTAAAAGACAAGCTCCTATTTAAATGCACCAAAGAGTAGAAAATAATTGTTTTGGTTGTGTGACGTAGGTTATTCCGTGAGTTGAAGAGTCAAAAGCTTCTCACTTTTGTATTCGAACGGAAAACTACGTCACACATACAGAGCAATTATTTTTGACTTTTCAGTACATCTGAATAAAAGCTTGTATTTAAAAAGTTTTTCAATTCATTTTTCTATTGCAATATGAGGTTCTGCATCCGATCATACAATGTAATTTTGGATGAGTGCTGATCAGTCACATTTTATACCAGAGGCCAAATTGAAATACCAAAATTACTACCACTACTATGAAAAAAGGGTCACTGATAGTAATCTACCAAAATGGAATATTTTAACACTTCTTTCCTTTTTCGAGGGTACCGGAAATCAGCAGAAAATCACCTATTTCAAATGGGACACACTGTATATCCACACATTGATTCCGAATTCAGAATATGAAGTATGCCCTTTTTCGAAATTCTTACTGACGCTTCCAATTTTTCTTCATGCAAATATGTCGATACTGAACACTTTTTTCATAATAGAGTATTTGAAACTAGCCATTAAAATTTTTTGAATTGAATCGATTCTGCATGAACTTAATAAAAACTCTAGTGATCAACTTGATTCTCAATTTTACCCTCATGAATGCAATTTCTATCAATATTCACGAGACTTCCGTAAAATCAATAAAAGTTGGACGGGTGTAAAGTTTTGCACAACCACAAAATGAACTGATTTTTTTTATCTTGATTGAAAAGTGCTTTGTTCCTCGTTAAAATTAAAATGTAGAGGTTCTTCGATTGCATGATCAGATTTTGAAAGTTCATTACCGTGGAAAATTATATTGGGGATAATTTTTCACCCCTCTCATGGGGCTGTAATTTATGTAAAAATGTTGGAAACAATCGAGTTTCCTTTCAAATGGCAATGTTCAGATTTACGTTCGCAGAACCGAATTCAGGAGGTTGAAATACATAGATCGGATGAATGATATGATTTGTCTGCATGTCAAGAGGTGTGTATTGGGAGTAGACATTTTGAAGAAATCAAATTTCAATTCACACGACAGTGTAGAGTTTGTTCGTTCTAGACCAATCAACAGAGATTTTTTCGTGACAAAAATACTACCAGGAAACCAACTGTGTCATTATACGAATTCATATCCTGTTATGTTTCTTACTCCCAACAGTCATTGCCTAATTTATTATGAACATTCAAAAGCATTTTTAATTCTTTATCGTTTTTGACTAGTAATTTGAAAACTATTGAAGCAATCTCAATAATCTCAATGGACGCATTGAATCAAAATGCAAAAATAATGAGCCATAGCTTAACTCGATCGTATTATCCGTAACGGAAAAAAACCGGAAAAACAGAAGAAAAAAAAACATTTCAAAACACCATTATTTTCTTAATTTTGAAGCAGGCTCTCCACGACATAGTAGTGGTTGATATGTCCTTTATGTGTGAAAAACTTAGGCAATGATGCGAAATAGGTGAGAAATACTTGCATGACGAAAAACCGGCAAGTGCATGAAAGCGGCTCAGGAGTGGGGGAAGAGCAGCAGATTCATAACGGGCGCAGCGCGCTTGTTTAACTTGACATACGCTTTCCCGCGCTGCTGCTCTATCTCCACTTCTCTGCCGCTTTCACGCACTCGCCCATTTTTGGTCATGTTTGCAAGTATTTTCCACCAGTTTTGCAGCTATTTAACGCAAAATGAGAATATACGTTTTGTAGTAATATACTTCTACTTCCGAAATCTTTTTGGAAAATTACACTCGGACCACCTATGACGCATCCAGGTCTGCTGCAATAAAGTAAATTGAAAACTTTTGATTGCAATTATGCCAAAATAAATGATCCGACAGCGCCTGAGTTTTTCAGACATAAGGAACGTATTAATCACTACTGCGTCGTGAAAAGTTTGCACTACAACTTGAGAAGTGACGGAGTTATGAATTTGAAAAAAAGTTTTTTTTTTGTTTTTCTGGTTTCTCTCCGTTACTTTTGATCCGATCGAGATCTGCTAGTGCTAATTCCCTTTGCTATACAGAGTATTGAAATTGCTTCATAAGTTTTCAAGTTACAAGTCAAAAACAATAAAAAATACAAAAACTAGTTTTCAATGTTTATAACAAATTAAGCAATGACAGTTGGGAGTAGAAAACATAACGAGATGGTTTCCTGGTAGTATTTTCCCCTTAGAATCAATAGAGCAGAAAACCTCTATTGATTGGCCTATTTGCACAATCGAATTCATGTAAGAAATCATTTGTTGCTCTATTAGAGAGCGTGTATTAGAGCTGGAAAATTGAGAAGATCAGTTTTCAGTTCAACGTGTGAATATGTTTTCCATGCAGAATCAAATTTGATGGGTGAAAGTACATATTACCCGATATTTAAAATCATTTATCGTTCCGTCGTGGGTGAAAATGTTGAAAAAAATCTACTTCCTGTTCAAACGACAGTGTAGAGCTTATTCAATTTGAAGAATAAAATCCAGAAGGTTGATACTCATGGATCTTGATATATGAAATCATTTGTTTTTCCATCGGAGGGGGAATATTGAAGAGGAAGGAAATATGGCAAAGAATCAAAATGTACCTCTTGAATTCAATTTTGCGAATTTCTATACTGCCGTTTAAATGGATTTTCAATCCAGCTCTCCACTCCTAATACTCTCGACAAGATGGAAACTATTTCATAGATCAGGAATAGGTAGCAGAATTCGATTCTTCAACGGAAAATCTCTACTTTGAATGAAAATTCAACATTTCAACAATTAATACACTAATACACCCCAACCGACCAATGGAAAAATTTATTGGAACCCAATTAAAAAAATTTTTTAAAATTTCAAGTACTAGGTGTTATATTAGACCCTTCCGAATTCAATTCTGTTAACGAAAAAACTGTGTATTGCCGTTTGGATAGAATTTCGTTTGATTGAATATATTCACTCGCAATACATCCCTTTCGATGGGTCGAGATATCAGTTCAAATATAACGTGCTAGGTATTTCAATACCCTGGATTGGATTCGATTCTGCAAATATAGGAACTCTACCCTGTGAACGAAAAAACTCTACATTGCCGTTTTAATGAAAATTAGATTTTTTCAACATTTCCACCTCTAATACACCATATACGATGGGGTAAAAATTATCTCATATATAAACAAAAACGGAAAAACGAAAAAACTCTACACTTCCGTTTGAATGAAAATTCGTTTTTCAAAATTCTCGCGCCCAATACACCACATCTGACAGTCAACAAATTATCATATACTCTTAAAAATTTCTATAGTAATTTTACAAAAAAAAGAAAGTTTTAATGCATAACAATATAGTTATAATAGAATTCAGCTTTGTAAATTTACTACACGACTTATTCCAACTCCATTTTGTTGAATTACAAAACAGTTGTTGAGATTTACTAAACATCTATCAGAAATTTGTTTAGTGATATTACAATACAGGTGTTGTAATTTTGTAGAAAAAATTGATCGAAAATGTTTTGTAATTTCAGTAAATTGCATCGTGAATTAGCTAAACAATCTAGTTCTAATCAAAAATTTGTAAACAGATTCGAGTACCATGAATAATCACTGATATCGAATAGAAAATTTATTATTATTGAATTACTTACCAACAAAGCCTGTTCTTCCAACTCTCAACGAATGGCCTCTGATTACGACCAATCACTTCTTCTAGTTACTTTAGCAATAGTCTCACAACTACTATTAACCTCATTTAAATAGGTGCTTTTTTATCAACACAAGTTTAAACAATAAAAATTATAAAAAAAAAAATATTTAAAAGTTGCTTTCTTTTTGTGGATTGTAAAATAGCCAAACCTTTCACTAAAATAAATAGTCACTAAACAGTAATAGTCAGTCGTAGTCTAGTCGGTGTCAACGCCGATTGTCTCGAAAAAAAGAGAATTAAATCACAAACAATGTTTGTAAATTTTGAAAAAAGATCGGTAAAATTACAAAACGAGTGAGAAAAATATTTTTTTCAGTGAAATTACAATACATCAGGCAATTTTCAAGTAAAAAGACAATATTTGTAAATTTTTAATGACCTTAGAGTAATTTCAGTTTTAATATATTTTTGTATTTTTACAAAAAATTGTAGGTAATCAAATCACAATGTTAGTAAATTTCAAAAACTTCAGATAGGAAACCGACAAACAGTTCGGTGAACTCACAAAACACGTAAGGAAAATGAAATATTCAGTAAAAATTACAATACATCATGTAATTTTCAAATCAAAGTTATAAAAATACTGAAAATATTAGTAATTTTCTAATGACTTCAGAGTAATTCGAGTTTCAAAATATTTCTGTAACTTCACAGAAAATTGTAGTAAATCAAGTCACAAACAACGTTTGTGAATTTTAGTTTTTTTTTATTGGAAACTGACCAACAGTTCGGTAAAATTGCAATACGTGTACGGTTACTACATGATTGTAAAATTACGACGCATCTCAGTATGTTTCCTCACATGTCTTGGTCTATTACTCGAATTGTATTATATTCTGTATTGGCAATACACCGATTCGTTATATTTCTCATATGTTGTATTGTATAACAATTGTAATTCCACAAAAATTTCTAACAGTATTTATCGGGTGCATGTTTTTTCTCCTTTCCCAATTTGATTGTGCCGCTTAATGGAAATTATATTTTTCAACATCACGTACACCCTCACGGAAGTGGTGACAAATTCTCAATATACTTTTTCTCGTTTGCCACCTCACAGAATTTGATAAGCTCTATATTTTTGAATAAAAAAAAACCATTCAAGTCGAGAATACATTTCTCTCAGTGTATTTTGTGGTTGTTGATAACTTTCACCCGAAAAATTGGTACATCTCACAGAAGTTACACCACCTATTGCCGCAAAAATCCATTAATTGATTTTGATGGAACATAATTAAATCGAATATAGGATAATATGTCACCCAATTAATGAATTGAGCCGCAAAGCCGTGACATATGAAAATTATTGAAAAACAATTAAAAGTTCATCTATTGGCTCCTACAGGGAAAATATGAAGTGAATTAGTTGACTCCAAGTAATATTCGACAACTGCCTCTTGCTGAGAATTGATGGATACAAATTTTGAAATCAGTTGGCAGAGGAGATTCTTTCAATTATCACACTGATGAATTATCTCTTCAGTGTCACTTCAATGATTTTCATGTCATATATTCCATGGCTTCTCTGATTGTTGTCAACGCTTGAATGACTTGTTATTATTCTGAATATGGTTTGATTATGCATGAGGCACTCCAACCTTCACCAAATGGATGAATCTATAGATCCCCAATTTTTATCTATTGGTAATAGAATATGGATGTCAAAATGTCTCGTTTATTCGACTTCAATGAATATAGAGGGCACTTTGAAATGGGGGAGTTGCTGCCCCTTTCTGGTATGACCGGACATAAATATGGATTGAAAATATTTAGATATAGATGGATGGATGTTCGTCAATGAGCACATGATCCAAGGGAGACGTAACTACTTTCGAACAGTTCAACATGGACTAATCAAAGAAATGTTGAACAGTGGAAATTATATGCACCTTGTTTAGAGTTGTTAACCATCGATTCGTTTTTATACAGGAACAGCCTCTTCATGAAATGATGTATATTGGAGGCGGGTCAAAAGTGAGAAAAGGAATAATCAAGCATAAACTCGATAGTAGCCAACTCAATCTAAATATCGAGGTAATTAGTTGATCATTTGACAAAATAGGGGTTAATGTTCAATCCAGAGTAAGTTTTTCTTTCCAGAATGCAAAATGGGCCGGAGAATTGTCTTCTTCCTTCAAAAACTACACGGAAACATTTTTTAAATCAAGCTTCGATTTGAACTATCTGTGCCATCAGAAGTTTCCCTGGGATAAAAACAGTATAATTCACCGTTGGTATCTAATAAATGATTACAATATTGTTATCACTTTAGTGCATGGAAATATTTGTTCATATTTCATATTCACTACTTCTAAGTGTTAATAACAGTAGTGCACAGACTAACAGGACATCCGTTATTTCGAATATCAAGGTGTGTCCTGACTTGATCATTTCACCGCGAATGAACAACAAACAAAATGCAAACGAAAGGAATTCGCGTAGTGGAGACGTTTTCCCGAGCCGAACAGATCCCACAGAATGTTTTCCAAAAATTGTCGGTTGATCGTATTTGCTCAAAGGGATTCATTGTTCACCAAATGAGGTACTGAACGAGTGTTTCTGCCATTTGTTGTGTTCGGAGCGTTCGACCTTCTCCTGAATTTACTTTGTGATAGAAATGGAAAAGTGTTTTCAATTAATTGATGCTTCCGAGCCATATTCCATTTTTGTATAACCCAAAGCATATTTTTAATTATAATAAACTGAAAGATCTTGACGTTTGGGTGAAAATATTAAAAGTTATGGGGACGTATGAAATGGTAAGACAAATTTCAGAAAATACATTTTTTGGAGGTGCTTTCGTCCTTTTTTCATTATTCCACATATGGCGAAAATCGCGATGCTGTCAACGAGTCCGTACCTATATTTCCTTCGAGCTCACTTTTGCAGGTTAATATGCACTTTCTACAGCTTCACCATAAATAGTTTCAGCACTTGGGAAAGTAACGAATACCAGAAATTCAAATTCAAAACTATTTATTAAGTCAATTTCTTCAATTACATTCAAACTCAGCCCGATATATACAACTTATAACTATTCAAAAAATATATACATATATTTTCCCAATATTCGTGTAGATATTGGGTGATCCCATCCAACTTGCCGTCCAGGTTTCAGGGGCGGTGTATGCCAGGCGAAATTTTTTTGAAAATTTATTTATATTTTTGCCATCTCCGAGCTAATGCGAGTGATTGGAGTTTGTTCTTTACGATAGCTGATTTTATCAGAACTATTTGGGGAAATATTACTCATTATTACCGGAAAAACCAGAAGAAAAAACCGGTTCAAATAATGTATGTACCATGGGTATTCTCGGATTATCCCCCACTCAGAAAATTGAAATTAATAGTAACCTAAAAATAAAAAACATAAAAAGGATTCTGCGCCGGTAGCCGGGTTTGAACCCATTTCTGAAGAATATTCCAGCTTTTTGGTACATAAGACCGTGTCTTCGTGGCTGATTATCTTGGTGTCTGATATCAGTGATGTCTCCATTGAGTGGACTGTTACTTATGTGATTTCTTTTTTTTTTGAGATTTTCAAAATGCATTGCTCGATTGTTTCTATGTTTGCGAGCTCCCGGAGATCATCCAGTCGAAAGAATCTATCACTATTTGTGATGATACGAAGTACTTTGTTCTGCAGTCTCTCCAATCTCGAGTATTGAGATGTGGGGCAGCTGCAGAACACAGGCCTGATTTCTTGCTTATGGAGAAGCATTTTGTTCGCATTCAAAAGCTTCGAACCGCGGGTAATAAGGGGGTACACTCGTTTCATCTCAGCCGAGCCTCCCCTCAAAGCTAGTAAAATATGTTGTGGAAGGTCATACGCCTATCCAGTTCGACTCCCAGAAATCTCGCAGAGGGCCCCTCGTCGATCTGTCTGTTCTTTACTCTTATTTTCTCTAGGATTTTCACATCTGTATATTTCCTCGATGAGTTAATAACTTCTGTTTCTGAGTGTTTATCTCAATTTTGTTGTCCTCCTTATAGGGCTC
Source organism: Gonioctena quinquepunctata (assembly GCA_018342105.1). NCBI lineage: Eukaryota > Metazoa > Arthropoda > Insecta > Coleoptera > Chrysomelidae > Gonioctena > Gonioctena quinquepunctata. The sequence goes on from JAFIRS010001014.1 coordinate 293,888, forward strand.
AACCAGCCACTTCAGATGAATCTCTAGATGTTTCGCAGCCACTTCACTCGCAAACGAATGGACATATAATGCGGTATCATCCGCATTTATGACCGCATCCGTCGAACAAAAATCGGGAAATCGTACGTAAACAGATATTACCAGATTGGCGACGAAGACGGCCCCTGGAGGACACCTGCTCCAACTGGATAATCTCCCGAGCTCGTGTTGTCAACTCTAACGTTGGAGGACCTGTTCGTGAGGTAGGAATTTAGGATTTAAACTAACCAAAAAGACATGCCCACCTCTGACATTTTGACAACTAACCCTTCCGTCCACACCGTAACTAATGCTTTTTGCATATCCAACAGGATCATAACCGTGTTTTGCTTCCTGTGGTAGTCTTCCTTCACCCCGTGAACAACCCAGGCTACCTGGGAGGTGGTTGAGTGACTATTCCTGAAGCCAAATTGCTCAGGCGGGCTGAGTTTCAGCCTATCCACAGGATCATTAACACGCTCCAAAAGTTCCTATCCACCACCTTAGCGACAACGCTTAGGAGGGAGATTGGCCTATAACTATCAATTGAGACTTTGTTTTTCCCCGATTTCAAAATAGGCATGATTTCCGCCATTTTTGGACAGTCTGTGTGGTTTCATTATTTCATTTACTTTCTGTGTAAGTTGTACCAGTAATGTTTTCGCTGGGTTCTTGAGGAGAACGGCTTCAAACCCATTAAGCCCTGGCGCTTCATTTTTGGGAAGCCTTTTAATTGTTGATGGTATTTTCTCGAATGTACTGTGGTAGGTCTAGAATTTCTGTAGTGACTTCTCCAATATTCTTGGCTATATTTGTTAGTATACGTTGTTCATTACGAGCGTCTAGCACAGTTTTGTGGATACTGCTAGAGTATTCCTCAAACAATTTTTCCTTTTCCTTTGGGTCCGCCACCGTGAGGTCAGGCCCGGTTTCTATGGAAGGTATCATCATCATCATCATCATGTTCTATCTAAATATATCTGTCCGTTCTTGCTCAGTTCGTAATTTCGAATTGATTTGGTGATTACGTCCACTTGTTTTAAGCGACTCTGTCACTTGTGTCCGAATAAGCAGTCGCATTCGGGTGCAGTTTTGAATCCGTATGTTTTTTTTAATTCCTACTCCATACAAGCAGTGGTATTATGGGGATTAATTTCCATTATTCTTTCAATAAAATTATTTAATATTGAAATTTGAATTGGATCGCGACGTGCGCATAAACTGCTGGCTTGCTGTACAGCTGCGGTAACGAGGGATGGACGCTGCACAATGAAGCACTGAAGCAATTCGATTGATTTCAACATTTCACAAGTAGAAATTGTTGAAACACAGGTTATATTTGAAAAATTGTATGGGGCTATGACATTCGATTCTGATAACTCGGAACATGAATAAAACTTTTGTTGCAAATTGCGCGACTATTCATTTGGGAGTCGTATACTTTCCATAATGGGCGTGGCGTCTGTGAGACTCCACTAACGCTTTCGGTTACGATAACTTTGAAAACAATGGAGCTGGGAAGTTGAGCGGTTGTGTACTTTCACCGAATGAAAAGATGATTAGCCAGTATGAGCTGCAGATTTGTACGTTTGGTTGTTGCGGGTTCAGCAGTAATGATATTTACGGCAAATCTCTCATAAGTCACTCGAGGACAACTGCGATAATATAATATATATATATATATATATATATATATATATATTCACATTGGCATGAATAGTAATATCTAGTAATATATACTGTGAGTTTTGGAAGTGCAAAAAACTGAACAAATATTCTTCAATTATATGAACGTACAAAGCTTTGTTTGATTAAAATGTTGCTGAGATTTTGCAAAGACTGGCATATAATCTGATACTGAGTAGTTATCAGAGGCTTATGATAGCAGTAGAGGTGAAGAGGGCATCACGAAAAAATACAGGACGAAAAATATCAAATTGCTCTGAAGATGGACATAAAAGTTATGAAAACGGAAGAAAATAAATACATAGAGCGGAATGTTTCAAGATAGGAAACTGAAAATACCCGCTGTGAATCTTAGGACAGGATATTCGATTGCAAATTGTATAGTAGTAACATGTACATTGATGATGAAAAACAATTGTAAGGAGATGAAGAACATGAAACAATGAACTATGATTATGTTTCGACGACAAAGAACTTCGGGAAAAAAAAAGGTCATTGTGATAATAACCTTTCAAAAGAAAATGCCTATTTTGTCAGTTTGTTGCCAGTAAACCATCTGAATATCACATAAGTGTTATGAATTGTGAATGCGAGGTCCATCAATACTAACAATCTGAAGGAATATATAGGAAAGCAGTCAGCCGGTCCTTACAAAGTTAATGCTATTCAATTTCGGAAAAACTATCACAGGAATGAACGGTGAGGAAAAACGAACGGTAGTTTCCACCAAGTTTCTCGGCTGTACGTAATGGAAACGCGTACACATCGAAATTTGCCTTGAGAAAAAACTGGAATATTCCACGAAAGCGCAGGAATATCATCTAATTTTCTAGAATAGATCACGACTCGGCTAGAGATTCTGCTACAGCTACGAAAAAAAAAACAGAAATTTTAACTTCTACAATTCAACGAAATCTGGTGTAGACATCGTTGAAAAGATGTATGGTCTCTAGTACTAATCAAATGACATATTCTTTATACAATGTTGAGCATACCTGGCAATACCGCTAACATTATTCATGCATTCACCAGAACACAATATAATAGAAAAAGGGACATTTCAGTAAAACTTTACCTTTGCAATCAACCAAAGAGCATTTAAAAACAAGGTCAAACATAACAGATTCTACTAAGAATTTGAGAAAAAATAAAAATAAAAATGGGGTACCGGTCGGCTGGTCAAATCCAGAAATATTTATTTGCTTTCTATAATATAGAACATCATGGTAGGTTAGACGTCTATGGAGAACGGGACATAGTATTATTTTGATATTTTGCTTGCTTGCTCTATCAATCTAAAATCTTTTTAGCGCTGCGGTGGCGGCGTTCCCACTATTGAAAAGTTGCAACAACTTCGATATTCTGGATGAAAGACCCTTTATATCATTGCATTTGTCGCTCTGCTATTGCTTTCCGATTATTTCTGTATGACACTTTCTTATTTTCTGTGCAAAACATAGCTTCTATTGAATGTTTATTACTGCAGTAATTGGATACGTAGAATGCTGAGATTGTGAGTGTAGTTTACCAATGCCCTGTGTATCAGTTATGCTGTCTCTATCATACAGGGTCTTTCAAAATTTGTGATTTTACCGATATATACAAAAATAGTGGAAAATCCCATTTTTCAATCGAATATCCTGAACGACAATTGAAGTTCCTTCCAAATCATGTATGTCATATTTCCGAAATAACCCGTAACATGTCATCATGAGAATTCTACAATCAGTACATCAATAATAAAGCTTTTGTGCGCTCACTCGTAGGGAATTTGATCTGAAATGAATTGAGATGGAAGGCAATAACTGTCAATGTGATCAAATTATATCAAGAACATGCAGAAGGTTCAATGAAATGTGACCCAATTCACAATCAATGAACCAGAGAAAATTTGCATGATTACAAAATGATTTCATTTATTATGGGTCAGAACTGAAAAAACAAAAAAATTACTACTAAGACTGATGAAAAAAAAAAATTATGTGAAATAACAGAAGGTTTGACAGCAATGAGCCCTTTTCCTGAGAATAATGTGGTAAAATCAGTCACGATAGGCAGCACTTGCGGTAGGGACAAACATCAAACTTTCTCCATTTAAGTGATACAATTGAATTATTCAAAATAATCAAGTAAATATTTTTTTTTAATAACCCCAATGCCAACAAAAGATTGTAGTTTGGCAAACTTTACTTCGGATCATCGATATCCAGAGGACAACGTGTTTTTTATACCATTCGTAAAACCTCACATTGATAGGTTAGATGTAATAAATGGATCCAAGCGTCGAGGAGAGTGGATTCAACAATAGAAAAAATCAACCGAAGAAAATCTCAATCCAGTCTCTGCAACGATCAGTGAGGTAGATTATTATGAAATAATCAGAAAAATAACCCCACCTAACCTCACCTCTCTATTGGTTACTGAATCATATTCATTGTAATGTATTAAATTTATCTTAATTGCCAGATACATTTCACTCATTTTCATTCTGAAATCAATTCAATATTTATAATTATTTTAAACGTCTGATATCAGAGTTAGAAAATACCGCTGCATAATAACTAAACTTGCGCACTGACCTGTCAATTAATTCTTTTTTTTTCGGAAATTTTAAGATTTCGACAAGCAAGCCACCGTTTTGATGTTGCTACATTATTATTCTTCACATTTGCAAATTCCAATTTGGCTCCTGGAACGTATATTCTGTGAAAAAAAAAAATTATGTTTATTTTTACCATGTATTATGTGAGTTATGTAATGTCTGTCCCTATAGGACTTCTAGCGATGCTAGTGGGGAATTTTTCATGATTGAGGAAATAGGCTAATCAAAAATATCAAAACAATAAAATTGTATGTATGAATATTCGAAAAACGTTCACAATAATTGTTTAAAATTACCACCGTTGGTTTCCAAATCCGAATTCTCCATGCAATTGATCACGTGATGATCTTGTTTACTGGGTACCGATGTTATAAAAACTTTCGTTTTCAAATTCGGGTGGTCTTACAGGCAGCGGTCCTAAACGTCTATCTTCGATCATTTGGAACAAATCCATTGTTATTTTTCCGATGCAATGAATCGATGACCCATCCAGTAGGAATCAACAGGTACGATACTCCTTCATTGATATATTATCCAAAGAATTATTCACCTCTGGCCTTAGAATTTCGAGATATTCCTTAAAATCTAACGGTATTTTTATTTGGTTGACTTTCAGAAGGCAAAATATGTCGAAGCCAAAACTCTTCCTGAAATCCCATTTCCTTGACAATATGTAGATTCTTCTTAGCCCAGAATTGTGTGTTTCTTCTATAAGAAATGCTTTTCCTGGAAAATTTTGCTTCATTTATCTAAATCATTTTCTTTAAAAAGTCATAATTTTCTTGGATGATGATCAGAATGGTATTGGTAATGGAACTAGATACATCCTTCGGAAGGAACTCCAATTGTGTTTCAGGTATTCGATAATATACAGGGTGTTCCAGTCTTCACCAATTTCGTATCTATCAGTAAAATCCCAAATTTCGAACGACCCTGTATAATAGAGAGCAAATTACCTAGTTATAACTAATACACAGGACATTGGTAAACTACACACACAATATCAGCTCCCAAATTAATCGGTAAAATTCCAAATTCTAAACGACTCTGTATAATAGAGAACAAATTACCTAGTTATAACTAATACACAGGACATTGATAAACTACACACATAATATCAGCTCCCAAATTGATCATTATTATTATTTATTATGTATTGCAGAATCGGCTTTCTCGTCATGGAGTACTCAGGAATTGGTTTGAAACCCGATACCTGGTTAATGAACGGCGATGAAATTTGGGTTCAATAATGTTTAGATTTTATTTTCAGATCCGGTAAATTAAGTTTGAATTTTGAAAAAGAAATGATTAGTGCATTTATTTGGGTGCTAAGTCTGAGAACAAAAATAATCGGAATGCAAATCGAAAAATGCAATATTACAGCATGTGTCATTCAATATATCAAAGTTGTTGCAATTTTGAATATAAGTGGCAACGATGCAGCGTTGAGAATATTTCAGATCTACTTACTCAAGAAAACAGAGTTTCAAAATAATTTTATGTCCCGTTCTCCGTGAACTTCTAATCTACCACCGACCAGACACCCAGTTTGCCTTTGTATGACGGGGGTGAAGGAGGTAGCAACGCTGGTGTTGGTGGATTGTCTGGCAAAAACTTACTAGGTTTGTTTTTTTTACAAGCTTTTATTCAACTTGCTTCGTCCGTATGTCTTTTAGGTTCAAAATATGTTATCTTTTTTTGAAGCACTTGCCGACAATGCATTTTGGAATTTCTGTGAGAGAAAAGACAAAATGGCGGCTCCAAGATGGCGGACGAATTTTGTGATTATGGTACGATTCGATTCAAAATTTGTATGTGGGGATTTCTGGGGACGGAGATTGTGAATTTCATTTCAAAAATTCAAAAATTCCATATGGCGGCTCCAAGATGGTGGACAAGTTTTGTGATTATGGTCCGATTCGATTCAAAATTGGTATGTAGTGGTCTTCGGGGTCAAAAATTATGAATTTCTCCGTGAAAATTCATAAATTCAGGATGGCGGCCCCGAAATGGCGGAGGAGTTTTGTGATTATTGTCCGATTCTATTCAAAATTTGTATGTGCGGGTTTTAGGAGTCGAAGATATTGAATTTCTCGTCAATATTTCTGGAATGGAAATGGCGGTTCTTGGAATTTTTGTAAGAGAAAAAAACATAATGGCGCTTCAAGATGGCGGACGAAATTTAGGTTTATGGTCCGATTCAATTCAAAATTGATATGTATTGTTTTTAGGGTCGAAGATTATGGATTTTCCTTCAAAATTCATAAAATCAAAATGGCGACTCCGAAATACCCGATGATCTCTATATTTTGGCCGATTCTATTCAAAATTGGTATGTGTGGGTTTTCACGGTAGGAGATTATGAACTTTTCATAAAAATTTACGAATTCAAAATGGCGGACGAGTTTTGTGACTATGGCCTGATTTGATTCAGAATTGGTATGTCGGGGTTTTTGGAGTCGGAGATTATGAACTCAGTCGGAGATTATTGATTTTCAGTTGAAATTCATAAATTCAAGATGGCAACTCCAAGATGGCGAATGAGTAAATCTCTGGATGCTCTTCTCAATGCAAGCTAATAACTTACAGAAAAAAAGGCCTCCTAATAACGATGCTTCAACGAAAAAGCATAGAATAAGGCGTAATTAAGAACAAAAAAACACAAAATGAAATAATTATTGGAAAATCTTTTTAAAGACAAGCTTTCATTCAAATGCACTGAAAACTGGAAAATAATTGCTTTGGATGTGTGACGTAGGTTATTCCGTGAGTTATAGATTCAAAAGCTTGTCGCGCAGAGTTTTCAGTTCGAATAAAAAAGCCTTTGACCTACGTCACACATCCAAAGCAATCATGTTTCACTTTTGAGTGCCTTTGAATGAAAGCTTGTCCTTAAAAAGGTTTTTTATTGATTTTTTCATTCTGATAGGTTGTCTGCACTCGCTTCGCTCCTGCTTACGCTCATGAGAACATTTCATGTTCATGTTTACAATGTATTAGGATGTTTTGATTGTTGAATTTCTATGAAAAAACTCTGGGGAAAAAAAAAGACAAAAAAATCGGTTCAGATAATTGGATGAGTGCGTGATTGTGGGGTACTGTTTTGTGACAAAATATTTGAATACTTTCAATTCAAGGAATTAATTTAAACTAGTTTCGGATGAACGACGTGGGGTGTTTTTGAGTGTGAGGGTTGGGCTGGTATGTTTGGTCAATGTTGGTTTGTGTTTCATGATTTAGATTCTCGTGGTGGGTTTTGAGTAATTGTTGATCTGATGTGGAATTGGTGTGTTGTTTGACTTTTGTACATTTGTGATATTTGGTATTTTCTCGCGCGTGGGAGGGAGGCAAGCTCACCGGAGGTATTTCGCTCTAAATAATAGTTAAAGTTGTAGGGAATTTGAAGCACCCTCAAACTGCTGGTCAGGTTGCGACGACTGTATTATCGATATCTGTAAGAGCAAGGTGGGGTGTGATTAGTTCTTGGATAGGTAAACATCTGACAGGAAAGACTCATGCTTGTAAACCCCGAATAACTGCAGCGTAGTAACATATTAACATATTAACACAGTTTTCTCCAGATTGCACGAATGGTATTCTGCAAATCAGCTGTTTCTAAATCTTGGAAAAACACAATCCATAAGGTTTCATAACCGTCAAAAATTGTGTCAAGATATCACATTTGGCTCAGCGCAATATGTCTCCAGTAATAGTAACGTTATAACGTTTTTAGGTTTTCAAATTGATTCATGTATAAATTGGAAAAGTCACTGTCAATCACTGATATCAGAAATGAATTCACTATCATGTCAATTCAGAACCACTAGGAAAGTGTTGGAAATAAATCAGCTGCTTTCACTCTACTATGCACAAGCTGAAAGTAGATTGCGATATGGTATATGCCTATGGGGTTTATCTGTATCCTCACACGATGTTTTTATTGCCCAAAAGTAAGTTTTGCGTTCTCTCGTTGATATATCGGGCCGTACAAGTTGCAGGGATGTCTTCAAGTACCATAAAATTTCAACACTTCCTTCATTATTTATTTTTGAACTCTCTGTTTACTCATTTGAGAATAGAGGTACTTTATTCAGTACCAATAAAGTCAGACATCAATTTGATACCCAAACAAAAAATTACCTTCAGGTACCTTTTATTAAATTAAGCTTTTCATTCAACTCTCATGGCGCTCAGGGTATTTGAATAACTGCCAAAATATATAAAAGAAAGTAAATGTATTGAAATATTCAAAATACAATTGCGAGAATTTCTACTTGAAAAGTGTCTGTATAGTGTTGAAGAGTTTTTGTCGTAGAACCGTAATGTTTTGTTTATATGCTTTTATTCTGATATGTCGTCATGTTTCTTCAAGAATGTTCTTAGGACAATTTTAGTTGAGGTTGATAATTTTTACTTCAAACCTGTGGTTTAAGCTTTTTGGTTTTATCTGAAAATTGAAATTCTGAATTTTGGAATTGTGTGTTTCTATGTGTATCTATGTTTTTATATTTACCTAGATTCAAGTGTATGACTCTCTCTATGCGATATTATGTTGTGCAGTGGGAAATAAAGATCTTATCTTATTTTATATTCACAGCTGTAGGCATCATATCAATGAGCACGAAACATGACGATAGATAAGCCGTCCTTCGAAAGGGACGTTAAGATGGCGGTCCATATTTCATGAATGTTGAGCACTTTAAAGTTACCTTTGTTAGGAGAGATCAGAGGAGTCGGCAAAGTTTCCGGAAGGAAAAAGGAATTTTTAATCATTTCTTCTCAAACCTGAAAACCCCGCACAAGAACTCTGAAAGATATATCATAGAATTTTCAATAATTGAATACATTACACATAAAAATTATAATTTTGTATATCCAATTAATATTACGTTGATTTGAAAAACATAATTCAGTTTTTTAAGGCATTATGATGCAGTTCATGTATTCACATAGTAGAGCTGAAATGAATAACCACCTTCAAATATATCTCTACATACCAAAAAGCTTTGGGATGAGAAAACACTTGAATCCTCAATCCACCACAAATAGTCGAAATAATCTGACGATGTATACAGATTTTACACATGAATAGATTGAATCTCGTAATCGGCTTATTCAAATTGAATGAGAGTAATGTTCCGTTTCATTTCTTTGTGTAACAAATATGCATACTTATGCTGGATATTCTCATAAAGTAACGACTCCTACGAAGCGGAATCCGCTATTTCTCGAGAGGGCATAATTTCATACGAATATTTACCAATTTCAAGATCGATACAGTGGCGTATGAGTCAGGAATTGTTTTAATAATAATTTATAAAAGTATCAGAACAGAAATATTATATTCCAGTAATCGTGATATGTAATGAATTTGTTTTTTTTTTAAATATCCACATTCGTCAAAGATAACAGTAAGCCATCAAAATGATTTTTACGTCAGAATTAGCGATTCAGAAATATCAATCAGTCAAAATGGTACTTTATGGATAATGAGGTAGATATCCAAGAATCAATAATAACTTCACAGAATTTTCAGCAACTGGCTACTATTTCCACTTCAGTATTGTTCTTTTACTGCCTGTAATGAAACCGATCTGAACGTTTCAATTATCTTTTTTCCTAATAGAAGATATTGTATAGTGAAACATGTGTCCTGGTTTTGTGAACCTAGTTCAGTTGAAATATTTCAGTGGAGTGAGTGTCTTTTGTTTATTTCAGTTATCTGATTGAACCAGGGAAACGTTGTGCGAGTGATTTGTGCTCTGATAATATAGCCGCAATTTTTGCCAGTTGAATGTCTCCAAGGTACAAGTCTTGAGCCAGAATTCCCGTATCGTTTGCCATGAAGTAATCTTGTATGATTTATATTTCATCAGAATACAATACTTCATTTGATTTTTCAATGTTTTTCATTGATGATATAACCTTTCTCATTTGATTTTTTGATGTTTACAAATCAACCTTCCTGTAAAGGTGGAAGTGGATAACTCTAATTGGGAAGGCAAGGGTTGTGGTTTGAATAATATCGTGATCAGAATCAAAAAAAATATATTCATGGAGAATGAAGATGGTTTTATGAAGTTGGAATTTGGACGCTATCTACAGTTACAATTTATTCACCCTTCTCATTCCCTACCAATTTCTATAGATAAACTAACAATAGAAAAAAACAAATGACACAATGAAACTCTGAACCTTTGAAATTTCACTAGAATTATTCAAATTCTTGGTTCAAGAACAAACAAATCTTATTAACATTAGGTAGTTCCAGAGAAAAAAATCACTTTCCATCTTAAAAATCAAAAACTATTACTCTTTCACTTCTGAACTTCAGTGACTGCAGTAAACGGGTGCCAAGTAAAATTCAATAGAATATATTGTTTTCCATGTCTTGAATAAATGCATTCAACTTCACATATTTTTGTTGATACGGGTCCGTTCACATGGTCTTATATAAGATCTTCACCAATATTCCTTTCCCAACAAGTAATATCCAATTGTAGATTATTAAAATATCCAATTGTAGATTATTCTAGGAACTACTTGGCTCTGGGGATCCTTTCACTTTCTTCCTTCCTAATGACACTTAGTTCAGCCAGTCTATTCCGTTTATTGACGCTTTTAGACGCTCTTCTCACTTATTAAATTCTAGTGAATCTCGCAAAAAAAAACTGCTGACCGAGCTTGACTTCATAGTCAAGTGTAACCTATAATAAAAACGATTCAATAATTCGTAAATCGACTTAAAAAAGTAAAGAACCTTGGCATCAAACAACAGAAAATGCATACTTCATAAACATGTCTGACGAAGCTACTTTTGAATTTAAGAAATTATTGTATTCGGTTCACAATTAACTAGAACATAATTTTCATGAATTATTTTGGATAGTTTGAATTCATATTCATGTTCTAGCAAAGTTTTTCTCCTTCTTTGTATTGGGAGGGTATAGGAAATTATCTATCACCACACACGAGTTAATTTGGTGAAGCCAGGAACAGAAAATATATGAATTCCAACTTCCTTTCTCCCCAATAAAATGCAATCCTTCAAACTTGCTGTTAATAGTTAGGGCCGTGTTGAGAATCTGATGAAAAGAACCTTCCCTAGTTGAAGAACAGCACAAATCGTTGTTTGTTGAGTTTTTTTTCTGTTTTCCCATTCTGTAGTGTGCCTAAATTAGAGAAAGAGTGCACCGGTTATTATGGATGAGATTCCTCAATTATAATAACCTCGAATGATTTTCCTAACACTTTAATTCAGAATACTGCATCCGTTCTGAATGTGCCCAAAAATCGGAATATATTCGAATTATAATTCTGAGGTGGAGAACCAGAGAATCTGTTGGGCTTTGGAAATAAAAGTATTAGTTATTGCAGAGTCATAACCTCACCAGTGTATATCTCACCAGATTTAAATGTAATCTATTGCTATTATATTTCATATTACCATTTGCAGGCTAGTGGAGTTGAACATTTTGAGAAAAGCAAACGTTACAATGGATCTAGAGAAAGTTAAAAATAAAATAATTTGGGTTTCTTTTTTTTTTCTAGAATTTATTTCGATATTCACGGAATAAAATAATTATTGTTTGCAGACTACTTTTTGTGGAGCACAACTCATTCTTGACACTATTAAGGGATTATAACATAAGCCACTTATAAAATAATTTCTTGCGCTTCTACACTTGTATAGATTCCCTGTTCCATTATCTTTTGTTTTCAGAATATAAAAGGTTATAATTCGAAAAAAAAGTGACTTGGATAAGATTAAAAAAGCTTGTAATTATGTTATTGGGATACTGGTTTATAGCTGAAAGCAGGTTCGGTCCAGAAAAATAATACTCTCTTGGTATAGGTGTAATTCACTGATAAATATTTAGTTGAAAGCTTGTTGGAGTTGAGCGTATATTCCTCATGTTACCTGGTTTTCTGATAACTAAGGTAGAAAATAGATATTTGTGTTTCCCATTTTCGAATGAGAATACTACTATATTTATTTTTGCTGATTTGGACTCCTGTCAGGTAAACTGTCAGCAATATAATGAACAATTCAATAAAATTTTCCCGGACTGCACTAGCTTTATTCAAGAATTACAACCAATGTCAATAGAAATGTCAAATGGAATTGAATATTTCCAGCAGGCATGTAATACACTCAAAATATTATAGTAACACTCAGAATACATGAATAGTTCTACAGCAGAAGAATCTTTGACTATAGAAATTGAACGGACTCTTAACTTCAGTGGATATCCCGCTCCTCTACTTTTCCAAAAATGTTATCTAATTCATGTTCTCCCCATGAAAATAGCTTCTTCGGTAAATTAAAAGTGGACTGTGGAATCTCCTTCTGTGGAATCACATCATTATTGAAATATTTGAAGGAAATGATTTTTTTTATAAATTAGTTTCTTCTAATCTAAAGTTATTTCAATTGTTATTGTTGTTTCTATGACAAACAACTTCATTTCATTTTCATACGACAAACAGAAAAATTAAACTCAAGTACCTATCAAGTACCATTTAGTATTCAACTGAAGAAAGTTGAGAAGTAGGTATTCAAAATCATTGCCTAGATGTCTATAGTTTTTAGAAGCCAAAGCCAGTTGAAACGTCAAAAGAGTTGCGGAACTTCAGTGAAGCAGACAATGCAAAACGACAACACAAAAGTCCAAAATATTGTTTCAAACGACCTATGCGAAGTTTGAAAAATTATAGAAAATTATTTTTCTGCATATTTTCCTTGTTTCTCCCTACTGTCTGACGAGGGTTGTGCTTTACATTGGATTATTAAAAGACAAAAAGAAGAAACATGTGGAAGAATTGAATAAAATCAATAATGTGAATATAAAAACGAAAATTTCGGGCTTTAAAACAATCATCAATGAGATCATAAGTACAATTGATGTGATTTGTTGAAAATATGATCAGAATGTTCATAAAATCAGATGTGGAATCATCTGCGACTGAAAGATAAACTTTAGTCACTATCTTCCATCGTCAGGTTAACCTCTTGTGGGGTATTCATGTTGAAAAGGGAAACATTCTCAATTGAATATTGAATAGAATTTTTTTTTTGTGAATTGAAAAATCCACGATAAATGAAGTTATTTTTTGTGAATATCCAACAGAAAACAACTACTTTCCCAGCAAAGCCCCGCTGGACATTGAACTACATCTGATAGATATTCTGAAAAATCCCTAACTCAAAAGAAAAAATCTGTAATTAAAAATTTGCATTTTCATTCAGATAGTCATTTGATTTTCTATTCCAGTCTTGATTAGGAACTTATGAAGATGAACGAGGCAGAGAAGAATGTTTTCCAAAAGAGGGTTCTCACCAGAAATAATTCGTAACATTGACGCAAGAGAGGCATCGCATTCACTAGGTCTTCAATACATTTTTGTCGACAAAATCTATTTCACGCTTCCACGATCATCAGAAAGACCGGAAGAAATGGAAAACACATTTTCAAGAAGCAATCTCGTTTTGCAAAGATGGAAGAAGTGAAATTGCTTTTTGAAAATGTGTTTCCCATTTCTTCCGGTCTTCCTGATGATCGTGGAAGCGTGAAATAGATTTTCGTCGACAAAAATGTAGTGGAGACCTAGTGAATGCGATTCCTCTCTTGCGTCAATGTTACGAATTTCTTCTGGTGAGTACTCTCTCTTGGAGTACATTTTTTTTTGCCTCAATCATCTTTATGAGTTTTTAATTAGGACTGGAAAGGAAAATAAAATGACTATCTGAACGAAAATGCAAACTTTCAATCACAGATTTTTTCTTTTGAGTTAGGACTTTTTCAGAATATCTGTCAGATGTAATTCAATGTCCAGCGTGGCTCCAACCGGGAAAGTAGTTGTTTTCTGTCAGGAATTCACAAAAAATTACTTCGTTTATCGTGGATTTTCCAATGCACAAAAAAATATTTCTATTCAAAATTCAATTGAGAATATTTCCCTTTTCTGGAATTGATATATTACAAAAAAAAACAGCAAATTCTACAGCATTTACAATGCAAAAGATTATACCAGACAACATTCAAAAATATTTCGGTACATGAGTATCATAAACGTGGAGGGAGGCGTTCAGTTCCGGTTGAGAAAAAATATAGGAAAAGAGATATATAGAGAGACGACAGTAGAAAAAAAATGCATCGAATAAATTGCCAGCGCTGAATCTGCTACATGAGCACTAGCACCAAAACGATATATACTGTAGTTGCTACATACATTAGTGTGAGGCATAAAGAAAAAGTGGAAACGTCAACTGTTCAGTTTGATATTCTTGGCAATTGTGTTCTCATGTTAGGATTATCAAATGGAGTTCAGTGAGAAATTATTTTTTCATCATACCTGCATCATAATCCTTGTTTTATGAAATGAAATACGTTTGAAAACCCGACGTGTTTTAAAGGTAAAAGTGTGCGAAATTTCAAGATAAAACACGCCATGTTTTAAAGGTTGCTAGGTAACAAAAACAAGTCCAACTTTCAAATCAATCATATGAACTATCAAATAAGCTTGTGAACAACAATTGCCATACCCATGTCAACAAGACGTGACATCAGATGTCCATTACCTACCTGATTAGATGCATTGAAATATAAGGAACATTATCCTGATCTAAAATTCATTCCCCGCATTGTTATTGAAGTTATGATGATGATTGAAGAAAAAGCGTAGGATACATGTGTATAAGTGCCTTCAAAGCGTTTGCAAAGTTGAGTGCACTCCGCTCCGCGCCGTGCCCTCCAACTCGTTGCGCGTGCATTGAAGGCTCACTTATACACTTTTTTTCGGCAATCGTATTTCAGAATGTCTCTTTTGAACACTTCTGCGAGAAAATTCAAACATCAATATTATGAACCGCTCGTACGGAAAATACATAGTTGTTTCATTATGGAATAACATACATTTACAAATATATTATATTGCTTAACTTGTGAAAAGTGACTTAATATGAGTTTTTCGCACTGCAATTTCATCTTCATTTATCGAAAGTCTCAAACTTGCTCTAATATTAACAACCAAAACAAATAGTCTGCAAACTCCATAATGACTGTTTCCATTGAAATTCCAGAGGTGGGTATACGCGAGAGGCGAATTCTCCGGCACAGCTTTCCTTTCCTGTTTCGGAGAAAATATACTTCCTGCACAAAGTAGCGTTCTGGTCGTATATTATAAAAGGACTACGGGAAAGGATATTGATATGCAAATACTCCATTGATGGAGTAGAATTTTCAATGTTATTGAATGATGGGCTGGAGATGGGAGGATATTGAAGAGGATATTTGAAGAAGGTTCGAAATGAAATATGTTACAGTATGGTTGTTCGTTGGTTCCCAATTCGTTTTGGAGTATGACGCAATCCAGAGCTCTCCGGGTTGTATGGCAGAAGGAGCTGTGGAACACTAACCATGATGATGATTATTCTTTCCCAATTATACCGGAATATTTCAACGATTGTTTTTTTTTAAACAGGTTGTGCCGGTAAAAGTACTTGTGGCAAATATAACATTGACGAACTCTAGTGTTATGGATGTGTTTGGAATTACAAAAAAAGTACTACAAATATACGAGTGAATATCCAATACGTTTATGAGTAGAGGAACTTTTTTCAAAATTCCCAAGCATGGGAAAGTGATTCACATATAATGTATTACTCTCCAGATAGGGTCACTAGCCGGCTGGTTAATTCGAATACAAATTCAAAATATTTATTTGCTCATTTTGGTTACTTGGCCAAACTTATCCCACTATAAACAACTTAAAATAAATATATACACTAGATTTCCCTCCCGTTCATACAGAGATAGGGTGTCCGACATCCAGCTTGTCGTCCTGTATGGCTGCGAAGGAAAAATACCAGAAATACGTATGAGTTTTGTAGGGATAATTGGAGGTAATATATATATATATATATATATATATATATATATATATATATATATATATATATATATATATATATATATATATATATATATATATATATATATATATATTTATATATATTGTTATGTTATGTTATGCCAGTTATAAGTTTTAAAAGGAAAAAACCACAAAAAGAATAATTAAAATAGTTATTAGTTTCAAGAGTTGTTTTAATAATTTTTTTGGATAGATAAAAATGTCAAAATACTATAACACAATCAATTTCATACACTGTCATGATGATTATAACCCATAATTGGTAAAAAGACAACAGAAAGTCTAGTTTTACAAAATTTTCATGAATAAAAAGTGATCAACACATTTATAAATTTGAAACATACAGTATATGAAATTGTAGCTAACTAAAAGTAGCCAATGGTAGAACAGCAAACTTCTTGATGACATTAGCCAATCAGGGAATAGATGGTCCTATGGAAAATTGGAAATTGTGAGAGAATAACAACGGGGTGATGTCATAAGCAATTATTATTGAAATATGTACATAGTAATAAGAATGGGGAAATAGTTGTATATATAAATTATATAAGATGAACCCAAACAGTGAAATGTGACAATTTGGTGCGCGAATTCAAACATTCAAATGAAAAAGAAGAGGGAAGATTGGTATCCAAGGGAGCGAAAAACAAAGCCACAGGGAGATCGAGAATAAATTTACAAGGGAATGCCACGCAACATTTTGGGAGAAAGAAAAGATGAAATAATTCCAACATTAGAAGAAAAAAACCAATATTACTTTAATTATACAACATATCCAAGAGTCCAAAGCTGAATTCTGCATATGTATGGTTCCTGATTTATGGTATTGGAGTTCCTGATAGAGCTTGGAGTGAGAAAGGATCCAGTTTCAGGGCATATCTTGAACACTGACATCTCGAGCAGGTATGAAAACTCAAATAGTGCACATCCGGTTCATGAACAATATCACAAATAACGTATCTCACATCTGAAGAACTTTATTTCACTTTATTTTGAACCATAAAAGAAAAATTCACTCTCAAGGAAAAAGTGAGGTTCTGTCTATCTATCCATGATTTGATTTTAATGATTATCCGTGAATATTTGTAGATTCACATCAGTATGAGTTATTTCTCGTAGGCCAGGTAAAATTAAGTCTTCCTGAATAAAGGAAATAACTGCTTTTTGATACTTTGTTGTTTATTTTCTTACAATGATCAACTATCATAACAATGACCATTGAATAAACTGAAATTAGACAGCAATGGCTAGTGGCTCTATTGCCTGAACCGGCTAGCTGAGGTAAGAGGCGTACCAACTGTTGCTTAGCCGTGGTGAGAAAAGTGATAACAATTGGCAGCAGCGTGACGAGAGACCAGTTACGTTCGCTAGCAATCCTTATTACAGCATACAATACATATACAGGGCGAAAATATATATCTATATAATATAATTTGGCAAAAAAGAAAAAATTAAATTTTATATAAAACAACTATTATTATTCAATTTTCATTTGCAAATATCATTACATAAAAGTGGCACCCAAAAAGGGGGGGAAATAAAAAAAATAATTTGTTATATTATCAACATAACAATTATATATATATATATATATATATATATATATAATATATATATATATATATACTTATGTTCACTGGAAACTCAAATCTGAAAAACCCGTATAAAATAATTGTTGTATTTTGGAGTGGCTTCGTTTATAGGGTTGTTGGCTGGTAACCTATGCAGGATCATTTTCTGCATATTTAAAAAGGGAAAACAAAATGTTGTGGGAGGTGACCAAGATTGAGCCCCGGTCCTTCGGCGCTGGAGGCCAAAGCTAACCTTCCCACGCTATTTCAAACCCAATTGACGTGAGTGGGAGAAGAGCGTCTAACACCCTAGGCGGGTTAGTTTTCCTCCTGAATGGAAGAGAGCAGTAAATCACACAAACTATCCAAAACAATCGATTTAAATACAAACAACCATAGAAAACACATACACACATATATATATATAAATATATATATATATATATATATATATATATATATATATATATATATATATATATATATATATAAAGAAAGGGTAGTCTCGTGACTGGACTAGTTGAAAAAAACTATGACCATCAGCCACCATTTTTCTTTTTCAGTCACGCTTCAACCATGTGGTAATTATTGTGCCGTTTCAAATTTTAAAGTGTTTAAATTAAGTATCTAAAACAATATGGGCGAGTGCTATTGTTTAATTTTTATATATATTACTAGTAGTGGGTCATAGTGATATGATTTTGAAAAGTCCTCAATCACGAAATGGTGATTAGTTCGCTGTCTTCACTTAACCTCACCTTACTTGTCTTGATAATGAAAATAAACATTTTCGAAAGCTTGACTAAATAAGAAAGAGTTTTACTTTTTCTCATGGGCCATTATTTTGACTGCAACCTCAAGGAATATCCTTTCTACAAAGTTTATTTCAAATTCATAGTTTTTTTTTATATATATATATATATATATATATATATATATATATATATATATATATATATATATTATTTGGATTGTGTGGGTTCTTGAACCATTACGTTTTATATTCTTCAGTGGATTTTCTTGGGGTTTCTGGTTCGTGGGAATAGGAAAAATTCAGTGATTCATAATTGAATTTTTAATGAATTTTCAATACGTTCCGTTTCGGGGCTCCAAAATTTCTCCAGTTACATTTGTTTTTTCTGAAAAGGGAGGTTATGGTTATGGCATGGTGTACATTATATTTTTGTTTACTCTTTCTTACCTAAAACACAAATCATGAACGTTCTTCATGTTGATATGCGATTGCTGCTATTTTTTTTGGTGGTTTTTTCACTTTTTGTGGCCAATTGGGCGGTTATAGTTGATTGAGCACTCATTGCTTCCTCTTTAATTTTGACATTATTTGTTCTAGTAGCAAACATGTTGATTCACACTTATTTTCACTTTATATAAATTAATGATGCTTATTGTTCTGTGAACCATATTACTTGGAATATCGCAGCGCAAAACTAACATTCATAGACAGCTAGATGTCTTCATAAGGTTTATGACAGTTGTCACTTTTGGATTTTGTGTGTGTTGCCCTCTCTGTTTGTTATTTGGAATTTGATACATGGGGTGGTTGTCCTTTAGGCTTTTTAAATTTATTAACATATAACACTGTTGTTTGGGGTTAAATGTGGCAAAAGTCAAAAGGTTGTTTTGTTTGTGCTGCCATCTGTTGATGTTTTTTTGTGATTTTGTTTCGGTGATTGTGGTAAATTTAAAATTATGAACGATCATTATTAATTTTGTAGTTATGAGTTATGCAACAATTAGACAAACAAAATAGACATATTGATAGACAAATAAGACAGAAATATTGATAGTGAGCATTTTGAATTTAAATGATATTATGGTATGTTTTACTGAGGTTTTTAATGTCAGTTTTATCGTTTAGTGAATTTGGTTCTAGTTTTATGTGTATCATCTCGAGAAATTCTCTTTTTTTGGTGTGTTTTTCAGTTGCTAGTATTTTTGTATCCTTGTAGTTGAATTCATGATTGGTTGTTCTTTTATGTTTATTCAATGCGTTCCGCATTTTTGTGTATTTGTGTCCATTTATTCTGGATTCTAGATATTGGAAGTTTGTCCAATATATACTTGGTTACAATTTCCTTCGTTGCACGGAATTTTATAGATCACATGTGTTTTTTGTTTTGGATTGTCTGTTTTCAATTTGGAAAGTGTTGTTGTTAATGTGTTATATCCTTTGTGTCCAACTTGTAGATTGTAAGGTTTTATAATATTTGATATTTTTTCTGACAATCTTTTTACGTGAGGTAGTCCTATATGACGATTATTTGACGGTGTTTTGGGTTTTTTTCCCCCTGGTTATGAAATTTATGTATCCTGTTTTTGAAAATATTATTTATCATGTTTGTTGGATAGTTGTTGTTGATTGAAGAAGCAAAAAAAAGTTTAATTAACAACAACTATCCAACAAACATGATAAATAATATTTTCAAAAACAGGATACATAAATTTTATAACCAGAGAAAAAAAAAACCAAAACACCGTCAAATAATCGTCATATAGGACTATCTTACGTAAAAAGATTGTCAGAAAAAATATCAAATATTATAAAACCTTACAATCTACAAGTTGGGCACAAAGGATATAACACACTTAACAAAACAACATTTTCCAAATTAAAAACAGACAATCCAAAAAACAAAAAAACACATGTGATTTATAAAATTCCGTGCAACGAAGAAAATTGTAACCAAGTATATATTGGACAAACTTCCCAATATCTAGAATCCAGAATAAATGGACACAAAAACACAAAAAATGCGGCAACGGCGTTGAATAAACATAAAAGAACAACCAATCATGAATTCAACTACAAGGATACAAAAATACTAGCAACTGAAAAAAACACCAGAAAAAGAGAATTTCTCGGGATGATACACATAAAACTAGAACCGAATCCACTAAACGATAAAAACCTCATTAAAACATACCATAATATCATTTAAATTCAAAATGCTCACTATCAATATTTCTGTCTTATTTGTCTATCAATATTTCTATTTTGTTTGTCTAATTGTTGCATAACTCATAACTACAGAAGTAATAATCATCGTTCATAATTTTAAATTTACCACAATCACCGAAACAAAATCACAAACAAAACACAATTACGTTTACCAGAGTATTTTAAAATTATTACCATCTCTTCGTATTGACTTTTGTCCACATGTTAACCCAAAACAACAGTGTTATATGTTGATGAATTTAAAAAGCCTGAAGGACAACCACCCCCATGTATCAAATTCCAAATAACAAACAGAGAGGGCAATACACACAAAATCCAAAAGTGACAACTGTCATAAACCTCATGAAGACATCTAGCTGTCTATGAATGTTGGTTTTGCGCTGCAATATGCCAAGTAATATGGTTCACAGAACAATAAGCATCATTTATTTATTTAAAGTGAAAATAAGTGTAAACCAACATGTTTGCTACTAGAACAAATAATGTCAAATTAAAGAGGGAGCAATGAGTGCTCAATCAACTATAACCGCCCAATTGGCCACAAAAAGTAAAAAAACCACCAAAAAAAATCAAAAAAAGTAAATACCCCAAAAAAAATTGCAGCAATCGCATATCAACATGAAGAACGTTCATGATTTGTGTTTTAGGTAAGAAAGAGTAAACAAAAATATAATGTACACCATGCCATAACCATAACCTCCCTTTTCAGAAAAAACAAATTTAACTGAAGAAGTTTTGGAGCCCCGAAACGAAACGTATTAAAAATTCATTAAAAATTCAATTATGAATCACTGAATTTTTCTTATTCCCACGAACCAGAAACCTCAAGAAAATCCACTGAAGTATATATATATATATATATATATATATATATATATATATATATATATATATATATATATATATATATATATATATATATATTATTATTATTATCATTATGATGAATCTGTATATTTATTCATTATTGGCCCGCGTTGGTCGCTAATTATTAGGATGGGACTAAGATGTAATAATGATTGTTATTGCTAATCATTTATTTTATTTTTTATAACAACTAGTCATCATAATGAAATATTTGTCATGATTAGTTTGATTAATTGATTTTGTTTTCATTTAATAATTTCGAAAAGTGAATTCCTATCAGCACAGCTATGTATGCTTATTTTTTTTCAAATACTCTTTTACCTGTATTCTTTCACGTCACGCCACCTCTGTCGGTAGGCCTATGTAGACATGAGATCGCCCTCTCTCAAGTTAGGATTCAGTGGTGCCACCTCGTTGCTCTACTTGGATTCAATATGGAATGTACTGTTTTGTAAAATATTGGTTGGGTGATCAAACATATAATTAATGAATGCAGAGAATGGTCAAATAATGTTTTTTTTTCTATTTAAATAAATCCTTAAAAACGACCTAACCTGCGTTATCCAACTTGATTCAATGAACAGTGAAATAATAATGTCAAGATCTTTGCTCATGCGCAAATAAGTAACTAATATGGATTATATTCTATTTATGAGCATGAATAAAGAGTTATGTTCACTAAACTTGGATGAAAGTCATCAAAAAGTGCCAAAATAAGTGACTGGTACGAATATGTTCACTTGGTTTAGATTTGGGTTCAAAAGTATATGTGATTAGTTTCTGTTAGGTATTCTCGAGAATCCTGAAAGTGTTCTTCGTTGGTAGTTTCTCTGTGGAAGACCCCCTTTGTTGTATCAGCGTCACAGATAGGTTTCTTCTCTGTAATTTCTACGCTGGTTTGTCTCTGAATATTTAATATAGTATACTAGTTGATTTGCTTACTTTTTGGTAGTATTTTCACATTTTATTTCTGATCAAATTTTTGTCGGTTTCCTTTTCCGATGAAAATTCACATTCCCAAGCTTGTTATTTTTCTTCCTGGCAACCATCGCTTTTTGTTTATTCTCACAAAATTTGGTTTTTTTTTTTTTTTATTTTATGGATTTCATTTGAAATTTATAATACTATAGCCTATATTATATATACAAAGTTTGTTGATATTCATCTTTGACAATTTTCTGTACTCACTTTTTTTATTTCTAATCACATTCCATCTAAATGTTTTGACAGTTCACTCTCATGTTTCCTTCTGCTTGGATTTTATCATACATGATGTTCCAACTTGACTATTATTTTGTCTAATTGAGATCCAAAGTTTTTTCATTAATGTTGAATTCTATATTATTTTTATAGATTGTGCAAATTGAATGTATTGTTGGCACTATACTTATGACAATAGGGAAACTCCAATGCTGAACTTTTGGGACATGTACTTGGACTAGAAAATGGTATAAGATTCCAGAAGGGTAAAAAGTATAGGAAAATTGTAGAACAAACATGGCAGGTATTTATATATATATATATATATATATATATATATACAGGGTGGCCCACCACATTCGCCTCGGTATTTCTACAAGAAATGAAGAGAGTTAGGGAAAAACTTTTAGCACAGTTATATGTGGGTCCATGAGGAGCATATTCCAAAATTATTTTGAAATATATAGGGTGATCCCCAAAAAAATTACATACCAAAGTTATATTTTTTCTCATGGAACACCCTATATTTTTTTATATTTTTAGATACTATAGACAAAATAAAGGTGAGTTACTATTATATTTCCCATACTTAAAACTGACCGTTTCT
The DNA here is from genome assembly GCA_018342105.1 of Gonioctena quinquepunctata. Classification (NCBI taxonomy): domain Eukaryota; kingdom Metazoa; phylum Arthropoda; class Insecta; order Coleoptera; family Chrysomelidae; genus Gonioctena; species Gonioctena quinquepunctata. The sequence continues at coordinate 317,353 of JAFIRS010001014.1, forward strand.
GAGAAATTTTGAGAAATTTAAAAATACAGACCATAATTTGAAAATTGTTTTCACCCTGTAACGTGTAACAAGCTGCTCGTGATTAAATGTACTGCTTAGCTCAAAGGTTAAAGTTAGCTACTACATTAAATTTTTAATGCAATATTATACAGAGTGGCGAAAAAAATTACCTCAAAATTTGGACACACATTTAATTAAATAACTTCTTAAAGTTGAATGGAACACCCCGTATTTAGTGGCGTAATTTGACGCAGAATTAGATTCCCTTCAAAACTATATTAGGGTTCCTTATACCTATCTCTCCTGCTCTTTACACAAAAGGCGTTTTTAAATTTTACTTATGAGTAATTTTTTTATCCTAAAAATGAAACACACTGTATTGTAATGAAAAGCTTAAAAAGCATTTTATTGAGAAATTAAGAATCTCAAATAGTTTATTATTTTAATAAATGCTCAAAATGGTGTCCATTATTCTCGATGCCTAGGCGAACTCTTTCTTGAAATGAGTGCTGAACTCTGGATAACATATTTTGCGGTATGGAACGAAACGCATTTCTTATTCGTACTTTCATATCCTGAGGTGTCGTTGGCGGTGTATCGTGAACAATACTTTTGATATATCCCCATTAAAAATAGTCGGGACTTGTAAGGTCCGGAGACCTGGCTATTATTAAAAAAATAGTATAATAGGTTTCATAGGAAATCGTAAATGTATGTTTTTATTGACCCCATATTGTAATTTTGGTATTTATTTCAATATGAAGTCTAATTTGCTAAGAAACAAGCGAATTTAACATATTTCGCCTCAATAATCAAGACACGTGTATCTTCTTATTTTGAAGAATGCTTTAATATTTCAGAAATGGCAATAAATTTGAGTTTTTACATTTGCCTGCATTTTACTTTAGATACACCGTATTTTCAAAAATTTTAACTTCTGCTTCTAGCGAATCTACGTTCTTCTTAATAAAAAGGTTTTCAAAACGCTTTTTAAGCTTTTTATTACAATACAGTGTGTTTCATTTTTAGGATAAAAAAATTACTCATAAGTAAAATATAAAAACGCCTTTTGTGAAAAAAGCAGAAGAGCTAGGTATAGGGAACCCTGATATAGTTTTGAAGGGAATCTAATTCTGCGTCAAATTACGCCACTAAATACGCGGTGTTCCATTCAACTTTAAGAAGTTATTTAATTAAATGTGTGTCCAAATTTTGAGGCAATTTTTTTTGCCACTATGTATAATATTGCATTAAAAATTTCATGTAGTAGTAAACTTTAACCTTTGAGCTGAGCAGTACATTTAATCACGAGCATCTCGTTACACGTTACAGGGTGAAAACAATTTTCAAATTATGGTCTGTATTTTTGAATTTCTCATAATTTCTCAGAAACGGTCAGTTTAAAGTATGGTAAATATAATAGTAATTCACCTTCATTTTGTCTATAGTATCTAAAAATATAAAAAAATATAGGGTGTTTCATAAGAAAAAATATAACTTTGGTATGTAATTTTTTTGGGGATCACCCTATATATTTCAAAATAATTTTGGAATATGCTCCTCATGGACCCACATATATATGTATATATATATATATATATATATATATATATATATATATATATATATTATATATATATATATATATGTATATATGTATATATATATATATATATCTATATATATATATATATATATGTATGTGCACCTTCCCTACGAAAGTGGTTCAACATACACCTGACTACGAATACAGGTAGAAGTTCAAATGATGGAGGAAACGATTATATTATAAGTTCTACTGAGATATTCAATGTTCATTTGTCCATTGTGTGCATTTTTATGATGATCGAAATGTATCATTTCCAGAATTAATTCTCTCCGCACGTTGTCTTTATGATCCAAAACTTCTACATTTTTTAACGGAATTGTGACTCAGATTTTGGTGGTGCTATGATAGCACGGTACTGGTAGATCGAGATGAGTCCCTGCAGCAATTTTTGGGTTGATTCCCTGATAACTGTTCTGTTTGACTACTATATATTTTAACACAATATACGCATTTGATTTTGTTGACTTAATTCGACAGCGACTCCTCTGGCAACGCATCTTTACATTTTGGAAGGATTCATCTCATATTATTCGATTGTAAAGGGCTATTGATAGGTCTCTGATAATCCTCCAATATACTTCAATCTGAAATGATTCACATCAGTGGGATCCGAATTGATATTCTGTTGACAAGTGATCTAGGAAATTTATTCTGAACTAACATATATTTTATTTTCTTGAGATTATCTACATGAAATCTTTCATTACTCTATGTTTTAAACCTTTGATGATAAACGTTTTTTGGGAAAGAGGGTGATTTGAAAAAAAGTTGAGCACTCTTCCTGGATTATAAAGTTTCATAATGATCTACATTTATTATTATTGATGTACCAAGGAAAGGAATACAGTTATGTTCTTCGTTTTCTGAAGAAACCTGAATGTTTGGGTGGAAATTATTGGAGAGAGTCAATACCTCTTCTTTACTATCTCGGTCGACAACTGCCAGAATGTCATGGATGTAATAAAATGAAAACCGTATTTTAAATAGCAGCTCATCAATGTTTTCATCACTGAATTTGCTATACTAGGGAAGGCAGGAATACCCATTTGCATTGGCAACCAACTGTTTGTAGTATTTTGGAATGTTTGGAAATACTGAATCTGCATCTTGATAGATCGAAATGAAATCATTTGGGCATACAGTAGGTTTCATTTTTTCCACTGCTGAAAATCAATTTGTCATGTGATATTTCCAGACTTTGAATATCACATGACAAATTAATTTTCAGCAGTGGAAAAAATTAAACATATTGTATTACCAAATGAATTCATTTTGATCTATCCAGATGCAGTTCAACTATTTCCAAACATTCCATTTTCAACTATATATTTGATTCAGGTTATTTCAAATTGAATGACATATGGGTGACCACCTGACAGGGGTGACATCAGTCAAGAAAGCCTCGAATAACTACAGCGTAATATCATATTCACTACTGGCGGCGTTATATCAAGGTGCACGAGATATGGTGATGAATATGCCGTCATTCATGATTGTTGAGCTCATTAATAATATATTTCTCTGGTTGGAAACACCAGAAGAATCGGCAAAATTTTCGGTTGGGGGAAGTATGCTCACCGGCGTCTGTGTTTAGTACTGTTCGCAGAAACAGGCCGACGTCAAATAAAGAAATGAAACAATGACTCTCCAGATGATTCCAGGACTCTCTGTTTGATTGAATCTCAGCTGAATATATTTGATGATCCATTATTCAAGAACATAATGGGAACTGTTTGCAATTTGCAAAAATTCGCCAATAGCTATATTGAACAATAACTATTTTTGAAACCACGGTTGGTAGTTCAGAGGATGATGGACAAACTGTTAATACGTAGTTTGATTCGCATTCGACTGAATACACCACGAATTGTTTCCGAAAAAACTAATATTTGTATGATAGGGGCACTTCTCAATCCATATTTAGAGAATTGAGGAGATGTGGTTTGTTTGAAACAGTACTTGTGGAAGATGAGTATATCCCACGGTTTGGTCCTACTCCTTCCTCTCTCCTACTTTCCTCTATATTTTGGAAGATATTCTGAAAATCATTGAAAATCCTGGTGTTTTATGTAGATTTCTACAGAAACACTACCTATTGAGAATGTCACCAGAACACGACTAAATTTGGATATATATCCGCCGATCATGGTCCTAGAACCCAAACATACTTCCAGTTCGAAAGTTAATATATCTATATACAGGGTGGAATCCAACCTCTTGCGCAGTTGATAGTCCATGAAAAAATAAAGAAAATTCTGCCATAGAAATATTTATTATCAACATTATTCCTAAAATTCCTAGTTTTCAATTATCGGAGAAAAACAATGATTGTTGAAAAATAATACAAGAAATCCTGCAAAACCTGAAATAGTTTGATTAAATCTTCAGAAGTTTTGAGAACAAGAACAGATGGAGTCCCCGGAACGCCAATGATATGTGAAATTCTGAATACAAGTTACTGACTAATTGCATCTTTTTTCTTTTCATGGAAAAATACAAATCGGTGCAAGCTTTGTGTAAGGTTCAGATTGTGTAAGGTTCAGAAAAATATGATCTATGCCTCCTTGTAGGAGGCATATCCACAATAGAAAAATGCCATCGGATAACCAAAGACTCTTTTCGTTTTCGTAAAAGAATTATTTGTTTACATCACCGGTTTATATCATGATTTCATATGTCTATTTCATAACCGATATACTTTTTCTGCCTACACATACTAATTCATCCACATACTCATTCATGTACATAATTCATCAACTCGCAAGAAACCACGAGGCATACACATAAGTGAATATTCGAAAAACAACCCTAAAAAGTTGAGCAGGAAACAAATTCTGATACATCCTTACTTTGAAAATTGATCTTTTTTATATCTTGCGCTTCGTAACTCTGACGGCTAAAACTTTTGATGTTTCTTGAAAATCTGTGATTTTCTGCAAGTATGAGTTCATAACGGAATTCAAAGAGTAGAAACTGATATAAAATTCGCATCAGAACGTAGCAATAACTCCTGCTTCGGTGAACTCTTTGTTGTTGAATCCATTGTGAATATTTCAAGCAGACCCAAATCAATCTGAACCAAATATTCAATACTTTGGAAATTTGTTTGAATCACTGAACGATTTCGTCAACAACATTCGATTCGATGGATGAATTCAATTATTTATGTATCGTTCTCAAAATGAAATTCCTGAATGTATTTATTTGGATGAGAATGCAGTGAGAATTGATAAAATATAATAGGTGATGTGGAATACGAAATTTGATGAAAAATATTATCAGTGGCCTTTTTATGACTTCGTACTTCTCCCTAAAAACAATTCTGAATATTTAAAAGAATTATCACGTCTCATGTAATCACCTCTGTATTTTTTGCAATTCAATTGTAAAATTGCTAGGGCGATAGATTCCAAATATTTGGTCGATGACTCCCAGGTTCGATAATCAAAAATGCGCTCAATGACTGGGGGGAGATACATTTTGAGTGATGTACACTGATCGCCAGGAGATATGGGAAAAGAGACATTTCTGAAAAATAATTCCGGGAGCAAAATGACTGAATAGTATATTCTGTAACAAGGTTAGAATGAAAAAAATCGACATGAATGGAAAATTCCGAACGCGAGCTTCAGCGAGCGTGAGGAACCGCGAGTATCGAATAATTTCATTCTAACCGAGTAACATACTATATTTTCTCTACGATCAGAAAATATGAAACAAAGACATTTAAATTGAATCTGAACGAAAAAAGTTATTTATTGAAACATTTGTATTACTTTGTATCAATGTTTATTTTCATAGTGTAGGTACAACTACTGAAATCAGAAACTGAAGCATTGGAATTATTTTCCGTAATATCAACAGTGCATAATAATTTTCATATTCATGTCCCGAGATTGGCGGCAGCAGGTTCTCGCTTAGGTATATTATTTGCATAATTTGTAATGCCTTATCTGTTTCACTCGATATTTCACTCATTAGTTCATTTAAATCAAAACTTGTCTGGAAATAATTATATCGACGCCGCCATTTACATTTGACACAGAAAGTTTCGAAATCCATGGCAATCTATGTCGTTTAGTTCGATTACGGAATATTCATTCTGTACCTTGCTATAGAATGAAAATGCATGCAAAACACATCAAAAGTAAGTGTATCAGAATGAATATTCTATTTCAAGAGTAAGAATTTTGAAATTTTATCATCAAAAATTATTTTGGAATTTTGCACTCACTTATGGTGGTGGTGAAAAAACAATCGGATCCGTTATTTGTGGCGAACAATAATTATAATTCTAATGGGATAAATTTAACTTCTGTATATCCAAAATAACTAAAGCAATCGCATAGCCAACGGTTTTGTGATTATTCGCAATACCAGGAAATGATACTGAAGAATCAAAAAAATTTTGGCGGTTAGGCGGACCCGACATAAATCAAACATAATTGAGCTTATCAGAAAGAAACATTTGCAATAATATTCCACTCATAAGAAAGTTCGCAAGGATTTTCAGGTGGATATCATTCAACGTTCTGCGTGGTATTTGCTAGGAAAGTAGTTGTTTTTCGCCTGTGGTCTACCAATTTTTTCAATTTATATTGGATCTTTCGTGAAGATGACTTTGAGCACTTCATTTCTGATTTTATTACACTTCACTTGGCTTTGTTCCTTTTTGACATATACGCTGGTCGAGCATCAGCCGCTCCTACTGGGCACGAATCTTTTATTTAGAATCCTACCGAGGTGGGAGGAATGTATGGAGTGTTTCTTTCCGTACCTACAGATGCTATAGGCTTGATGGTGATTTTGTTTATATCATCAATATTGTGGCGAACAACACCATCAGGCCATGTCATCATGAATGACCAACGGATCCCATGGGCAAACAAGGCCAAATACCTTGGAGTCACCCTGGACAAGAGATTGACATTCAGGCAACACGTGGATCAGAGGCTCGGACCAGCGAAAGCACCCTGAAAGAACCTCTACCCCCTCATAGGATGCATGAGCACCATGGACCTCCAGTTGAAGATGCTCCTCATCAGGACCATCCTCCTCCCCATCATCCTGGATGCATCTGCCACATGGGGTCAATGCGCAGAAACATACAGGACAAAGATCCAGCTATTCTTGAACGTGAGCCTAATAATGGCAGTGAACGCTCCCAGATACGTCCTGAATAAATTTATCTACAGGGACCTGAATGTCAATTCGAACTTCATTGACGACCATCTGAAAAACTACGCCAACGCGACGTTCCTGGAGACGGACACGCACACGAACCCGGTGATCCAAAACATCCACGCGAACCTAAACCTGGACGATCCCAGGTTTAGAGAAAAGGAAAAGTATATGCGACCAGTCTACCAGAACGACCGTCCACCACCAAGAGTAGCACTCCGGCGCATCAGGTGAGTAACAACTCAACACAAAACACGTTAGATCAACACACCCAAAAACATCAAACCTTATACTCACACACCCATCAGGTAAATCACCACCATACACACACAGCACAAGTCAGGTAAACATACAATAATCAGATAACAAGGGGCTTAAAGCAATCAGAGGCTGACTTCATATCATAGAAGGTACGATTTCAATCTCGCAAACGTGCCATTTGGCGAGTTGAGGACCGCTTCAAGGAGGAGCGGGGGAGGAGGGCAAGTGGAAAGTCAATGTTGTCCACGCATAATGTGAAGGGGATTTACTATCCATGGGCACTCAACCTTAAGGGGAGCATAGTGTGTGTTTATGTTGTGTCTCGCCTTGGCCAGAGCTCTCCGGATCTCTGGCTGGTGACTACTCCAAACTGATGAGTGCCAAAAAAGCCTGAAACCGGTATGCGGATTGTTAGGCAGACCCGACATAAATTGAACATAAATGAGCTTATCAGAAAGAAACATTTACAATTATATTCCATTTATAAGGAATTTCGCATGGATTTTCAGGTGAATATCATTCAACGTTCTGCGTGGTATTTGCTAGAGAAGTAGTTGTTTTTCACCTGTGGTCTACCAATTTTTTCAATTTATATTGAATTTTTTGTGAAGATTACTTTGTGCTCAAAGTAATCTTCATTTCTTACATCATAATTTTGTTTGTCGTTCAATCAATACAAAACAAGGCATTGTTTGTATCCACCAACTCAAAATCGATATATAGCTTTGGAAGAAGCCACTGAACATTTACAGAGAAAAGACATTCATCACTTGAAAACTGATCCAACTGGTTGTTTCTAGATTATTTTCAACCGTTCTATTGATTTCGAGATGGGGAGTGAAATATTCGTATATATTTTTCATTATTCTCAACTTAACTATAATCTCTTTTCAAGATTACACTCGTGCAAATTTTGGTCTCATTGTTGGAGAATGAAGAAGGTAAGCTACATTGTTGTCTTAAAATTGGACAATAAGATCACAATCGACACTTGGAATTCTCTCACGAAGATTCTGAGATGTATGTGCAATAAAATTCCTGGCACACTGCATTTATCACATTTTATTATATTTTTCTTAGCTTTGGAAATTGCAATTGAGCTCAGATCTGTTGAACTAAAAAACAAATATTGATGATTTGTAAGCTTTTTATTTTATTTTTTATATTCTGACAAAATTTTATTTCTTCTGTAGAAATCTTCGAATATGCATTCTAGAGTGAGGATATTTCTATTGATAAGTCAAGCACAAACATGAAACCCACGCATTGCTTTTCGAATTCCAGCCCGTCTTTCATATTAACTAATCATATTCAGAGTCAGCACGCAATTGTGATAAAATAATAGTATTCTATTGAAACATAATAACCTAATAAATAGAGCAATCATTCTGCACAATGAACTAATTCCGTGGAGAAATATTGACGTCCACTAATCGGAGGCCCCAAATTGATTAATCCTCCCATAATTCCATTCATGACATACATGAACAAAAATCAATGCGTCATTATGTACGCGGCATCACAAGGGGTGATATATTATATTGGAATCAAATAAATTCTTTATTTCTCTACGAAATAAGCCACGAAAAATAATGCAAATTCAAAATTTGCATGAGATTTTCTAGGAATATACCCAATTATAATTCAGATTTGTTATCAACTGCCTATAGATTTTGGAGTTTAATTCCATACCTCGAACTCACTGCAATTCGATTTCGCCAAAATTATATATAGATTTTGTATAAACTTTTTTTTTTAAATTTCAATTTATCTATGTTTTAAATTGAATAAAATTTCTTTTTTTTTAAAATTTTTTTTATTTCCATGTACTCGAATAAAATATTTGTTAAATAGACTCAAACATTTGTATTAATTTTAACTTTCGAAATCATATTATGGCATCATCTATATTTCAACACCAGTTTCAACGATGGCACACAAAAGTTTTATTATTAAAAAATAAGCTTTTATTTGGTTTCACCTATCCCAATGTTTGTCATCAAATCTTGCAAGTTAAATTTGACCCACTTCTAGTAGTTCGATTTACGTGAAATTTGGCAGGTGTTCATAGTTCCCGTGACAATGCATTATGCATTTGTTAGAAAAAAAAAAATGGCGGCTCCTGGATGGCAGACGAAATTTGTGTTTATGGTCCGATTCGATTCAAAATTGGTATGTGGGGGTTTTCAGGGCAGATGATCATGAATTTTCTGACAAAATTCATAAAATCAAAATGGCTTCAAGATGTCCGACGATTTCTGTGATTATGGTCTGATTCTATTCAAAATTGGTATGTGGGGGTTTTCGGGGTGGGAGATTATGAATTTACTCAAATATTATTGATTTTTTGTAAAAATTCATAAATTGAAGATGGCAGCTGAAGGGTTGACGTACGAGTTAATCTTTAGATAGTCTCCTCGTTGAAGAACTAGATAACTCAGAACTCACAGAGAAACGGTCCCATAAAAACGACTTTAACAAAAATGCATAGATTAAGGCGTACTCACTGAAAAGCACAAAATAAAATTAAAAAAAAACCTTTTCAAAAACGAGCTTTTATTCAAATACCCTAAAAAGTACGAAATAATTGCTTTGGATGTGTAACGTAGGTTATTCCGTGAGTTATAGATTCAAAAGCTTGTCGCATCTGTATTCGAAATAAAAACTTTGCGCGACTAGCTCTTGAATCTATAACTCACGGAATAACCTTCGTCACACATCCAAAGCAATTATTTTGTACTTTTCAGGGTATTTGAATGAAAGCTTGTTTTCAAAAATGTTTTTTTTCATTAATTATTTTTCCATTGGTGACTTACTTGTCTCTATTTTAATATATTGAGCCGGCGTCCCACGGCACGAGACTTGACGAGCTTGGCTGGGAGATTTTGCTTGGTACACGGGAGTGAGGTTTGTGCAATCTCGAACCTGATCGATCCCATGGCGTGTATAATCAGATCGACTCATCATCTACCAGTGGCTAGAAGTTGGTACACGAGCCTAAGAAGGAGTATATTGTCCAGTGCAGTAGCTATAGATAGCGAATATGAGAAAATACCATGTGCAGCAGCGTAATATTGTTTATAGATATTTTTTGTGATGTTTGTGTGTTGGGTCCCAATTCCTTTCGAATTCCACTCCATGGTAATACACAATGATGGAAAGAACACTCAACTCTTTCAAATATAAACGATAAACAAATTGAAATTTTTATTGGTGATATAAACATAAACCTTTATGATACTATTGCAAATGACGTTAAAACATACATTAATAACTTTGGAGAACTTGGTTTCATTTCCTCAATGAATACATTCACAAGAGTATCTGAAAACACATTTTTTCAAGAAGCAAGTCAATCAAAACATCTACCGATCACTTTGCGACAGCTGTCGCCATCGAATTAATCAACAGTAATAAAAATAAATCACCAAAGCTAACATATAATAAAAAAAAACTTATTCTCATAAATTTGAATCATAACTTCAAACTGAATCATGGACTGATGTTCTTAACAGCAATAATATACAAGAAGCTTATGAGATACAAAGGAAAATCAAACGTTGGTTAACCCTTGGCCTAAAACATAGAGGTTCTCTCAAAAAACGGTTATTGAATGAATATTCGGGGGAAAACAATTTACTCCAGACACAATACCGAAATAGATTAAAAATACTAAAAATCATAAAAATAAAGAAATAATATCTGAAGTATACGGTAACACTTAAAAAACCTAGGAGTTGATGAATGAGGCCTCAAACAATACGGGCACAAAAAAACTTGAAGGACATACCTGTAAAATCTCTCGATGGAAAGATGATATCAAATAATAGCCAAAAATCAAACATTTTCAATAAGAATTTTGTAAGTATTGGCACAGAAATGGCTGGACACATTGAAAAAATTGATGAAATACCTAGACAATTTGTCAATGAAACTTCACAGCTCTCTCTTCTCCGGTTACTGAAAATGAAATTATTGAAAGAATATAAATCGTAAAAAATAATGTCTCTCCTGGTCCAGATGCAGTTTCAGCAAAAATCATTGGGGAAAATTATGACACTGTGATAAAACCGCTGGTACATCTCATAAATTTAAAATTTGAAAATGGTATGAAAAATGTATAAAGTGACTCCTGTATATTAATCCGGTAGAGATGACTTACTGACAAACTACCCACCTATCTCAGTTATAAACAATTTTTCTAAAATATTTGAACGGTGCATGAAAGATAGACTTATGAGCTTTTTCAGTGATCATTCAATGATATCACGGAATCAATTTGGTTTCCAAAACAATATTGGCACAGAGGATGAAGTATTGGAAATAAGCAGAAGAATATTCCCCTCAAGGGGTCAAAAAATGCATGGCTGTTTTTCTCGACCTGACAAAGACGTTTGACACAGTCCAGCACGGTGTTTCAATTGATACATTATGTAAGGTAACAATACGTGGGCCAGTCCTTGGGGTCACCAGGAATTACTTGGCACATAGAACTCAACAAGTGAAAATTGATAACCAGCCAAGTGACTCATGAGAAATAAACATCGAAGTTCCACAAGGTACCGTAATAGGTCTCATACTATTTTTTATATATCAGAAAGGTATCTTTGTAATACAACAAATTCCAAGGTTATTTGATATCATATGATGATACTGCCATAGTGTTCTCTGGAAAGAATTGTATATTGTTGCCAAAGAGGATTGAAAAAAAATTCAGACACGGCTTAATCACAATATGTTGAACTTAATAATAATGTTATATATATATATATATATAAAAATCACCTCGATGAAATATTATATATAATATCACCTTCACTCTTCAATCTAAGGACCAACCTAGGAATGAGCTGTAAAATACAAAATTCACTCGTGAAAAACAAAATAATAATACCCGCCAAATTAAAAAACCAAATTTGACATTTTCTTATATCAGCATATGCGATGGGACGATCCGTGCATAGCTTACAAAACAAACCAGGAGTCTTTATAAAAAAATTCAAATTTTAAGATAACATACTCTATAATAACAATCCAATATCAATCTGGAGTCATCTAGTGGAATCTGTGGTGAAGTCAATTATGAAAATTATGCTAAGAAAAAACAGACGATACTCAACGCAATCTCATATCAGAAATCTGATTTTCTTTTGATTAGAAATATTTATTCTCATCACTGTTTGATCTGGGTATTTAGCACAAAAAAATAATTTCTTTATAAATCATACACGATCCACCAGGTTCACTAAAAATGTATCAGTCAGAGTACCCTTCCTGAGAAAAAATCACTCCCAAAGAAATATATTTTACAATGGGATCAAGTTATTCAACATGGTTCCCTTACAACTCAAAAAAATAGATAAATTGAACTGCTATAAGAGTGCTATAGAAAAAGTGATCGGACAGAATAAAAATATGTATAATACAATATTCGAGTAGTTATTACAAAAAATATACACCTAGTCTACAATCAACTCCCCTATTCAGAAGATATATCTGATAATTTTGTGAAAGTATATCAGGTACCTGATATTTTTCAGTGAGAGAATAGACATTCATCAATGAAATCAAATATAACTATAGACAAGTGTGTATGAAAAACCATATATTGAATTAAATCGTAGGATATCAAATCGCAACACAAGCCGATGAAGCATAGATGATCTTGATGTTATCTGATTTTCTATATAAAACTATCACTCATTATTTGTAATTGTATACGTACAAAAATGATATGAATAAACATTTGATTCATCTGCCATCACCAAACTCTGTCTCCGAAATAACCGATTTTCCGTCGTAGCCGACACTGTCAACAGACACCCTCGCACCGTGAGACCCCTCAACAAGCCATACAGAGCGAGCCAACTAGTCGAGCCTCGCGCCTTTGATATTTGGAGAATTTACCGACTTTTTATGGGAACGGTCAAGCCACCTTGATAAGTCTCGATTCTACGCGAGTCGACCGTTCCCAGAAGTCGAACTCGACAAGTCTCCGCCGTCGGTTGTAAAGTAGTAAGTGGCAGATATAAGTAAGGGCGCATAAAAAAGATGAAAAAATAGTAATAATAAAATTTGCCACATTGTATTTTGAGACAATTTTTGGTTTCTGAAAAGTAACTGAAACATTAAGAAATTTATATCTCAAGACACATTTGATTTATCGTAAAAACTTGAGGATTATTCACTGTTCATTGCAGTTGTTCAAATGATTCTCCTGAGTGTTCTGGATCTGAATTTTTAATTTTTTGCTATTTTTATGGAATTCTAAAGTTGGATCGAACCGAAAACCAAACAGTTTTCTATACCATCTAGCTTATGCCTGTGGCTCTGCTTGCTTCCATTAATCCCGTTATTCCGTTTCCAGTCGAAACTCCAATAGAAATTATCATGACCTTCACTTGAAAACAAACGAAACCCCCACACAAACTTTGAGTCCCAAACTCACCCTTTTCGAGGTTGAATTTCTGAAAACCCTGAAACACGTATTTCTTTATTTTTAAAACACTAAAACGGGTGTTTTTCCATTCCTTACAAAGTCCTCAAATACCAATTTATTTGACCTCAACTTTAAAACTGAAGGAACTCCTGAACAAATTTACAATCCCCATATCAACCCCAACCCCCCTTTTTCCCCTATTGGGTTGGTATTGTTATACAAACTTTCAACCTCTACTTCAACCCCTTTAAAGTTTAATTTCCAAGAACCATGAAAAATTTCTTTCTCCAATTGAAAAAAAAGGTCAAATACTAATTTCCATGAGTCTCACTTCAAAACTAACGGTTCTTTCCCTGTCACTTCCCTTTCCACCGTCTTTTCCACTTCTCAAGGAATGGAATAACAAAGGAATGTCTTAGTGGTTCTTTGTCATCATAGGAATACGCTATCACAGTTTCAGATCTTCAGGTCCAGCGGTTTGGTCTGGGCGCTGATCATCAACCAGTCTTAATTAATACTGGAACAAAAAATCGGATAACTATCTGAATAGAAAGGCAAATTTTCAATTTCAGATTTTTTCTTTCAAGTTAGGGTCCTTTCAGAATATCTATCAGATGTAGTTCAATGTCCAGCGTGGCTTTAGCAGGGGAAGTAGTTGTTTTCTGTTAGACATTCCCAAAAAATAACTTCATTTTTATCTTGGATTTCTCGATTCACAGAAAAATATTTCAATTCAATATTCAATTGAGAATATTTCCCTTTTTCAACATGAATACCCCACAAGATATTATCTTGAACGACGGCAGATAGTGACTAAAGTTTATCTTCCAGTCGCAGATGATTCCACATATAATTTAATGAACATCCTGTTCATATTTATGAACAAATCGATATAATTACACAGTAATGCAAATAAATCCAGTCGAATCCCAATAGTTTGATTTTCGGTTATTATCATGACTCCTCAAAAATGATGAAACATTGTACCCATTTCCATAATGAATATTTCAATTCATTTATATTTTCAGATGGCGCATTTTGCAGGCTGATACCCACATGTCATCTACCGTCATAATAAAAAAATCACGTTTTATCTTCAGTCACTTCCCATACAGATTTAAAACAGTCGACAAATACTAATGCTGAAAGTCTGCTAAAAAGCACACCGGTATTATCTAGATTGCCGTACATACATGAGAGAATGCTCAATGCAAATTTGAGGGAGCAGGTGCGTGAATAACGTGACAATCACTTTGTGCTCCATCTGTCGCTTTTTTTAATATGGTTTGTTCCCTCTCGCACCTGAATTTATTCAGTATTTGCACTTCATTCAGCAACTCCTGAAGGGTCTCTTGTGGAAGTTGTCATGAGGACAACGAAATAATATGTTTTCAAGTTATTTGGATACATTTTTATAACTGATCCCACTTTGAATCAGCTCAAATTTTTGCGCCTGAATTCGTTTATTCATATCCTGGGAAATGATAGGGACATTTTCTGACATATCTTTGAATATCATCATATCATATCGTGTTTTCATTGTTAACATTTCAATTGAGATAATATGAGCTGATAATGAAACTGTATTGAATTAGCCTTATAAATTTCTGAAAATATACCTATAACAAACATTAGCGTCGATCGGATTAATTTAATTCCATTCATTGTGTGTTTTTTTGTCAAGTCATTAAATATTCATAGAAACTCTCTCGAACGGCTCGAACGAACTTCATATAGACATCGAGATCATATCACCACTCGCTTGAATTGATTTTGATGAAAATTCGAATAATGAAAATCAGATGATACAATCACTACTAGGCGAAAACAACCGCAATGAGAAAGAAGACTTCACGGACCAAAATCATGCTAATCCTCATAGAAAACTGTATATCTGTGAAGACCAATATGCGACAGGGTTTCCCAAGGCCATCTCTAGAATCTTGGATACATCCACATATACCATAAATGTGAAAATGAAAAACAACATTGAACTCTGTACGTTGACGGAAAATATATTTAACGACACGGTCAGCTATGGCCAGGAAGATATAATCCACGTTATGTTCAATACAACAAACATAAGCAATAGTAAAACTCTACACTTGTTTCTGAAGAATATTCTGAGTCTTGGAAGATCTACAAATCTCATTATTATCTCAGAATACAATAGTTTTTACGAAAAAAATATTAATAGACTAATTTTCAACCGAATAAAGACATGTAGGCGAGCTAATAGAAATTGCTCCATACAATTTTATACTGACAAAAAACAAAAAGACAGCAAATTTGAAGTTATGGAGAGAATTCTAGAACATATATCAACTAAATATTGTCTTAAAAACTGTTGTACTAACTGAATCAGCTATGACTGAACCAGTATCTTCTTCTGCTACCGAGTCATCAAATTCTTTTTCAGACGAAGTTCTGATATCCAGAATAGGGGAATGAATATTGATACAGAACATGATACTGATTTCAGTGAGACATTTGTCTCTAACTCTAACATAGGGAACTTTGGAAGTAACACTAATATTTAAAATTGGTTTATCTGTTTTACGCATCAAAACATCCAATGTATCAGTAACAAAACTGTACTCATAGATGAGATATTCAATGGGGAAAAGACCTGTGACTTTCTTCTCATTACGGAGCATTGGCAGAATGCCAAACAACTGGAAATTTTTAAGTTGAAAAACTTTGATCTGTGTGCCTCCTATTCTAGGAGCACAAATATACTTGGTGAGGTTTCTATATATGAGAATGACACTCCTGCCGAACACATTCGTAAGCTGAACCTATCTAACTTTTGTAAAGAGGGTATTTTGGGAGTTTGTGGAATGAAGCTTATCACTCGAAGCATAATTTGTATTGTATTATATAGAGCACCTAACGGCGACTTCAATGAATATCTGATACTATTTAACGGAATTCTGTCTATCATAGATGATGAAGCAACAACGCTAGTTACTGGTGGAGACTTCAATATCAATTTCATGGTTGATAGTGCCAACTCAACACTATTCGAAGACTTGCTTCCCTCCAATAAGATTAAAATTAGTTTAAGAATACCAACAAGAGTAAAGGCGAATTCTATGACATGCATTGATAATTTTTTAATTGAGACAAATTTTCCCTACGATGTAGCAGTAGTAGATCTTGATTAATCTGATCATTACTCACAAATCCTGAATATTGCTACTAATCCACAAAACAAAACCAGCAATGGTAGAGACAACAAATTTTTCTATCGATGGGATTTTTGTGATGACAATATAAGGAGATTCCGTAATTACCTGCAGTACGAAGACTGGATAGAGATATTTGCGCAACATTGTCCTAACTTGGCATATGAGGCTTTTACAGAGCTTCTAATATATTATTTTGAAATATCTTTCCCATCAAAAAAGGTATCTACCGGACCACGGAGGAAGAAATCTAATCCAAAAATAGCGATGTCCTTCGAGCTAGAACACCTAAAGAATAGAGTTCCACTGTTCAATATGCTAGCAAAGAATGACCCTAACTATGGTGAAATTTGTAGACAAGCTAACGAAGAATATAGGGGAGAACTAAAGGCTATAAATAGAAAATATCATGATGAATTAATTATTAATTCTGACAACAAATCTGAAACAACATGGAAAATTATTAACAAAAAAAAACCAATAAACATGAACAGATTTCATTAGAAAACAGTATACAATATACGGGGAAAATATTAGCTGGAAAATTCAATGCTCACTTTACAAAGCCTCTGTCTGAAAATGTCTCATTGGATACTCGATTTCTCGGAAGTAACATCCCACCCTATGCCTCCACTTTTTTTATGTCTCTCATCACTGAGAGGGAGTTGGTACAGTTAATTAATAAACTGAAGAACACTCATGCGAAACGGACCAAATATCAAACAAGTTGATTAAATGTTGCTCCTCTGAATTATGCACTGTACTTACCTTCCTAATCAATCTGTCAACAGAAAAGGCATTTTTCCAAATAATCTGAAATGAGCCAGTGTATCTCCTGTATATGAAAAAGGGGATAAAAATTATCTGAATAACTACAGAGCAATTAGTATTCTCTCTAGCATTTCGAAACTATATGAAATGAATTTGATAGAGCAGTAAAAGTCTTATTTTACTGCGATAGAATTATCATCATCATCACAACAAGGTTTCACAACTAATAAAGGCACTGATACAGCCCTTTGCAATTCTCACAGTCGAATAATAACGGACTTAGACCAAAAAAAATGTGTGCTTGGATTGTTCATTGGTTTTCACGTAAGTTTGATTGCGTGAATCACAGCATTTTGCTGAAAAAACTCTCGAGTTATGGGGTTAGAGGATTGCCGCACAATTTATTGACCTCCTACCTGAAAAATAGGAGACAAATAGTAAAAATTGTGGGGAATACAAGCTCCGGAAAACATATTGCCGACGGTGTGCCTCAGGGATCCATTTTGGGGTCTCCATTATATTTAGTTTTTGCTAATGATTTATTAGTGTATCTGAATGGAAATTCTTCCACTCACTGTATATGTTATGCTGATGACACGAATATACTAGTTATTGAGGATGACCTAAACTCCCTTTGGAATAAAGCTGAAAGCACTTCCAGTAAAGTTATCACTGGGTCTGAGAAAAACAATTTACAAATGAATAAAACAAAAACCAATATGCTACAATTCATAATAAGACGACAACACCATGAGGTGAGAGTGTTTCAGAATACTGAAATGTCGAAAAGGAAAACATTCTCAATTGAATATTGATAGAAAGATTTTTCTGTGTATTGAAATCCACGATTGAAATGAAGTTATTTTTTGTGAATGTCTAACAGAAAACAACTACTTCGGTATAAGTTGGAATTGAACTACATCTGATAGATATTCTGAAAAAGCCCTAACTCAAAAGAAAAAATCTGAAATTGAAAATTTGCATTTTCATTCAGATAGTTATCTGAATGAAAATGCAAATTTTCAATTTCAGATTTTTTGAAATTGAAAATTTGCATTTTCATTCAGATAGTTATCTGAATGAAAATGCAAATTTTCAATTTCAGATTTTTTCTTTTGAGTTAGGGCTTTTTCAGAATATCTATCAGATGTAGTTCAATGTCCAGCGTGGCTTTAGCCGGGGAAGTAGTTGTTTTCTGTTAGACATTCACAAAAAATAACTTCATTTCAATCGTGGATTTTTCAATTCACAGAAAAATCTTTCTATCAATATTCAATTGAGAATGTTTCCCTTTTCAACATGAATACCCCACAAGAGGTTATCTTGACGATGGAAGATAGTGACTAAAGTTTATCTTTCAGTCGCAGATGATTCCACATCTGATTTTATGAACATCCTGTTTATATTTTCAACAAATCAACTGAAATGTCATTGGATTCCACAACAACCAAAATGTTAGGAGTTGTCTTCGATAACAATTCACAATGGAAGCCACAAGTAGATAATTTGTGCAAAAAACTCAGAAATTCCTGCTACTCTCTCAGGTTTCTCTCCAATCACTGCAGTCAAGAGATTCTACTTACGCTTCACTATGCGAATTTCGATTCCCACCTCAAGTATAGTATACTGAACTGGGGCACAAGTTCCTCTGTGGGTCGAGTGTTCATAATACAGAAATATGCAATTAGGATCATTGCTGAATTGGGATTCAGGGATTCCTCTAGGAGAGCATTTCCGTACTTGAAAATATTGAGAATTGCAGGACTATATATACTTGAGGCGTGCATATATGTATACCCCAACAAAAATAAATTTGCTGCCAACAGACCGCCACATACCCATTTGACACGAAATGCCCACTTACCCAGTCAACATCGCACATCGTTTCTTTATTTTTTATTTGTATTTTCACACTGTTGAGGAATTTATGTCGTTACTTGTTTTGTAACGTGTACATTTCCTTTATATACACCTAGAGCTAGTGTCATATTTTCATATTTATATCTCATATAATTTATTATTATTGTTTGTGACGTGTATGTGATGTTCCTATATACATCCAGAGATTTTAGATTGTCTCTTTTCGACTATTGCTTGATTTACATACTGTAACGAACCTAGGCCGGACCTGTCGCCTCACGTGTTGCCATCGACAACGATGAGATCATCCCCGGAGATATTCGAGAACCATCCAGTCGCTCTGCCACGGAAAACAACGGTCAATATTGGAAACAATTGGAACATGCCAGAATTCGAAACATCGAGAATGCTGTATCGGAGATAAATAGGCAACCCTCAGGTGGAGTCAAAACAGTCTGAACGAGCCCATACGATCGAGCTATACAGTGGAGTAGTAATATAAATTAAGTTGTAGATTAAGTGTGAAATAAATTAGTAGAACCAAGTAAAGTTTATTTACGTTACAATTGGTGTCGGAAGTGAGATTTTGAAAATAAACAAGTGATCGTGCAGTGGATAGTCAGAAAAATAAATTGATAGACCTTTTTGTACGCCCAAAATAGACAGTGGCCCGGTTTTCGCGAAGTGGACAATTGTGCGTGGGAATATAAACTGATACACTGTTCGCGTGAAACAAGAAAATAGACAGTGGCCCGGTTTTCGCGAAGTGGACAATTGTGCGTGGGAATATGAACTGATACACTGTTCGCGTGAAACAGAAAATAGACAGTGGCCCGGTTTTCGCGAACTGGACAATTGTGCGTGGGAATATAAACTGATACACTCTTCGCGTGAAACAGACAATAGACTGGTGGCCCGTGGAAAAGAATTCGCGAAGTGAATTTTTAACAAACTGATGAACTTTTTCGTGTGAAACAGACTGATACCTCGTCAAAGACAAAATGTGTTCAAGAAAAGTGCGCCTTGCGGACTTGAAGGTAGCGGAATTGAAACAGGAATTGGAGGAAAGGGAACTGGAAACAACGGGTAAAAAGCAAGTACTCCAGGAAAAGAAGAGGGGAGATTAAGAAGCTTGGAAGAAAATCTAAAGGAATTTAAGTTTGGTAATGAATAAACTCGAAGAAACTACTAAATCCGTGAAAGAAGAACTGCAAGAAAATTCAAGAAGCTTGGAAGAAAATGCTAGAAATCTGGAAGAGAAGCTTCAAGAAAATTCTAGAAATCTGGAAGAGAAGCTTCTAGAAAATTCAAGAAGCCTGGAAGAAAATGCAAGAAGCCTGGAAGAGAAGTTCCTGGAAAACACAAAAGGCCTAAAAAAAGAATTGTGTGGTGTGGCTAATTTTCTAGAAGAAAGAATGGGAACCGTTGAGACAGAGATAGATAAAATTAGGGAGCAAATGAACACGGAGGTAGATAAAATCAAAGATGGGGTCGAGGCAGAAATGGACAAAATAAAGGAAACAATCAGTAAGCTGGAAAAACGAATTAATAGTGCGCCCTCCACAGAGATGGTTAACGAAAATGCAATGCTGGACTTGAGTTTGAACTTGGATAAAGTTCAAGAGGGAATGAAAGATGTCAAGATCAATTCAGAAATAGGGAAGACCTTGTTGCGTGCTGACAAATTTGTGCCCGTAAGGGTCATGAATGTCAATTATTTTCCAGTGACCTTGAAGAAAGGAACAATATTGGGGCACTGCTCGCCAGTTTCCTCAGTGATCCGGAGTGTACGAGGTATGATTAGCCAACCCAACAACTTGCCCACAGAACTAGAAAAATTAGTTGCCATCTCTTCCAAAGATATAAAACCAGCTCAACAGCCCAAACTAAGAGATTTAGTTAAGAAGTACCAAGACATCTTCGATACCGGACAAGGAAAAGGAGGTCGAACTAATGTGGTCCAGCACAAGATTGATACTGGGGGTGCCCGACCGATCCGGCAATCAGCAAGAAGACTTCCTCTTGCCAAGAAGGAAGAGGCTGACAAAATAGTCAGCGATATGAGAAAAGAAGGAGTTATCGAACCATCTGACAGTCCCTGGTCCTCTCCAGTCGTACTGGTGGAGAAAAAGGATGGATCGACACGCTTTTGTGTAGACTATCGCCAACTTAATAATGTCACGAAGAAGGACAGTTACCCTCTCCCGAGAATAGATGACACCCTAGACACGTTGGCTGGTTCCACGATTTTCTCGACCCTTGATCTGAAGAGTGGATACTGGCAAGTAGAACTGGCTCAGGAAGATCGAGAAAAGACTGCTTTTACCATCGGCTCAGGATTGTGGCAGTTCACCGTTATGCCATTCGGGCTCTGTAATGGTCCCGCCACATTCGAAAGATTGATGGAAACAGTACTGAAAAGACTCTCATGGAACACGTGTCTAGTGTATCTCGACGACATAATTGTGGTCGGCAGATCGTTTGAGGACCACGTGAAAAACTTGGAGGAAGTATTCCTGCGACTGAGGAACTCCGGATTGAAACTGAGCCCTAAGAAATGCCATCTGTTCCAAAAGAAGTACGATACCTCGGCCACGTTGTCTCTGGGGAAGGAGTAGCAGTGGACGACCAGAAGATCAAAGCTGTTAAGGATTGGCCCATCCCAAAAGACATTCACCAACTTCGAAGTTTCCTTGGTTTATGCACATACTATCGCCGATATGTGCTGGGATTCGCCAACATCGCTAAACCACTGACCAAGCTCACGGAAGGCCAAACAAAGTTCCAGTGGTCCGAAGAATGTCAAGACTCATTCAGGAAGCTGAAAGGAGCTTTGATCAACGCACCTATACTGAGCTATCCCCTACCCAAAGGGAAATTCATTTTGGATACGGACGCCAGCAACGTGGGACTTGGAGCTGTCCTATCTCAGATCCAGGAGGGACAGGAGAAGGTCATTGGTTATTTCAGCAAGACGCTTAGCAAACCAGAGCGCAATTACTGTGTCACCAGGCGAGAGCTGTTAGCCGTTGTAAAGGGAGTGGAACACTTCTACAAGTACGTGTATGGAAGAAGATTCCTGTTGAGAACTGACCATGCAGCTCTCAAATGGCTCTTACAGTTCAAAAATCCTGAGGGTCAAGTAGCACGTTGGATCGAGAGACTCCAAGAATTCGATTTCGAGATCGAACATCGAGCCGGAACTAGCCATAAGAATGCAGATGCCTTGTCGCGAAGACCATGTCCAGATGATTGCTCACATTGCCGACGAGCAGAAGAGAAAGAAGCAACACTTTGTAGAACCGCGGCAATGGATGACAACTGGAATGACAGCAAGATCCAGAAAGACCAAGAGAGAGACCCCGACCTTGGCTTAGTCGTCAGCTGGAAGAAGGGCACTCGAAGACCATCATGGCAGGAAGTCGCAGGTTACTCGCCGGCTGTTAAGTCCTATTGGGCACAATGGAACTCTCTTATTCTGGACAATGGGATCCTGAAACGTGTGCTGGAGGCCGATATTGGTGGGGAAGACAGACGCCAAATAATTGTTCCCAGGAACAGAAGAGAGGAAGTGCTGCGGGAAATCCATGATGGAGTCGCCGGAGGACATCTGGGAGTGACGAAGACCCTGCAGAAAGTGAGGCAACGGTTTTACTGGGCCAATTGTCAAGCTGACGTCCAGGACTGGTGCAGGAAGTGCGCTGTATGCGCTGCTAGCAATGGACCTCGAATACGACCCAAGGCCCCGATGCGTCAGTACAACGTAGGCAGCCCGTTCGAGAGAAATCGCCATTGACATCGCCGGCCCGTTTCCGTATCCGACCACGGGAATAAATACATCCTTGTGGCAATGGACTACTCTAGTAAGTGGGCGGAAGCCTATGCCCTGCCCAACCAGGGAGCCATCACCGTCGCCGACGTCTTGGTGAAAGAGTGGATATGTCGATTCGGTATTCCAATGGAGCTGCACTCGGATCAAGGCAGAAATTTCGAATCCAACCTTTTCCAAGAAATATGTCTACTGCTGAACATCCGCAAGACAAGAACCACGGCCCTACATCCGCAGTCCGATGGAATGGTGGAACGGATGAACAGGACGATCAACCGCCACTTGTCCAAGGTTGTCTCTGACCATCAAAGAGACTGGGACCAGTATCTTCATTTGTTCCTGATGGCCTATCGATCCACAGTACACGAGTCAACCGGTCAAACTCCTGCTAGTATTATAATGGGCCGAGAACTGCGACTGCCTTGTGACCTGAAGTTTGGGATACCGCCAGGACAAGACACTGCGGGAGAGGACTACGTCAGCAAACTTCGGCAGAGAATGGACGACATCCACGAACGAGTCCGGTTGAACATCCAGAGTGCCAGCGATAAAATGAAGAAGACCTATGACATCAAGGCCGACGCTGGAGGATTTAAGGTTGATGACCTGGTTTGGCTGTACAACCCCAAACGTCGTCGTGGACTATCACCAAAGTTGCGGAACTCGTGGGAAGGCCCGTATAAAATCATGAAAAGGATAAACGACCTTGTGTACCGAATCCATAAGCCACCCCGAGGGAAACCAAGGGTCGTCCATTTCAACAGGTTGGCCCCTTACGCTGGAAACCATGACCAAGTTCGCACCCTCAAGCCACCGAAGGATGATATGACGTTCGAGAAGTTTATGTCCTTGTATTCAAACGGGCGGAAAGTTCTACATGGGGTTACTAGAGAGAAGTCACGAGACCTTTTCGAGGTGCCTGCTGACTACGCACTAGCGCACTGTGTGGCAGAAGATCTTCGAATGTCCAGGGGCATCGCCGTAGTGTTCTCCAAGAAATTTGGTCAACTCCAAACACTGCGGGAGCAGAATCCAGAAGTTGGTGGGGTGCTACAGTTGAAGAAAGGCCAGAGAAACATCTACTACCCAGTTACCAAGAGGCATTCCCAGGATAAACCGTCCTATGAAGATGTCTGGAAGAGCCTCACCAAACTAAGAGATACTATGGTGGACCAGAACCTGGTGGATCTAGCAATTCCAAAATTATCCTGTGGTATTGATGGGTTGGACTGGAGAGTCATGAGAAGTATGCTGGAGGCGATATTCAGATCCAGCGGCGTCAAGATTTTGGTTTGCTGTAACCCTCTTCCACGACCGATCATGAAGACCGTGGAGTGTTACTTCCATCGAACTTCACGGTGCAGATATGGGGAGTCATGCAGATATCGTCACACTCCAAGGATGAAATTTCGGGACGAAATGTCTTTAAGAAGGGGGCAATGTAACGAACCTAGGCCGGACCTGTCGCCTCACGTGTTGCCATCGACAACGATGAGATCATCCCCGGAGATATTCGAGAACCATCCAGTCGCTCTGCCACGGATAACAACGGTCAATATTGGAAACAATTGGAACATGCCAGAATTCGAAACATCGAGAATGCTGTATCGGAGATAAATAGGCAACCCTCAGGTGGAGTCAAAACAGTCTGAACGAGCCCATACGATCGAGCTATACAGTGGAGTAGTAATATAAATTAAGTTGTAGATTAAGTGTGAAATAAATTAGTAGAACCAAGTAAAGTTTATTTACGTTACAATACATTTTACATACATAGTATGAACGTTTGCAGCACGACTGTTATAATATAAGATGTAAGCAAAATACTACAGAATTCCTTCATGAGGAATGTACTTTCATTATTATTTAAAGAAATCATCAAACTTGATGAATTTGATACCGTAAAAACTGCAAAAAACACCTTTTCATTCGCTATTAACAATATTCAATGTTACAGTGCTACAATTGTTAAGAACAACTTTAAGGGAACCAGAACCAGTTTGTTTAAGGGATGAGTTGACTCAATTACATTGTCTATATTTGATGTCAATTAAAGGTCTAACAACTCAATGATCAACCCCAAAATTTTGTTATTTCGATTAGTTAGGGACTCTTCTATGAAACTCTCATTTACCGTCGTGGAGCGTCAGCCACCATACTGTTTCAAAATCTGTATGTCTTCACTATCTATTGAGATTGTAGCCGAACATCAGCGGAAACAGAGGCCTGTTTATAACACAAGATTTGAAAGTTTTAAATGTGAAGCAATTTGATATACCCAAATTCCCAAATATATAGACTTGTACTTTTTACACGCTTTATATTGGCTTCACTTGTATGTTTGTTTGTTTGTTTGTTTGTAACCGACTCCTTTGGGCGCGATTTTGACCCAATTCCAGACGTCCGAATGATTTGAAATTTGGCAGGTGTACATAATTCCGGTGACAATGCATTAAGAAATTTTTGTGTGAGAAAAAAACAAAATGGCGGCTTCAATATGGCGTACGAGTTTTGTGATTATGGTCCGATTCGCTTCAAAATTGGTATCCTAGGGTTTTTGTGGTCGGAGATTATGATCCTTTTGTCAAAATCGAAAAATTCAAGATGACGGCTCCAAAATGGTGGACGAGTTCTGTGATTATGGTCTGATTTTCATTCAAAATTGGTATGTGGGGGTTTTTGGGGTCGAATATTATGATTCATTTGTAAAATTGGGAAATTCAAGATGGCGGCCGAATATTGTGATTATGGTCTGATTCTATTCAAAATTGGTATGGGGGGGTTTTTGAGGTCGAATATTATAATTCGTTTGTGAAAATTGGAAAATTCAAGATGGCAGCCGAGTTTTGTGATTATGGTCTGATTCTATTCAAAATTGGTATGTGGGGGTTTTTAAGGTCGAATATTATAATTTTTTTGTAAAAATTGGAAAATTCAAGATGGCGGCTCTGAAATGGCGATCGGGTTTTGTGATTATGGTCTATTCTATTCAACATTGGTATGTGGGGGTTTTTGGGGTCGGAGATTTTGATTACCCAATTTAATAGGATTATTCAATGTTTTTATTTGCAAAAAAATAATAAAAATAATAGTTTAAAAAAAACTAAAAAACATGATTTTATAAATAAACCAAACTAAAAAGTAGGAAATAAATAATAGTTCAAAAAAACAAAAAAACACGCTTTTATAGAAAACCAGACTGAAAAAATAGAAAAAAAAAAAAAGTATTTTATTTTGAAAAAAGCGTGGGGTGCATGGTATCAATAATTATAAAGTACATTACACACCAAGGCGATACCATGCACGCCACGCTTTTTTCAAAATAAAATAAATTTCTTTCTTATTTTCTATTTTTTTAGTCTGGTTTTCTATAAAAGCGTGTTTTTTAGTTTTTTTTAACTATTATTTATTTGAACTCGTATTTTCCTTTCTGATAATTTGCGGGAAAACAAGCATTGTTGACTTGATCTCAGGTTACAATATGTTTCATAATCTTGGCATATTCTCCAGTTATAGTGAATTTTCGAGAACTTATCGTTCTAGTATTCGGGATGTGAACCAAAATCTTCAAACTCGTAGATTTTCGTTTTATACATCTTTTCTCTCCTGCAAGCACTCATTATTCCCATGATAAGTCAAATATGCTATAATTAGTTTTGAACAATTATTAATTAATTAAATTTAACTAGGTTAACAATTTCAAAGTTGACAAACTATAAATTTTTCAAAGCTAGTGGAAACCTTGAAACTTCTGCCATTTTTTCGATAATAATAATACTTTTTTTGCCACTGCGGTACAATATGTACATATGGTATGTCAATAATTAGCTATAAATATAGAATATAATAACAGGATGAAAACGAATGAAATAGGTAGAGGAAGGTCCTACTTAGCAATATAAGTGTATACATATATATATATATATATATATATATATATATATATATATATATATATATATATATATATATATAAAAAAATAAAAAAAAAATATGGAAGAGGGTCATAGGTAATATAAATACACTTTAATAGAAAAACTTGTCAAAAAAAAAAATACGTGCTTATCGGAAATCATCATCCAGGAATTCATCACAACTATAGTAGCATTTCTGCTGAAGCAGCTGCTTCACTCTGCCATAAAACACTTTATCAGAGGTAATTTGCTCGATCTCTTCAGGTAATTTATTATATAGAATTATTGCATTATTTAAAGGAGATTTTTTATATTTTGTTGTTTTGTGATTTGGAATACGCAAAAGATCACCATGACGGGTATTGTAACTGTGCGCCGTTGCATTTGTTCCTATTTCTTGGATGTTTGATCTAGCAAAACCTATACTTTTAAGAATATATATGGAGGGAGTAGAAATTAATTTTTTCCTAATGGAAACTGGTTTACAGCTGACTCTGTGTTCCATGCTGAAAATTAATCTAACAATGCGCTTTTGTGCTACGAATACTCTGTTTATTTCACTACTGCAACCCCATGCTATGATATTGAGCGACATATGTGAATATGCCATTGCGAAGTAGATTTCAAGTAGACCTGCTATGTTCATGCATGATTTCATATGCCTTAAAGCAAAAAAAGCCTTGTTGAGTTTGTTGCAGACATCTTTTATTTGCAGATCCCATGATAGTCTTTCATCCAAATAAGTTCCTAACAACTTTACCTCACTGCTACTCCTGATTTCGTCAATAACCTGTAGCTCATCTGGAACATTTTTTTTTCTATTATAGAAATTCACAGTTACTGTTTTAGTGGAGTTCAGAATTAGTCTGTTTCGCTGACACCAGGAGCTAAAACCGTCAATTATGCATTTTACCCTACTAAGCAGTACATCAATATTCCCCCCTGTAACTGTGATAGTTGTATCATCTGCAAACATAGTGAGGTGGCAATCTTCCAGATAATCTGGCAAGTCATTAACATACAGCAGAAAGAGCAGAGGTCCAAGCACTGATCCCTGGGGCACTCCAATTTTAACGTCATTGTAACTTGATCTGGAATTTTCACATTTTACTGTCATGGTGCGTCCTTCGAGTTAGGCATTTCCACACAGTATTCATTCTGCAAAAGCGCTCCATTAGATATATGTGCAAAGTTGGGCATAGAGTGTCTTGTGAACCCCTGTTCAAGGAACAGAAATTACTTACACTTCCTTCTTTATTCATTCTAGAAACTGTGTGCCTGGTACATGAGAAATCTTACGATGTTTTTATTGGATCCACCCGCCAATATGATAAGTTAAGACTACCCATTCCATCATCGAATTTGATGAAAAAATCGCCGATCTATAATGCAGCTGAAATATTCAATCATCTTCCGACAAGTTTCAAAGATATCCAATCACTTGATCATTTCAGAAAGTCTGTAAAGCAAATTCTCATTGACCATATATTTTATAGTGTTCAGGAGTACTTCTATAAAGATATCGATGACAAACTGTTATGAAATCATTTCTTGCTTCAACCATTGTATATATCCACTGCTAATTGTCCCTGAATTGCAAAACAGTGTAACAGCTATGGGTTTCAATTATTTTATTTATTTATATACTTTATTTATTTACCCTTTTAATTATCTGTAAACGTCTGACTATTCGTTCATCTGGGATGTTTAATATATATATATATATATATATATATATATATATATATATATATATTGTGTATTGTGTATATATTTATATTGATTTCTTTCTCAAAATAGATATTCCTGGATGTAAGAAAAAATTAATGACATATATTTTACTTTGACTTTTGTTTTAGGCAATTTCGTAGTGTGTTGTTGCACCTGACTTTTTTGTGTTTGTTTCTATACTTATTTATTATTGCTTTGTCCACGAGATATTCATCTTTTGACGATAAAGTATAGTTCGATTTGATTTAATTTGGAATAATTCATCAACAAATGACGTAATAAAATCTCACCCAGCGTTACTTGATGCCATTTCCAGATGCGAAAACGGTAAACATAATATTCATTCAAAACATTCTTTTACATCAATTTTTGAATATTTCATTAATTTTCAACTTCAAACAATTATAATATACAAAATATAAACACTGTTATGAACATTTATCAGATGATCTTCTTAATTATATGTATATGAGAAAGGCCCCAAAAAGCAAAAATTATTTAAACTTTTATGTCGCCATTCGTAAAAACGGAGGTCGGTAAAAAACTTGTTATTTATCAATTGTATATCTTTTGAAAAAATGAACATGAGAATTCCTTTCTAACTGGACTTCATTTCCTCAAGTAATTAGATGACGGCATAATTTTTTCAAATGTTAAAATTGATATTTAATACTATAAAAAAAATATTTCATGTTGTTTGCTGTCTTCAGCGGCGGTGCGCCAATGCCGTAAATGCCGTGAAGAGCCCTATTTTTGGGGTTAAATTAAAATTATAAATAATGGAGATGAAGTTCCTGGAGTAGAATTTTTTTTATCGCAAATTTCCTTCTCTTCAAGAATAACCTCTTGAAATTTCTTGATTATAGATAGTTTTTGAATTATTAGAAAAAAAATATACGTTCTGTTTTTCCTCTTGATTTGTTAATAACAATTTCAATTTTTTATGTGCTGTAAAATCATCGAAATGCGTTTTGCTACAAGTTATTTCGAATCCAATGAGCTATCGCTTATATTTTTAGGAGCTTTGTCAATAATTAACACAATTTTGAACTTGTTGATCAGGCTACTATTCAGGCTTATGTAGGCCGCTCATTCTGTGGGTATTTTCATCAGACCACTAGCGACAGTTCTGACGATCGATTTGTTGGTGAAGTGTACAAGTGCAATCATCAGAAAACAAAATATTTGCCAGTTGGATAACATTGTTATCTATCCTTTGCATCATTTCTGCACAAAAATACGTTCTTCTACCAAATTTATCCTTGTAGAGCTCCTGAATTTGTATCTGTTTATATAGGGATGCTTCATGCTCCATGGATACGCGAAGAATAAAAAAATTGCTTACATCCAACGACAGAACTGCTTGTCGACTCAAATTAGGTGGATTTTTCCTGATTTAAAGCAAAAAATACGCACAATACTGATTAATATTAATATGCAGGGCCCTTTCAAAACTATCACTGACAATTATGGAGACTGTTTATGAATTATTATCTTCATCTTAATTCTGGTTAATACCATCGAAAAAAGACCAATCATATCTGCTTGCTTTCTGATCATTTAGAAAAAAAAACATTATCAGTTATTGAGTTCAAGTATGATGTAGTGAATTCAGTGCATCAGCTTCATAAATTATTTTATCTATAACTTGAGCAATACATTCTGAAACTATAGCATTTCTGGAAAAAAAGAGAAAGGAGAACTTCCAAACAGGAAATATCAGGTCTCACTTCAAAAATAAGTTATTCAACTGTCAAATTTCTAGGTTCCAGGATCCAATGCCAGAAATTTCGATTGACATTTCTCTGG
The DNA here is from genome assembly GCA_018342105.1 of Gonioctena quinquepunctata. Classification (NCBI taxonomy): domain Eukaryota; kingdom Metazoa; phylum Arthropoda; class Insecta; order Coleoptera; family Chrysomelidae; genus Gonioctena; species Gonioctena quinquepunctata. The sequence goes on from JAFIRS010001014.1 coordinate 347,945, forward strand.
ATTTTTTATGAATTTGCACAATAATTGGGATACTGAATTTATTCCATTTATATACTTTGATCATATCATTTTCCTTGATACCAACCTACAATAAGCCTGCATTCTAATGAGGTACGGTCTCAATTTGTTCAGTTTGACGATTTACAGATTACAAGAATTTCTCTGGATTCACGATTTTCACATGTTGCCCTCTAAAATAATACATTTCCACAATTTTATTGTAATGAAATGTATATCGACTCGTGCTCATCCATATAGTCATCCATATTCTGGAATTTAGATTTTCATAACAATACTGAGGAGAAATGAAATGGGAACTTATTTATAAATTCATCGAACATTGTCCAGTGTAATTCCCAAGTCCTTCATCAACGTATAACTCAACAAGAGCCGCAAAGGTTCGCAAACTTCTGATGTTTGCATATTTCCGTTTGAATTGCGAATCTCTCCCATCCCACGAATATTCTGTCTAGAGTACTGATGTTAATACTTGAGTGAGTTAGTGGTAACTGTATTCCAAATTAATTGAACATAGAGGAACATTACATTAACATGTAGTTTGACATTATTCGTTTGAGCTCTACATATACGGGATCGTGATATAATGAACAAGGTTTCCGGTTATGAATTCCACTAAGAAACTTCTTCGTGAAATGGATCATTACTATCGCTGTATATGTCTACCAAATAGCTTCTGATGAAGTTGAATTACATTATTCTGATATTCGTATACCGTATAATGCCAGAAATATAATTCACGTGTCACATGGTACATTTCCGACTGATGTGATTGGCTGAGATGATGAGTCAACGGAGTAGGAAGATGCCATCAAATCGATGACATTTCCATTATTAACATTAAAACATTAAGAAAATAAAACTCATGCTGCGCAGTCTTTCTATTTCTATCGGTTTCAATTAGCTGCTAGCACCGATAATAATCACAGCACTCATTATATTATCCCCGGAAATATAAATCTTTCGTCAGATGCCATATTTCCGACTGATATGATTGGCTGTGTTGATTAAACAATATTGTAAGTAGTAAGCGGCTATTAAATCGATGATATTTCCATTATCGCCGCATGTTACACGTCAACTTCTACTGATAAAAATTGTAGACATCAGTTTGACGTTAAAAAGTTTATTTTATCTGATAATGTTCATTATATTCTCTGACCAAATATAACAAGTGCTATGATTATTCATCATAGCACTAGCTATATTACGCCCGAATATTACTATGATTTCATATTTATAATGGAATATCAAAACTTGTTGCTTTTTCTACATACATTCATCATATTCAACAATGATGTTGAAACAATTTCATCTTATGCGCATGAATGGCATGTAAATATCAGAATGCTCACTTCATGACTCATTTCCGCTCCCTCCCAATACTGCCGAATCTTATGATAATATGACATGGGATTCATCTCCATAATCACGTGAATTCAGCCCCTTATGGGTGTTGGATATCCAACATAATTTCAAGAACATTCGAAAACTCTAATCTCATAACATCTCGCTTCTCTGATTATTTTGAAGAAAACTCTTTGAAAAAAAACATGGTAATTGGAAAATGAATAATTCTGTTTCCTTTCTCTGTGCTAGACATTTTGGAGACAACAGTGGAGGTCCGTACTATACTGATTTTGGTTAAATGTGATTGGTTTATCACTGTTGAGATTGAATCACCCTTTTTATATATATATATATATATATATATATATATATATATATATATATATATATATATATATATTCAATATATATATATATATATAGGAGTTTCAATTATTATTATTGGACAGATATTAATTTTGTACTTTGTGACGTTTTCAAAATATAGCGATTTTTAAAAGTTGGATTTGTCCATTATTCAAGTGAAAGTCCCTCAATTACCTTGAATTCTTACTATTTTCAACATTTGGCGACCGTGACAGGACGGAAAATGGAGAATTTCAATCGTCTAAAGGAAGAAAGGGACCAGCTTAGACGAAACTTCAACAAGACTTGCGAGGAGTTAAAAAGTAAGTTGAAGGATAAACAAGTTAGAAGAGAAGATGTTACAGCTCGCCTGAATCAATTAGAAGACAAAGGTGATCGTCGTTTTGCCTTGGATGAGAAGGTTCATGATGCAATATTTCCCTCCAGTGGTGATATTCAAGATGAAGAATTTGAACAAGAATGTGAGACTGTCGAAGCCTACAGAGATCAACTCATCAAATATAAGTCCGAAGGTTATTATTTCCTGAATGAAGTGAGAGCAGTAGACGTGTCCAGTTTCAGGTCTACAGGAGGAGTCAATTTGAGGAGACACTTTCGACTACCCAAACTGGAGTTGAAGAAATTTGATGGTGACGTTAAGAATTGGATCGGTTTTTGAGGTCAGTTCAAGAAAATTGACGAGGATGAGGATATTGACAGGGAATATAAGTTTCAATACTTAATACAGGCCACTAAAGTAGGAAGCGTAGCCCGAGAACTTGTCGAAAGTTTTCCACCGACTGGAGATAATTATGGAAAAGCCATCAAACAGTTGAAGACCAGGTTTGCAAGGAACGAATTTCTCAAAGAGGTTTATGTAAGAGAACTATTGAACCTCGTACTGGAACAATCCATGAAAAATAAACCAGATATGTCATTATCCAGTTTATTTGATAAACTAAAGAAACAACTTAGAGCTCTGGAGTCTTTAGCCGTAACTTGTGATGAGATTGCAGCAATGCTCTACCCTCTAGTTGAATCTGCGCTAACAGAAGATGTCCTCAAAGTTTGGGAAAGGTACAAAACTTCAATTGTTAAAGAACGAATCAATGAGCAAGAAGGTGATAAAGTAGAAAATAAATCCACTAATCATTTGAATCTGTTATAAGATATTTTGAAAGCGGAGGTGGAGAGTGAGGAACGAATCAACCCAGCACGCACAAGTTTTGGACAAGGGAAAGAATCCAGAGGAACTTCAAACCAGGATAGTAGGCCGAGAACGAAAAAAGAAAGTTATACAGTACAAGTAAGATGAAAGAGCAGAATGAGCTATATACAGCAGCCACAATTTTCACATCTCATGAGGAATTTGGTGAGAAAACTCTGAATTGTTTATTCTGCGATAAGTCACATTCGAGTCAAGACTGTATGATAGCACAAGAACTCACATTCGAAGAGAAAAAAGATTTCATTTTGAAGAAAAATTGTTGTTTCGGATGTTTGAAACCCAATCATAACATAAAAAAGTGTAGAAATTTCATCAAATGCCTCATATGCAGTAAAAAACATTTCCCCATCATGTGCCCAGATTTGCAAGCGAACAAACAAGTTGAGAATGAGAATAACAGTAGCAGTCGTAGGTTGGTATTTGAGGACGTTGGGAATGTGCTCACGAGTAATAATATTGATAGTACCACTGAGACATTGGTGCAAACTATCCTTGTTCGTCTTGTCAGTGATAATAAAACAAAAATTGTAAGCGCTTCATTGGACTCTGCTTCTCAGAGGTCATATATATTAACGAAACATGTCACAGAAATGTGTTTTACAAAGATTGGTGGGGAAACTATTATACAGGGTGTTTCTGGGGGTTCTGAGTCGTCTCCACAGACACATGGTATTTATGATATTTCTATACAAAGTTTGGATAGTTCTTTTCAGTTCAATGCCACCGTATTGCATCAAGATAACATTTGTTATTATGTACCAGGGTTGCAGAACTCGAGATATATTAAGTTCTTGAAAAATTGTCGATGTTGATAGTAAAATTTGTGAAATTTCACTTCTGCTATTTACGGGGACAATTGAAAAATTGATGAGAATATAGTTGCTCTTGAAACACGTTTGTGTTGGACTGTAATAGGAAAGCAATATAGTAATTCCAACGTTTTGACCACATTTTTTTGTTTGGGTCAATCTACTATTTCTGAGTTATGGTCATTGGATACTTTGGGTATAAAGATCCAATTGAGGTGAAGAATAAAGATGAGATACAGACCGAGGTTATGAAACATTTTAAAACAACAATATCAATAAATCATGACGGTAGATACGAGGTGTGCCTCCATTGGATCGAAGGACATCCGGAACTTCATAATAATTTCAATTCATCAGTAAAAAGACTAGATAATATTACAAAAACACTATCAGCATCGAATATTCCTACTGAATACGAAAATATTTTTCGGGAATGGTTAGAATTAGGAATTATAGAAGAAGTTATTGAGGATGAATTCGACAAGAATATTTATTATTCACCACACCATCCTGTAATAAAGGAGTCTAGTGTCAGTACAAAGATTAGACACGCTTCCGATGCTTCCCGTAAAGACATATATTAATTTTGTACTTTGTGACGTTGTCAAAATATAGCGATTTTTGAAAGTTGGATTCGTCCATTATTCAAGTGAAGGTCCCTCAATTACTTTGGATTCTTATATATATATATATATATATATATATATATATATATATATATGGAAAGATTTAGTGGACATAGCCCTCAGAGAAAGATTAGTAGACAGTGTTTCGGGCTCTCGGCCCTCATCAGTACGGTGGAGAAGTGCGAGGATGAACAACACTTGGTAGAAAACGACAAATCAGCGGAGTCAACAAACAGAAGCCAGCCGCTCATTTGTGGTTTCGGTCAGCAGACCCTGACTTCCAGGGCAACAACCAACGTCTGCTGACCGAAACCACAAATGAGCGGCTGGCTTCTGTTTGTTGACTCCGCTGATTTGTCGTTTTCTACCAAGTGTTGTTCATCCTCGCACTTCTCCACCGTACTGATGAGGGCCGAGAGCCCGAAACACGTGTCTACGGTTAACTCTTTTCTCTGAGGGCTATGTCCACTAAATTCTTTCCATTTTGTTTTCAACAGTGCCCTTGATATCACTCTCTTTCATATATATATATATATATATATATATATATATATATATATATATATATATATATAATCTCGATAACAATGCTCGACAAACAATTACCAAAGTGTGTTCGGTGGTGGTCTTTGAGTTGAATTTTAATAATAAATATGTTTTGTAATTGGTTTGTTGATTCTACATTGCTAATACAAAATTCCACATCCACAGATTATATAGCTTGTTCCTTTCTTTTCAGTTATCAGTTTATTATTTTCAACGCAGTAGTTCTTTTCATTCGATACATTTTCAACTTTTCAGTTTTATTAATGAACGATATGTTTTATTCTAAAATATTTTTTTTTTAGTTATCCTCATAATGGGATTATTTATTCGTCATAATTCGAATCGATTCAATAGTTTAGCAGACGGGTATCAACTTTTTCTCACTCCCACTCCTAAGACGATTCCAATGATACTTCATATATTTAAAATCCGTCAAGCCGTATAGACTTCAGAGCGTGCCAAAGACATATATATATATATATATATATATATATATATATATATATATATACATATGTACATACATATGTACAAGCAAACACTCGAAAAACGTTACCCTCCTTCAGGGGCAGTCGGTTGAACAGAACATTTTTTTTCCTAGTATCAAGTGGAATCTGGACATATTTCCACCATCTGGCAATACCTCCAGAGTGATTGTTCCTGCTTGAATGAAACCCATGTTGGCTCGTTGTGAAGGTTTGATGTTTACCGATTACTTTTACTCCTCAAAGGTTCAATTTCCGTCCACCGACAACCCAAGTCGCTTCACGTACCAATCCAACGATATTTCACATCCATATCAACCAGCCTCCTTATCGGATTGCTCACGTGCTTTTAATAAGGAAGAAGAAGAACAACAACAAAGTCTCGCGGTTTATTTATACACAATGAACAGGAGGATTTTTTTGATATAATCATGGAAAATAAATCATCTGCTGCTTTTACACTTTATTTTTTTCAGAATAATGGTTCCTGCTAATTATTCTTAGTCCCTGAAAGAGACCGTGGACACGGTCGAAACGTCGACAAAATAAATGTTTATCTCCTAAAAGAACCAAAACCCCAAGGAACTCAAACTCCATAATATATATATATATATATATATATATATATATATATATATATATATATATATATATATATATATATATATATATATATATATATATATATATATATATATATATATATAGTGTGACCCACTTGAGACCGGAGCACCCTTATAATCTACTATCTACATTTTCCGACCGATTGATTCTTTTCTTTTTGCCGCAGGAAGAGTAGCAAAAAGTCTTCGTTTGCACCAAATTTGCAAAATATAATTCCAAATTTCAGGGCATACTATGATTTTTTTTTATGTTCTAAATTGGTAAATTTCATTAGTGATTTTTTTTGTGAAATTTCGACGTCACCACTGGATTCAACATCCTTTATTTAGGTGAATCCTTGAATTTTATTTGAAAATATTAATTGGCAACAAAGTTATAACAGTATTAATGTTGATAACAAACCATTATTTATGAGTATTTCCGACAAATTCTGAGAATCGGCAACACTGCCAACACAAGCGTAGGAGATCCTTGAGGTTTCTGGTAGGAATTCATAACACAAATTGTTCTCTATAACATCTAGAAAGGGGTACATATTTGGAATAAAGTAATGAAGTCGAAAAACATCATAATCAGTTAATTAAAACAATTTTTGAAAGATACTCTCAGAGTTTCTGGGTTCTTGTATTATCTCCTCATACAGGCTATCCGACTTCTTCAGCAGAGTCATTTTGTTAACTTCTTTGTTCGCTTGTGTCAAAATATTATTATTGGATTGGAAATTTAAAAATGTATCTAACTCGAGAAAGGTCCGCTGTGATGACGATATTATTTTTATTAGTTATTCGAGTTAAAAAAAAGTAAGCCCTTACAATGACAGATTGAGTCTCATAATTCGAATATGAGAAAGGTATTGATTATTATTTAATTACAATAGGACGATATTACGTTAATTCAATAAAAAATTTAGCTTTTCATGTTCAGAATTTGCTCTAGATTTAAAAAATGTGAAAATGTACAAGGTGTTTCATTTGAAAAACTAATACTCAGATCATTTCTAGCGAAACCGAAAGTACTACAAAATTAATTTTTATCTCAAAAAAACACATTTTAGTTGTTCAATAGCCCCCTAAATTTTCGTGCTTTGAATCGGATTATTTCTCTCAAAAATAGGGGTGCCCCATCTCTCAGACTCACCCGGTATATTTTTTTTGATGTGCTGAGATCTAGCGGCCACGAAAGCATTATACGAACGGAGAGTTGTAGGGAATTTATCAAAATGATTCAACTTTAAATTGCGTTTTCACAAAATGATGGGATTGTCACTTGTCCCCCTTGGCTTCTCAATCATTAGAAAAATTTTGGGAAACATAGAACTTATTTTTTCTGGATGGCGTGTTTCACATACCTGCCTTTTGAGAAATGCCTCACTTCAGAGGGCACTCTGTATTGGTTGTCATTTGTTGGAAATAAAAAAAAGATCTTATGTTTTCTATTAAAAATGGACAATCAAGATTCTTGGAAGTGAAAAGCTTGACATGAGTTCAACTGAGTGTAATTCAAAATCAAGTGAAAACGCGTAATGAAGCTCCAAGCATTTCCCCACACTTATCTGTGGAAGAATATCTATAAATCTTCATTTCATAACGTCCTTTCAGACTCACTCACTATCGGAATAGGCCATGGCCTGAAAGGTAATTTCTGCTATCTCACACAACCATCAGGACTTCATTCAATTGGGATGATTATATTTCGGTTCTTGGGAAATGTTATGAGTCTGGAATGAATTGACCCTACTGAAAACTTAAAAATTCCAAAACATTTCCATAGAGATCTGATGAACATGGAAAGCATATCTCTCTCTAACATAGTTTCCGGTGAATTCGAGTAGTATATTAGGAAACTCGATATGGAATAATGGATATCCGGAAGTTCATTCCATAAAATCCCGCTGAGAATTTTTCATAAAATTGATTCTACAAGAGGTCATGATGCGTCACGGAAAATCCGAAGGTACAGTTCTGTTTTGGTGGGATTATTCCATTCTGGCCATATTGAAAAAACACACCATACCACCTGATTTTGATGAAATATGATATGTTCAATATTATCCAACAAGAGATAATTTTAGAATGACCAATGGGGGACTGTACCTATATATCATTTTCTCTGGGTATTATTTGTAATGATTTTCTCGAATTCCTTATGAACCCGTTGAAACTTCAGTGGATAACTCGAAATATATCACTCGGAAAGTAAAAACTATGATGGAAAAAAATAAATTATCAACACCATTGATAAATTCCATGTTGGAAAATTACCCACTATTTAATCCCCAAACATAGTTCAATAGTTATTCATTGTGTGAAATCCCACTTGTATTTAAGTACACAGTCCTCGATAATAAGCAAGTAGTCCGCCCTGGTTTGGCTCGCTAAGCACAATGTAAAATTCAGAAAAATCACCTCATTTGCTTATCCCCTACAAATATTTTCCCATGTGACATAGTAAAACTCATTGTTTCTTGTGTGTGCAGTGCTCAAAGTTCACAAAATAGTGAAACGTTTCACCACAATCAGAATTAAAGAAAAGAAAATTATGTTGATGTTGAATCTCAAAATGGACCAGGTTTCGATAAAATTTATGATTTCATAAATTGAAAATATCCGTATAGCCAGGTGCAACCATTATTGAATATTATTTACAATTTGTTATGCTTCAAATGATTCCCATTCTGGTAATGGTTTCAAAGGAGGGAAAAATACCATTTTTCCCACATAATTGGGTGAGACAATAGTCCCAAGAAAGAACTGAGCCATATATTCTGAAGTTGGTGGGGGATTAAATTTGAGTACGAGGGGAGTAACAGTACCTCCTATGATTTATGCTATATACATTGGTGAATACCCAGAAGCGACCATGTGAAGATCTTCCTGTACTCTGACGATTCTGCCTTTCTTTATTTTTCAATCAACCATCAGATAAGCATCATTCATCTGCAGATTGCATTAAGTGATCTCCAGAAGAGTAAAATGGGGTTAAACCGTAACTAAACGTTGTAGGAACGTCAACCCGTAGGAAGAAGGGACTGCGTTGGGAAGGAAATAGAATGGTTCGATCAGTTCAAGTACCTGGATGTCATAGTGGATAGCCGGCTAACTTGGAGATCACACACCGTAAACGAAAATCGACTAAACAACAGCCAAATCAATTTCGTTGATAGAAAGGAAAAGCAAATTATTTTCGAGAATGAAGTCACTATTTATGAGCTGCGTTTAGGTCTTGGAACGGACGTGAAAGAAAGTTCTGCGGAATATAGTTGAAGTTGAGTTGCTCCAACAATTAGTAAAAATCGATAACATACAGATAAGTAGAGGTGACAAAATCAATAATATCGTGAAAATAATAGGTCAGGCTATCAATTTCGAGGTGAAAGATCACCGAATTCAAACCGCTCACCAAGTGATACAGTTCCCTGCTACCAGTGAGAAATGTACCAAAAAATATAGTAGTCCAAATCTCAGGCCGTCCTGCGCAAGTTGCCTCCATGACTGCTTTCCGGAATAATGATGGAAGGAATATTATAATAACAAACATCCTGAATCCAGAATCGGGCCCGCCCGATCTTCGTGAACAAACATATCTCGCTTAATTATGAATGTCTACACAAAAAAAAAAACGTGAAATGTGTCGATCTTCTTCTTCGCACAAGGTGGGCTGATTCCGAAGAACCCCGTACACGTAGGCCTCTCTATTTGGGCCCATTGTGCGCCCACTTGTTCTGAGAAAATCAGCTGGGCATGCCGATTTTTTTGACAAAATTCAGCAACTTCCTCAGCTGAATCTCCTTGACGTCCTCTGGGTTCAGGATTATGCTCCCAAGGTTGATCTCCCTCTGGTGCACCAAGGCAGGGCACTCAGTGAGGATGTGCGACGATGTCTCGTCACTTCCAGGCACCATCTACATAGGGGATCATCTGTAATCCCGATAGGCTCCATGTGCCTGTTCAGGTGATTATGTCCCGTTAGGAGCCCAGTCACAGTCTTGATGTCACGTCTGTTAAGTGACAGGATCTCTTTAGACATTTTTTTTCCTTGGCTCCTTTTCGTAGAGCTTCGATTGCTTCATGCCTGGCGCCTCTTGCCATGTTTTGAGGAACTGCTTTTGTAACAGTTCCCCCATGTTTGAGATTGCCAGGCTGCTGGGTATTCCCAGGATGGGTCCAGGTCCAACTGGGGTCTTTCCCGATCCTATCTTGGCTAATCTGTCTGCATCCTCGTTCCCGTAATAACAAATACTGTTGGGTGAGGGCAGCAAGAACTTCGTTGGAGAAGAACGACGGATTCACGTTTTTCACATCAAGAATGAAGATGTCCTCTTCAAATAGAATCAATTTCCCATGACTGTTTTCCACTACATATTTTTTTCATGTGATACGTAATATCTTTCGATACTGAAACTCTGAACTTGTTTTATAAACATGCTCGGGGTTTGAGTAGTGAGACTAATTGTCTTTCATGAATCGGTCTACTCATCAGAATATAATTTGATTCCTGGATCAACGGAGAAGCATTCATTTCAGAGCTGTTACCAAAGTACCACGATGTTTATAGGAAGGATCGAGATCCATTCTCAAGGAGTGAAAGTGATGGAAAAGGAATCGTAATGAGTCCCCGTTAGAGTTTTGTGTCCAAAGTGGAACCAATAGTATCATTGACGACATGTGTGTATGTGTAGCTGTGAATCCTCCCACACCATGCTGTTAATATAGTTTTCCTCGAATTTAGAAGAAATCATAGGCTATAACATTATAATCGGGGATTCCAATTTTCATGAAATGAAATGGAACTCATACTGTCATATCTCAAATTCAAATAATAAATTCTTTGATGTTGGTTTGTCTTCATCTATGCCTTCTAGTATCAATCTGAGTGTTGGGAAATATATTTCGCCAATCGATAGGATATTCATCATCCCCCACAATTTCCCCCTTGATTTAGCTCTCAAAAAATGCATATATATATATATATAAATATATATATATCTATTTATATATATATATATATATATATATATATATATAATGTGTCTCCCTCCTCTTGGAAACACCCCCGTATCTTCCGATGTCATGAAAGTTCAAGTACATCACTGAATAATTACATAATTACCGAAATTTTGAATTAGGAAAACGAAATAAATAGTTAAAGAAATGATCAACATAAAAAATTCAGCTATGACCGATACGACAGAAAGTCATCATATCATTTGCTGCTTTATTTACTTAGTAGATCATTCGTTAGCCGAAGTCATTTACAGAATGGAAAATATATATTCAAAAAAGCTAAACAGAGTTAATCCTAATGTACATACATATACAGAGATAATCCTAATGTAGATGAAATAATAAGATCAATGATGTGTATGAACTGGAAATAACTCAGTGAGAAAAAAGTTCAACACATCACCAGAAATATAAAACTATATTATATGTTCAGTAAGAATGATTATGATTTCAAAATAGCTAATATGATGTCAGTTGGTTTGAAGTTAAAAATATCTACTTCATTCTGGGATGACAAGTAATCAAAACATATTATATACAGAGTAGAGCGTGTAAGTACAATTGTTTGAGGAAAAGGAAAGTGAAATGTATTACTATTACGTACATTAAGTCTAGGAGCATACAAAATTATATGTGCAATTAAGTATGGACAATTAATTAGGTATAGAGAATATAACCCTGTGCGAAAATAATATACCTAGGTATTTACGACGATTGCTTTCGTTCTTTTCGTCCATTCCATTACCGCGCAATGGCAAAAATATATATATATATATATATATATATATATATATATATATATATCATATATATATATATATATATATATATATATATATATATATATATATATATATATGTATATATATATAGGCGTATACTTTGTTGTCATTATAATAACGATCTATTTTCTGTTTCAATTAGTTACAGCCGGGTCTTCATATATGGCAGTCGTTATTGGAAAGTATGATAGATGGTTCCATTAATCCACAAAATGGCTCATTATGGACCGATAAATATCAATTTTGTTATGATTCATCATTGTGATCTAGGAATAACAGCAATCAGTTCAAAGTGTTACCATGATTTATCTCCCTCAAAGTAAGGCACAAATTATGCGACATAGACAAGAGCACAAGTTAAATCACCCATGGATAGTTTGATAGTTCATGCTCGTTTAGTCTATTGAAACAGGTTTCGAAAATGATGAAAGTGATCAACCAGCTGAAAAAAATTGGTGTATGTAATTTATATGCGCGGTTGAAATAAAACTTCTTTGAGGTTGGCAGATATTACGATTAAAATTATTAATAAATAAGACATGCTAGAACTCGATAGTATACATTGGTAATAGAACTCAAAGTGAGCAACAGAAAGATTCAATTATTTACATCGAGCACATCAAATGAATTCATTCAGTTATCATCAAAATATAACTATGTAATTGAAGGTTTTTGATTGATAAAATGAAAAACATAAACTGTGCTTCACAAATTTGTTAAATTTCTCGAGAAAACTGCATCGATTGCCGTATCATATCTCGTTGTTGATTGAAGTCGAGAATTATTAATTTTTCTCTCGAACAGATTCTTCTATTAGTCTAGTCGAAGAGTGAGTTTCCTGCGAAAAATCGTTTCAAGTCTTAAAAAAATATGAGCAATAGCTCATTCGATTTGGGATGCAATTCTGATAAAGTTTTTTTTGTGTTTTTTTTTGGCTAACAAAAATTGCAAAAAACAATAACAATAAAAAAGGGCTCGGTTTTTTGGATGAAACTCAAAAACTATAAGCGATAGCCAAAATAAAAAATAAAAACTCTTGACGGGAAGGAAATTTTCAATAAAAAAATCTTTTTAATCATTTATAATTTTAAAATAACTGTGAAAATAGGATTCCGTGCGACCACCACGGCATGCGTGCGCCGTCTCTAGAGAGAGTACACCACATAAAATATTTTTTCATGATATTAAATATCATTTGAAGAATTTAAATACATCGAAGTGTATTTCAACACTTGAAAAAACCAGATCCTGTTCGAAAATGAAAACTTTTTAACTAAAATCAAACCGACGAAATACGGAACTGAAAAGTAACAAATAAATTAAACCTCCTTAGTCTCAATAACTAAGCTCCTAAACTAATGTAACTAATTTTAAGTTGGTGCCAAACAAACAAGCAAATGAATTAGGTGAGGCGTAAAATGATGGCATCGAGTTGGGCGGTGACGTTCTTATAATTTTTTTGAAGTAATTTAATGATCTTCGTTGATTTTTCGTTTTGCGCAAAATTAGTTACTTACATTAGTCAAGGAGCTCAGTTATTGAGACTTGGAAGGTTTATTTTATTTTTTACTTTTCAGTTCCGTATTTCGTCGGATCAATTTTTTGTTAAAAAGTTTTTATTTTTCAATTTTTTGTGGATGAAAACTACTAATTACTACCTACTTGTTTTTTTATTACTTCCAAAATACTTACCCATCTTACTTCAAGTATCACCAGTTGAATAATATGATTATCTACTTTTTCTATTTGTTGTAATATGAATTATTTTTGTTGTCCGAGTTTGTTTATTTCATATCTTTGTATATCATTCCATCCTCTGATGTAATATAATAACTGTGACGGATGTAGGAGGACATAGATGATGACAATAGCGATCTGTCATTGTCAACTAAATATGTGTGCCAATGTTCACAAGTGAAAAATAATTTATCCCCTATTTTTCTACCCGTAAGGGTGGATAATTCCATTCGAAATCCAAATATGATCAACTATGAGGTATATCCTATCCAATGAGAGAAGAATCATTCAAATCAAAGAACCCAGTACAAAATTATGCCTGATAGAATCGGTTAACGGACCAGAATTCAGAGGGTGAGTGATCAATATCCTACATTTTGCTACCCTCAGAGGTGGATTTCAACTTTTAAATTCAAATGGGACCAACTTCGAAGTACACCCTGTCCACTGAAGGAAAAACTTTCAGAATCGGACGTCTCAGTGAAAAGTTATTCGTGGTCATACATAAAAAATAAAAAAATATACGCGTCGACTAGAGAACCTCCTCCGTTTTGGTTTCGTCGGTTAAAAATTTATTTTATTCTCAAGAAGTTATGCATTTGTTAATTAGTCCTTATTTTTCGGAACTCGGTGTCCAAAGTTCAATGAAAAATCGGTTTTTCATGAATTACTCAAAACTATTTTCGCCGATTTTGATTAAACTTCGTGTGTGTTTCATTTGTAAAACGATGCTTCTTGTCATGAAATTAGATTTTGAATTTTGTTTCCAGTGGTGTCGCAGGGGGTAACCATATTGATATCCACGATAATAAATATTGTACGCTAATGTTTTCGCCGAGTTTGATATTATTTGAAATTAATGGCTGAACAGTGGCGTGAAAATGAGGGGTTACGATCATTTGAGTGTAAAAATGTGTTTTGCTATTCGTCGCCATTTGAACAAACTGTGAAATGAAAATCTTTTCGGTTTGGCAAGTAGATGGATGAAGTATTCAAACTGCTAGTTTATGTCTAATTTATTCGGAAAACAGCATAGGAAATAATGAAAAATAATTCAAGCAAATGCTCAAAATGGGAACCTCCACTTGTAATACAAGCATCTAGTCTCCTTCTCATTGACTGCCGTACACGTTCGAAAAGTCCTGGGGTGTTGCGTATGACATAAGATTCATTCATAATTCTATTCCTCAAGTCATTGTCATCGACAACTGCTGTCGTGGTACCAGTGTCGTGGGTAAATAATTTTTCAATTCAAAAATTAATGTCATTCCGGTAAAAATGTTATTTCAACCTTGTCGGGTTTGAGATGTATTTAATTTGAAAGTAAATAATTTTTATCCTTTATGTTACTTCATAATCAATTTTTACTTTGATTTTCACCATAAATATCATTGAGGTAACCCTCTGTGACGACACTGGGATTTTAATGCGTAAACTAATTCCATGAAAAGAAGCCCCCTATTACTGCCAACAAACATACCTAGTTTCATCAAAATCGGCGTGAAGACTTTTGAGTTATTAATAAAAAACCCATTTTATAGTAACATTTTGACACCTCGTAACTCGGAAACGAAGCAAGTTAGGACACACGTTCATATGATTTTTTTTCCATGAAAGGTTGAAATAACTTGTGACATTTCTACCGGAATGACATTAATTTTTAAAGTGAAAAATTATTTACCCACGACACTGGTTGTACGAAGTTCTTGATTGTTCGACATGATGTTTATAGTTTCTTTTTCAGTTTTCTCGTAGAATTTAAAACTTATACCAGCGATAAGAAAATTCTAATTGTTTTGCACAGTAGGTACAAGTCACAAGTATCGTGAAATTGTTTGAGCGTGCATACAAACACGATTGTTTACATACTATCAAGTAAATATGAACACCTGCGAATTAGCGGAGATGCATTTTGTGTATGGACTTGCAGATTGAAATGCTGCAGAAGCCCGTCGACTCTATCGAGAACGATATCCGAACAGAGATATTCCAGCAGAAATAATTTTCACCAGGTTACATGCTAGACTGTGTGAAACTGGATCTGTAACTAAACAGGCTGAGCGTCCTGGTAGACCGAGGACAATAATGTCACCACAGTTAGAGGAAGCAATTCTCCAAGAAGTTGACAACAATTCATCATTAAGTACCCGAAAATTAGCTCAACAGTTCCATGTCAGTCATCAAAGTGTTTGGAATGTTCTGCATACGAATTTATTATATCCATTCCACAAACAACTGGTGCAGGCACTGTTACCAAGAGATTTTCCCAGACGATTGGAGTTTTGTCAGTGGTTTCGTCAACAAATTGTAAACAATCGCAATTTTACGTCTGAAATTGCATTCTCAGATGAGGCAAGTTTTTCACGGGATGCCATCATAAATTTTCACAACAATCATTCTTGGGACTACGAGAATCCTCATGCCATTGTAGAAAGTGGATTTCAGCGAGAGTTTTCGGTCAATGTCTGGGCGGAAATTTATGGCGATCATCTAATAGGGCCGCATTTTCTTCCTCTTCGACTCAATGGTGTGTCGTACAGACAATTTCTAGAAGGAACATTGCCAGAATTGTTACAGGATGTACCTTTGCTAGTAAGGCAAAATATGTGGTTTATGCACGACGGGGCACCTGCTCATTTCAGTATACCCGCTCGTGAATATCTCAATGATACTTCTGCTCACCAGTGGATAGGTCGTGGGGGACCTCAACCGTGGCCACCACGATCTCCGGACTTGAACCCTCTGGACTATTTTTTGGGGATATCTTAAATCGCTTGTTTATGCGACACCAGTTGTCGATGATGTGCGGCAGTCAATGAGAAGAAGACTAGATGCTTGTATCGCAAGTGGAGGTTCCCATTTTGAGCATCTGCTTCAATTATTTCTCATCATTTCCTATGCTGTTTTCCAAATCAATCAGACATATACTAGCAGTTTGAATACTTCTTCCATCTACTTGCCAAACCAAACAGATTTTCATTTCACAGTTTGTTCAAATGTCAAAATAGCAAAACACATTTTTACACTCAAATGATTGTAACCTCCCATTCATACGCCACTTCTTAGCCATTAATATCGAATAATATCAAACTCAGCGAAAACATTAGCGTACAATATTTTTTTTCATTGAGCAATTACGCATCAGCCAATCGGCTATTAGCGGCAAAATATTTACAATTTGTTATATTTTGAACAGGATGTTTGATTCTCGCAGGGATGTTATAATATTGTCTGTTGTGCATTCGTTGAAGATTTTTCTAAAAACACTGGGAAATCTGTTATTCGTACAATATTTATTATCGTAAATATCAATATGGTTACCCTCTACGACACCACTGGAAACAAAATTCAAAATCTAATTTCATGACGAAAAGCATCGTATCACAAATAAAACATACACAAAGTTTAATCAAAATCGGCAAAAAGAATGTTGAGTAATTCATGAAAAACGATTTTTCATTAAACTTTGGACACCCCGTTACTCGGAAACGGAGCAATTTAGGACACACGTTTATATGAACTTATTTTCATGAAATATGACAAGGAATCACCCAATGGAATTAATGACATCATTTAAGTTACACCCTATATATATATATATATATATATATATATATATATATATATATATATATATATACATACAGAGTGGCCACTTTTTTAATGGAATTGTATTGGTAACTTTTAAACCATAAGAGTTGGAAGGTCGGTCGAATGGAAAAAAGTTGCATTCATAGAAGCATTGTCAAGCAGTTCAAACACATCGAGATTATCAGGGCCGGTTATTGAGATATCATAAGAAAAGTAAATTCTGTCATTTTAATTTTTCTTTTTTTCCTACTTCATTTCGAATATAATCAAAAAATTCGACAGTAAATTATCCTTATTTTGACATAATCAGATTTTGTATCCAACGTTTCGTACGCTCTGGGCCACCCTCAACCTCATTTTTTTTAATGCGGACCTGCATATTTTATGACACTTTTCCAAATAACTTTTAACGATGAATTCAATCATACAATGTCATTCAAAGTTGATTTTCAGGTGATTTTGACCCTTATCCAAATTTCTTTGGGTTGGATCTGTATTACATTTAGGTACCTTTGGTTTAATTAACAACATGCAACACATTTCGATAAGAAAATCAACTTACTCATCTTCAACAAAATGGAACGTAACAGAATCAAAGCAAGAAACAAGTAATAATTATTTACAAATTTCAAGAGGTGAAAAACCTAATTCATAATAATTAAACGAAACTATCATTTAATGAAAGAAAAATCAAATGATTATTCGAAAGTAAATGATGAACATTAATGGAGTAAGTGTCCGAAATGTCCACCATTTTGTAAAATGCACTTTGCGGTTCTGGAACCCATACTTCTTATACATTTGCTTATTTCGTCTCCTTGAATACCTTCCAATACATTCCCAATCTTTTCGCGAGGAATCATTATTGTTGGATTTGTCATTTGTTCCGTTGAAACAAATTACGGAATCGAACTTCATTTTGAGATCATTACGATATAATTTTTGCAGAACTTGGTATTCAAATTTAAAATCATTGTATTCGCGTCTCTTGACTATTTTATTAACAGCAGTTTTTGATAAATTGCATTCACTGGCCACAGTTCTCGTTTTTTTTTTCTGGGTTCAATTGAATTTGGGTCAGAACATTGATATCGTTGATAGACTTGTTTTTTTTTACATACACACAACTCTAGGTTTATTGAATGTATTATTTTCAAGTAGTAGGCCGTGGATAAAAAAGAACATAACAAGAAATGTCATATTATTTGTCACTTCGTTTATTATTGTGTCCCAAGAACTTGTCATTAAATACTTTTCTGAGTAATTTCAATTCAACTTATTTGATATGGTAAGAAACACAAATGAAGAGAAGAGAGATATGTACGAAATGTTCATAAAACTAGATAGAAATTCGTTCAAAGCACAACAAAGGTATGGTGAATTATATCCTGAAAGAACAACACCAAATATTAAAATGTTTCGACGTTTATCTACAACGTTACTTGCACATAATTCATTCATCAAACCTAGAGGTCCTTATGTACGACGAAACGAGCCTATCAATGACATCAATGTTCTGGCCCAAATTCGAATGAATCCAGGAATAGGATCGAGAACTATCGCCAGTGAATGCAATTTATCAAAAAGTGCTGTTAATAAAATACTCAAGAGACACGAATACCATGACTATAAATACCAAGCCGTGCAAAAACTATATCGTAATGATCCTGAGAGTAAGTTGCAATTCTGTAATTGGTTTCAACGGAAGGTGCGGAATAACAACAATTTTGCGCACAATATCATTTGGGGAGACGAAACGACATTCACAAATTCTGGCATGTTCAATCGAAGGAACAAACATTTTTATGCCATAGAAAATCCTCACTCAATTCATGAAGTCAGACATCAATATCGTTTTTCTTCGAACATATGGTGCGGTTTGTTGAATAATAAATTACTGGGACCCTATTTTATTGATGGCAACCTAACCGGAGCAAAATATGTGGATATTATAGAAGAAATGTTGGATGATCTTCCTATACGGTATCGGCGTAATAGTCTATGGTTCCAACAAGTCGGATGTGGTCCACACAACTCAAGAATAGTCACAGACTATCTAAATCGAACTTTTCCCGATTCATGGATTGGAACAAGAGGTCCAGTAGCATGGCCTGCCAGATCTCCGGATTTTAATCCGCTGGATTTTTATTTGTGGCGATATCTCAAAAATAAAATTTATGATACTACGAACCCGACAATAGAGATTCTTTGCGAGAAGATTGCGAATGTATTGGAAGGTATTCAAGGAGACGAAATAAGCAAATGTATAAGAAGTGTGGGTTCCAGAACCGCAAAGTGTATTTTGCAAAATGGTGGACATTTCGAACACTTACTTTATTAATGTTCATCATTTACTTTCGAATAATCATTTGATTTTTCTTTCATTAAATGATAGTTTCGTTTAATTATTATGAATTAGGTTTTTTACCTCTTAAAATTTGTAAATGATTATTACTTGTTTCTTGCTTTGATTCTGTTACGTTCCATTCAGTTGAAGATGAGTAAGTTGATTTTCTCATCGAAATGTATTGCATGTTGTTAATTAAACTAAAGGTACCTAAATGTAATACAGATCCGACCAAAAGAAATTTGGATAAGGGTCAAAATCACCTGAAAATCAACTTTGAATGACATTGTATCATATATCGTTGAATTCAGCGTTAAAAGTTATTTCGAAAAGTGTCATAAAATATGCAGGTCCGTATTGAAAAAAATGAGGTTGAGGGTGGCCCAGAGCGTTCGAAACGTTGGATACGAAATCTGAATAAAAAATCCTGTGACAGTTTTTGGTAATATTCGAAATAAAGTGGGAAAAGAAGAAAAATCAAAATGACAGAATTTACTTTTCTTATGATATCTCAATAGTTGGCCCTGATAATCTCGATTTGTTTGAACTGCTTGACAATGCTTCTATGAATGCAACTTTTTCTCCATTTGACCGACCTTCTAACTCTTATGGTTTAAAAATTACCAATACAATATATATATATATATATATATATATATATATATTCATATATATATATATATATATATATATATATATATATATATATATATATATATAAAATGCACAAAATTATAGAGGTGACACCTATAATTTGTGGGCTGGAGCTTAGACCTAATGACGTGGAATATGATGACACGAAATTTCGTGCTCATCAATAGGTCATCAACAGATGTCAGTATGGGCCAATTCACGACAACAAAAGTCGTACTCCTAGTCTGTTCAGAGTAACGCAAAACAAATAACGAAAGAGAGAGAGATTTGATACGATTCCAAAAAAGCGATCGAAATATAATTCAATTACTGTAAGAAAGCAGGGAATACAAAATGAAAATAGAAATAAGCGATTTTGAGCCCACAACATACAGTGATTTGATATTGGAATTCAAATATATTATACCTTTTTCAGCCTGATAAATGATCGAAGTAAATCAGTGAATCATATAATTCTTACATATTCACTCACACATTTAAGCAATGATGTGGAATAGTTAGCAGTATATATTAGGTTACGTGAAATGTAAAACATAATGGGGCAATGAAAATATTTTGAATTGAATTGAATTTGAATTGGTTATGTAACCAGACCGTCAATTAGCGAAACCAAGCACCGTTCATTGCGGTTCGTACATAGATGGGTGACCGCTTGGGAACAACGCGTGTTGTTGCCGTTTTACTTTTCTATTTAATGGTATTAGATTGAGGAAAAAACTATTTATTATTTCGATAATCCATGAGAACCACTTTTAAAAATCCATGTTTTTAGATTGTCACGCGAAAGGCCCGGATTCGATTCCAAGCAGTGTTTTTTTTTGTCAAAATCAGTTCCAGCTACAATAATATTTCATTTCATAGTGGGAAAATTATATACATTTTGAGTTCCTCAGTGAGATCAGGAGCAGTAAATGATCAGAATGAATATATGAAACTGTAAAACGATTTCTTCGATTTTTGATGGAGAAGAATTGTTGAAAGATCTAATATAACATGAATTCTGGTGGTTTTATTCAATTTCAAATCTGATTCTGGAAATATTCTCATCAAATGTTAATCGTGCTAGAGGATTCTTTCGCAAATTTTTTATAATTTTCCGTCTAGCATTTTGCCTCTAGGAAATTCAACTCGTGCAATTTGCAGCCTTGTTATCACAGATTAGACCACTCAAGCTTCGCTTTTGTGTTGAATCAGTTGATGAAATCTCATATCGCACTCAGTAAAATTTCCAGGCTTTCTCGAAAATTTCAAAAAAAATTGAGCTATAAAACCCCTTGCACATATGATATTACCCTCGATAATCACAACCCAAACTTCTCAAAAACCAAAATTTTAACATATGAACCAAACCTGAGTAAGAGAATTGTCAAAGAGATTATTTACATTGAGAAAAACCATAATGCAATGAACGACAGACGGGACATAAACAACTAAAGCCAAATATATCATACAATCCCTCAATCAATCGCACTATTCAAAATCTCTCAAAAACAACGCCCATCTCCCCCAAACAGAATCGGATATACATCTATGAAAGGATAAACGCCCATGCGCAAATCAAGCGACATCGAACAAATCAAAATTCAGCTCATGAAAACGTCACATCCGCCTTATTAACTGCGTTGTGAAATATCAGCACTACCCAAACATCCCAGAAATAGCAGAAATCGTGCCAATTCCAATACTGGGCGAAAACAACCCCAATTCAAGAGCTACATACCCATCTTGCTGTTGAGTGCTGTAGCCAAGGTGATTGATAAAATTCTACTGCAGCGTCTTGTAAAAATTGAGAAAAGGATGGAACTCATCCCTAATGAACAATTCGTTTTACGAAAGGAGCACTTCACTGCCTCACATGTGGCCAGAATTGTTCTTGGCGTTGAGAAGTCCTTTCATCAGAAAAAAAACAGAGTCATGGTCCTGCTTGATGTCGAAAAGGCTTCCGATAAAGTCCGGATAGTGAGGTTGGTCACGAAGATGCAAAAGGCGGGCATGCCTTCATACATGGTGAAATTATTAGATTCTTATCTCCAGCGAACTTTCAGGGTTGGAGTCGACGATACCAGCTCCAAGGAGTATACAGTCGAAGCAGTTATTCCACAGGGCTCGAGTCTAACCCCATATATACTTTCTCTATATACCCACGATTGCGGATGACACCGCAGTATATGCACATTCGTTTGCAATTGGAGTTGCAGCCCGACAGCTGCAGATTCCCTTAGACATGAAGATCGTCCCGTATATGGAAAAAATCAAGATGAAAATGAACCCGGACAAAACCGATTTGGTAAACTTTGCGAAAAAAAAATCTAACACTTAGATAGTCAGCAAAATAAAAATAAAAACAATGTAACAGAAGAATCGAGTTCTGTGAGGTACCTGGAGGTGAAAGTGGACAAGCGTTTCACACTATACAAATACGTCAACCTGGCAATACAAAGAACCTCAGCAGCAGCGGTTTGGAGAAATTACTTCCTCACCGCAAGAAATTAAAAAATGTCAGCAACTAATAAAATAATAATTTACAAAACCATGATGAGGCCAGTGATGTTATACGCTTGCCCGGTGTTCTGCAGCCTGCTCAAAACAACATGGTTGAAATTGGACAGGATGCAGAACAAGGTACTCCGTATAGTCACTAACACCAATAGATACATTCGACTGGTTTATCGTCGTGAGCTGTCGGGCATGCCTTCAATCCAGGAACATATTAGCCAAATTTCATACAAATACTACGAACACTTTATCCCTTAAAGTCCGCTGATACGAGACATGTCTGAGTTTTATTTCAACGAATATACCCCAGCACATGGTCACCCATCTATAAAAGTACCATAATGCCCATAAACCATAGAGAAAGTTTCCCTCGACCCGGTTTTCTGCCTACACACTTTTTTTGGAAAACATACAAAAATTTCAGTTACTCAAAACTTTCCGACCTAATTGTGTGTAAATTATTATCTCATCAGTTCCCATAGAAGCGATCACTTTCACAGTGACTGGAAACAATAATTTAGATAAGAGAAAGTTTTGTTTAAATATAGGGTAAAGCGTTAACAACAGCGTGATGATCCCCCTAATGCCCCTTCAACGGGGCGTACGAGACGTTAGGAGCAGGGTGTGTAATCATTCAACTTGTTAGACAAGCATATAAAATAAAATACGCTCCACATTCCCCCAACCCCGTTTTCACATTCCAAATCCCTACCGTCCTCACGACCTAAGGACGATATATTTGAAAGATATCAAAAATGTATATATGTAAATAAAATGTAGATAAAATCCCTACTAATAGTTAATAAATATTATATGGAAGAAAGGAAGAAGGGTCCTATCGATATCTGGGTCAAGCAAAGTCGGGCGCGTTTAGTACTTGAATGGGTGACCACCTGACAAGGAAGGTGCGCGTTAAATGCGCTAACAACTGTAGCATACTAGCATATTCGCAGCTGTAGGCGTCTTACCAATGAGCACGAAATAAGACGATATATGCCATCCGACGGAAGGGACATTAACTCGGCGGTCCCGAGTTCATAAAAGTTGATCTCGTTGAAGAACCCTACCTATGAAACAACAGAAGATTCGGCAAAAATTTCCGGATGGGAAAAGTGTGCTCACCGGCGTCGGTGTTTAGCCCTTGTCGCAGGAACATTTCGTTCATGATTGTTGCATAATTGTTTGCAACTGTAACCTCAAATTTCATGGAAATTATTCTTCCACTAGTTTCTTATGAAATTGTATTCGCGTTCGATTGTTCTGGTGAAACCTGAATGGTGATGAATCGTTTTCTCAAATCCAACAATATTGGGAATGTTCGTTGTTTGTCATCAGTAGCAATAGCAACACGTATTGCACGGGTAGTGATGTGGAAAACTTCGGTATGGTTTCTGGTTTGTGTCTGTCATTTCCGATAAAAGTTTAATTCTCATAATTGAAATTGTCATTTGAAAAACTTGGGAAAATTTATGAAATTGTCTAGACCGAAAAAATCATTATCTCAATGTGCTCATTATAATTTCGAAAGAGATGAGTTATAATTCCGAGAGTATAATTTACGTGTCATATGGAACATTTCCAACTAATGTGATTGGCTGAGATGATGAAACTACAGAAATGAAGATGCTATCAAATAGATGGTATTTTCGTTATCACTGTTTCTAATGAAAATTGTAGAATTTCAATTTGACGTCGAAAAGTTTATCTCATCTGATATTGTTCATTATATTCTCTTACCAAATATAACTTTTGCAATGATTACAGAGGCCAACGATGATTTTATCTTTATCATAGGTGACTCCTGCGTTATTTGGTGTGCTGATTCGGAAAATAATGATGAAAAGTCATATCACCCAACGATTCTCCACATTTTAATATATTAAATAAAGATAAATTATTAAAAAAAAAATATATATAATAATTAATAAAATATTATTGAATTGGCAATATATTTTAGTGTTATAAGGTTAGCAATACATATTATGATGTTGGTAGTTCTGGTAAACTACACAGCAGTTTGTTTTCTTCTAGTTGATATAACCTCGATTGGGGGATTCGACCTCTGACCATGGTAAGGTTAACATGTGGCGTTAACTGTTTGGAGGTCAAGTAAATGTATATTGTGAATGTATGCCGTTTTATAACGTGCAATACAAAAATAAACTGAAAATTGTGGAAGTTGAAAAAAGTTTTGTGTATGAAATAGTCCCTTTCTCCTCTACGCCAGTAACCAGGCTGTATGACAACGGAATTGTCGGAAGAAGGGGCGCTCTGGCACTCGTGGTATCACTTCGAGTGAGACTTTCAGGGTGCCATACGAAGGGGGGCAAGTGAGGTATTACCGCACGAGGCCCTCGGATCTGTGTAGATAGTTATATAACCGAGCACAAAAAAATGAATTAGAAGAAGAAGAAGAATAACCTCGATTGCAGTGCTTAACCTATGTACTTTTCATTCACTTTTCAATATGGCTAGTCGTAGCTGTAAAAGTTCTCCTAACGCTTTTTGTTATATATGTGGTGATTTTGTGATTAAAAAAGATCAAAGGAACATGACCAACGTTATAAAAGAACAACAAAATGCATTACATCGGAGAAAAAGCTATGCAATAAATTTTACCAAAAAGAGGGAGAGAAAATACAAAAAATGCTTATATTCGTATTTGATTATTTAATAATATTTCACGTGATAATTTGAACTCAATAAAGATACTATGATTTGAATAACATTTATTTCAAATTATATAATTGACGTCTTATTGGAAGAGAATTAATGGTGACAAAAAAACTGATACAAAATACGGTTTCATCACCCAAAAATACATGAAACTCAGGTAAATTGGTTCAAAAAGTTTTCACAAATATTTTTTTGTTGTTTATCGGCGATTGCCACTCGAAAAAATCGATGTTAATTCGTTTGTTATGACCGATGATAATCATTGCTTCTGTTATATTACCCCTGAGAATAATATCCTTTTCATTTGATTACTTGCATATAATTATTGATCTTTTGTTTCATTACAGAAACCCCAATGAACATCACAAACAAGAGCCAGTACTTGCAGCTTCCAGGGAAAGAAACAGATTCAGATCCATTGTTTGGGATGAATATGACTCTGTTCATCAGAAGTACCTTGAAATTGGTGAGTATACTCTTCTGGAGCAGTTATGTTTTTGTAATGAAACATGTGGTTGTTTCGAAATTTTCCCAACTGAGTTCATGACCTGTGCAACGTTTTGGAACTTGAGGAAATGACCCATTCGGAGCATGATGTGCGCTTTATTCACTTACTTTCTTAAGCAGGTGTTCCAATCGTAACATGTAATATAGCTCATCGATCGGAAATATTTCCCAAACTCAGCTGTCAAAGATGATCGACAATTGAATCGAATATATAGTCCACGAGGGGGGCCTGGCGCGGAGGAAGATCGGTCGGTTTCGGAACCGGTGGTCCCGGATTCGATTCTCGGCCAGGACAGATATTTTTTATTCTTAATATTAAATTATCAATAATCCCGCACGAAAACATATGGGAAATTGGCTCTCGGTCGAATTTGCTGAAATTTTATTATGTTATAGTAGGATGGCTTGTTAGAAGAAAGAGGGTTCAAATAATTTTGTATTTTTAGTTTCTGCTGATGAGATATGAGCGGCCAAATTACGTAGAAACGTCGTATTGGGCTAGGATTGACAAAGAAAAAAACTGTTTTTTTAGTCGAAATAAGACAAGGCAAGGATGAACATGTATTGATCGGAACTCATGAACATGTTCAATTATAATGTTATTGATGATAGTACATTAGCGTGAATACGGGGCATAGTCAAAAAAATCGTTTTTCCGGATTTTTTTCCAGCACTATTTCGGAACCAACAAGTTATATTTTGTTAACATATCATGGTTCCTTGTCTATTGTAGGCGGAAAAACCTGTTTTGTTCCTTGATGACTCTCTCTGTTTGAAATATATATTTTTTAAAATTTTCGAGTATACCCCTATATTGAAAACAATTGACAGATCGTTTTTCATTACAAAAAAAAGGAATTGCTTGCTACAGTCCATTGAATGAATGATAGGGTAACATTCTGATGAACTCAATTGTTCAATATTACCTTTCGTTTAGATAAAGGGTGCGTTACATTTTTTTAGGTCATTAACAATGTTTTTATTGAATATCTAGAAAACTGTTCCGTTAATTCGGACCATATTTCACCCACAATATTTTGAAAATATTGACTATCTTGAACGATAGTTTCATCAATTTTGTATGTTGCGTTTCTAAGATATTTATTTTTGAAGTTTACGGTATTACGATATATAGGGTGACCTATCGATTCAACAAAATTTTATGGAACCTTTGGACATATTCTATTTCATATTAAACTTTTCGAAATCAATTAATTGATACTATTACCAACATAAACCACACTCAACAACAATTTGGAACTCAACAGTATAGACTAAAAACAATTCGAATTAAAATAAATAACGACTTCTAACCTAAAAAGTGAATTAATATTATGATAATTATAATATAACAAATTGAAATGAACCTGATGAAACTATTGTATAGCGAAACACCCGTCATGCTTAAGTGAATCCTTCAGTAGTGAAAAACGTATAGTGTATTGTAGTAGTGAACTCTTGAAATTGAAACTTATTAGTTATAAACAACATAAACAACATTGAACTCTCAAGAAACAAACAATAAACAAAACCTAAATTCAAGGAGTGTTATTAATATTGTTATCTATTGGTCTATTAGCGCAATCTAAAACATTGTTTGATAGTTCGTGGCTAGGGTACTTCATTGTTCCTTGATGACGAGCATATCCTAGGAACCAAAATACGCTGCAAATATGGGAACGGCATTCCACTGTTCTTGCTCCACTTTTGCAGGTATAGTAATAGCCCAGAATACGTTCATATGCAGATGCATCAGGAATAATACTCAAGTATATCCACAGTAGATACTTTATAGCATTCCTAAATCTGCACGCTATGCGGCAGAATAATAGTCCAGGTTCAGGATTACGCATATCAATTTCAAACAGAAACAATAAAGTACCCCAGCCATAAACTATTGAGAAATGATTCAGATTGCGCCAATAGACCAATCAATAACAATATTAATAATTTTATTTGAATTTGGGTTTTAGTTATTGTTTGTTTTTTGAGAATTCAATTATATAAATGGTTGATTATGTTGTTTATAGCTAATAAGTTTCAATTTCAATTTGTTATATTATAATTTCCATGATAATAATTATGGATCTATTTCATGAATATGAAATATATAATGTAAATAAGTAAAATGCTCATTTTGAAGCTGGGATTCGGTGTCCTCTTGATCATGGAAGAGGACGTATGCTTCCCAACTCACAATAGATTTTGGTGATAGCGGTGACACTCTCGAATCATTGTACTCGTGCCATGTGCCTGCGTAAGGGTGCCTAAAGTAAGCCGTGTAGTGTCCGTTGAAAGTTGTTCCGCTATGGTTGGATACAGCATACAAGTTGTAGCGACACGGAGCTGCGTTATCTACTGTTGACATTGAGTTTTTCTCTAAATCTCTCCTCCTGCGCAAATCTTTTCAAATCAATTACTGAAATTTTGGGAAATTTAAGTATAGATAATGACTTTATGCATTTTCTCCTTTCCTTACATTTAGAACAAGTGGGTTTTTCGTCATCATCCAAGATTATTTCCCTAGTGAACGGGTCTAAACATTGTGACAGACTGAACTTGCCAGTACTCTGTGGAATAAGGAGTGAAAGGTCCCAGAATGGGTCAAAAGTGACAGAACAATCGCCACAGAAAGTACATTTCAACGATGATTTCAGTTGACCAACAAAGTTATCGACAATTTTTGAGTGGTTCCTTCTATGAAATCTTGACCAAGTCTTTTTTGCCTTTCCATTATCGCTCAAATTTTCATCGGTTCCTATGAACATAGGCTTAGGCCTTCCTCCTACTCTGTTCACATCTTCATGAAGACCTTCCAATAAATATCTGAAAAATTCCTTGGCATCCTGTTGAGCGTTACCCATGAAACGAGGTGCAAATCTTTTTATCTGGCTTTTCAAAGAAACAGTGTTAACCACCACATCAGACGAATCTTCTGACCAAAGTTCTTTCAGCAGTTCTTCAAATGCTTTTGTCAAAGCACCCTTCGTACTTGATATGCTTGTGTTGATATCCTTCAAATGTTCGTTTTTTCTCAGATACTCGAGCAACCATCTGGTATTCGATGAACATTGTATTACGTTTTTCATAAAGCCGGTATTACCAATGTTTTTCAAACCATTAAGACCGAGAGTTTTGGAGCTTCCAGGCACAAGTGGTTTGATGGAATTATAACTGAGGGAGATGCGCTCACCGCTACTGCTATCTCCTTCTTATGCGATGATTTTCTCTATCATTGGAGCGCCGCGATAAGGAACTCGATTGGAGACTTCTTGAAATCGAATTGGATAAAGATGTGGCAGGGCGCGTAATTTATTTTGAAGTGGATGAATCCAAATTATACTTTTCAGGTATTAAGCTCCGAATATTAGACTTATGGATACTACTTGACATATTAGTTCTTTGTGGACGAATGAATATATCATCCAAACGTTGAGTAGCATGAATAGAACCCAGAATTGACGAACTTTCACTATTGGATATCGAGCTACATTGAGATATGTTCTTTCTAGAATGGGGATTGTAGTAAAATTATGTTAAAAGTCCTCATTTATAATTCGATTTTTTTTAGTCTATACTGTTGAGTTCCAAATTGTTGGTGATTATGGTTTGTGTTATTTATAGTATCAAATAATTGATTTCGAAGAGTTTTATAATGGAATTGAATGAGTCGAAAGGTTCCATAAAATTTTGTTAAATCGATAGGTTACCCCATATATCGTAATACCGTAAATTTCAAAAATGCATGTGTAAGAAATGCAACATACAAAATTGATAAAACTATCGTGTATGATAGTAAACATTTGTTGGAATCAGAAACTAAATATCGCACATTGCGAATTCTCAAGATCATCTTTGTTCTGTGAACTGTTCCGTTCTGCTGTTTCATTTTTCTTTTCTTTATATATCAACAAAAGTAGGGTCGTCAGATTGACATATAATTTTACCTGACATCACTTTTATGTACCGAATTGTTTCCATTATACCAATAAAGGATTAATAAACTTGAAAAATCTCAAACTCAATACAGTCCACTAAATATATAACGATCAAAATGGTCCAGTCGAACCGGATGGTATAATGGTATGAAGGTCGGCATCAGGCACAACCAAGAAGGAAGGAAGGAAGGTCTCATTCTCTGAAGAAAAACTCACTCTCATTCATTGAAGAAAAACTCAATCTCATTCCCTGAAGAAAAGCTCATTTCAATTCTCTGAAGGAAAATTCATTCTCAAAAGGCACACAGTTCTCATAGGAATTTCAAGCTTCAAGGATCTGTCTCTTCAAGTGGAATCTACGCAAGGCAAAAGAATATCAACTGAGGTCAGAACTTCCGATATTTTTCATTCGCTTCGAGTAGAGTGCAGAAGCTGGTTGGTGAATCAATCTTCAAGATAAGTTTCATTTAACTGAAAGTTCTTAGTATAAGTAAATTTTTTAAAATAAAAAAAAAACCAAATCTGTCATAATTGATAATTCTGTATACAGGGCAGTTTTGTAAAGTGAACGGAATTGTTACAGAACAAAAGGGAAAATGAGTTCACAAATAAATAGGGCAAGGGGTCGCTATAAGAGAACAATTACTCTCATTGAAAATTTCGTGAATTCACTAACACCTGATTCAATTATAGATGTCAATGAATTAATTATTCGAGAATCTCTTCTGGTAAAGACATTTGATGACTATGATATAGTTCAGAAAGAAATAGAAGATTCTATCGATGAAAATGATGATGATCAAATTTCATTACAGTTTGAAGATAGGCAGGCGATAGTAAATCGATATATTTCCCTTCATGGCAAAATCAAAACTCTGATTCAAAAACATTCTATGGATTCTGATAATAACGGAACACATGCTCATCATTCGGGTATTTTAGGAATGAATTCACAACCCCCTCCACCAGCTGTTAAAGTTAAACTTCCCAATCTCAATATTCCAACTCTTGATGGAAATTATGGAGAGTGGCGTACATTCATAGATTTATTCACGGCTTCTGTTCATAACGATAATTTATTGGCAAAATCTCAAAAATTTGTATATTTGAAATCATTTTTGAAAGGAGAACCGCTTTCTCTTATTCGTGAATTAAATATTTCTGATGACAACTATAGTAAGGCTCTGGATCTGTTGAAAACTCAATACGATAAGAAAATGCCAGCAATAAATTATCATATCGTTGGGTTGTTGGAAGCTACTTTGATCAAAGGTTTAAATGGACTTCGTGATTTCAATAGTCTGATTAGACAACATATCAACGCTTTGGAAGCACTAGGTATAAAAGTAATAGGTTCTTGGGATTTATTATTGATTCATATTTTCTGTAGTAAGCTTGACAGAAATTTGAGGAATGATTTCGAACTTGAAAGGGATCAGAAGGATTTGCCGACTCTTAATGGATTTTTCAATTTTTTAAACAAAAGAATTACAGCATGGGAATCATCTGCTCAAATCAATGAAATAAAAAGGGGATCAGAACAGAAATCCAAATATTTCAATAAACAAACATCGATTATTCATTCTCATATGGTTACAAGTACTGATAGTCAGGGTGGTAATGGACAAAAGTGTATTTATTGCAAGGCACTTGGTCATAAGATATATAAATGCACTAAATTCAATTCAGAACCAACTTCAACAAGGAAGGACTTCATCTCAAAGGAAAGGTTATGTTTCAATTGTTTTGGTAAGCACTTGGTTCCTCAATGCACAAGGGATAGGTGTAGGATTTGTTCAGGAAAACATAATACTCTTTTACATGAAAACAAGACTACACATATTTCACAAGAACAAAGGTTCAATGAAGAAGGACCTCATCAGTATCAGTCTCATTCTCAAATGCAAGGATCTACTAACTCTCAAACTCAAAGACCACATTTACAAAGGCCTATTCAGTCTCAACATCTTACTTCTACACAAGAATCTCCTCAAGTCCAAACATTAACATGTACTCAAACCGAAAAGGATCAACAATATTGCATGATTTCTTCCACTAGAAATCAGGTATTGCTAGCCACAGCAAGGGTGATTCTATTTTCAGAAAATGGTCAAAGAATAGAAGTACGAGCGTTGTTGGATTCAGCTTCGCAAACTACGTTTGTGACCAGGGACACAATAAAAATGTTGAAGGCCAAAATTTTGAAAGTTGATTTGAAGGTTTCAGGGATATCGCAAAGTGGGACTCATGTTTCGGAAATGGTTGATTTAATTTTAGAATCAAAAAGGTCAAATACTCATAAGGAGAGGTTTTCAGTAACATGTGGTATTTTGAATAAAATAACATGTGAACTCCCTCAGGTTTCAATTGATACTTCCAAATTCAGTATCCCCTATAATATTGATCTTGCTGATATTGGGTATAATATTCCTGCTAAAATAGATATGTTAATTGGAGCTGATTTGTATTTCGATTTGATTGAACCAGGTTTGATCAAATTGGGACCGAATTTACCAATTTTACAAAACAGTAAATTAGGATGGGTATTGGGAGGTACAATCAAATCTCAACATTTCAATTCTGTTTCCAATCTCAGTGTCGTATTGTATACACATAATGACATTGATGAACTCATTCCGAAGTTTTGGCAGTTAGAGGAAATTTCTTCGAAACGAATTTTATCTTCTGAGGATAAAATATGTGAAAATAGTTTTTCATCTTCTACGCAGCGCACTAAAGATGGTAGGTTCATGGTAAAGTTGCCTTTGAAAACTGACATTGAAAGTTTAAATTTAGGCGAATCATTTGAAATGGCCAAAAGTAGATTTCTCTCATTGGAAAAGAGGTTAAGTAAAAATGAAGGTTTGAGCTCTCAATATAAGTCGTTCATAGATGAATATGTAAATTTAAATCACGCTAAATATGTTTCTCTAGAACTGAAAACTAGGGACTCTAATATGAAATACTTTCTACCACATCATTGTGTAATCAGGGAGGAAAGTGTGAGTACAAAGTTAAGGGTTGTTTTCGATGCATCAATGAAAACCACAAAGGGTGTTTCATTGAATGATGTCATGTTCAAAGGTCCCACTGTTCAGTCAGATTTATTTGACATTGTATGTAGGTTTCGTACTTTTAGGTTCGTTTTCACAGCTGATTTAGTCAAAATGTTCAGACAGGTACTCATACATCCCGATCATAGACATTTACAAAATATTTTATGGCGTGAACATCCAGAAAATGAATTAAAGTGTATAGAACTCCAAACAGTTACGTATGGAACAAACTGTGCTCCGTTTCTCTCTACAAGGTGTTTGGTTCAGCTAGCGAATGATGAAAGCATATCTCACCCACAAGCATCACAGGCTCTTCTCCAACAGTGCTATGTGGATGACATTCTTGCAGGAGCTAATTCTCTTCAGGAACTTGGACAGTTACGTGACGAACTGATAGATTTGTTAGCCTCAGCAGGTTTCAAACTTCATAAGTGGGTATCGAATGTTGTCGATTTTCTCGAGGCTCAGGATTCTTCTCAATCACTTATTCAGAATAAGGTTCAAAGGTCATCAGATAATGAAGGTCAAGGTTCCTATGGAGATGTTAAACTTCACAGAGATGGATATTTAAATATGGTTTTAGGAATCTCTTGGCAACCTACATTAGATGATTTCAAGGTTTGTGGTTTTACATTCGATAAAAGTATACCCCTGACAAAGAGAAATGTTCTTTCGCATATTGCAAGGTTTTTCGAGCCGTTAGGCTTCATAGGTCCAATTATAGTGGTTGGAAAAATATTAATGAAAAACGTGTGGAATCGTAAATAAGACTGGGATGATACTCTACCTCCAG
This sequence comes from Gonioctena quinquepunctata, assembly GCA_018342105.1. NCBI lineage: Eukaryota > Metazoa > Arthropoda > Insecta > Coleoptera > Chrysomelidae > Gonioctena > Gonioctena quinquepunctata. The sequence goes on from JAFIRS010001014.1 coordinate 381,556, forward strand.
ATTTATGTCATAAATGGAAGACATTTGCAAAAGATCTACCTTTGCTTGATAATCTTAAGATTCCTCGATTATTACATTTTCCACATGAAATAGAGTATTTTGAATTACATGGGTTCTCAGACTCCTCTCTCAAGGCTTATGGAACATGTTTTTATTTGAAAACTATTCATTCCAACAGAAAAGTCAGTTGTAGGTTGATTTGTTCAAAATCAAGGGTGGCTCCACAAAAAATAATCTCACTTCCAAAACTGGAATTATGCGGTGCTCTACTTATGGCTAAGTTATGTCATAAATTATGTTCAATCTTTCAGATCAAATTTTCGAAAATTGTTTTGTGGTGTGACTCTCAAATTGTTTTATGTTGGTTACAAGATGTACCTACTAGGTGGACAACATTTGTAGGTAATCGAGTATCAGAGATACAGGAGCTTACTCCTAATGTTGAATGGCAACATGTGTCTTCTGGGGAAAATCCCGCTGATCACATTTCTCGTGGTTTGAACCCAATCTCTTTAATATCTTGTGAACAATGGTGGTACGGACCAACATTTTTAAATGATTATAATTTGGAGTATAGGAATTTCTTTCCGATAAAAATGATTCGCTTCCCGAACAAAGGTTGGTAACTCTCGTCTCTTCGAACGAATTTTCAGAAACGATGGAAATATTGTCCAATTTTTCGAATTTTCGTCGACTTCAACGCACAATAGCATATTGTTTTCGATTCGCAAATAATTGTTCAAAGGTTAAACGCAAATTGAATGGTTCTCTTCATGTTGATGAATTGCTTAGTTCTTTGGAGGTTATAGTTAGGTGTATTCAAGGTTACCATTTCATGAAGGAAATCGGAGATATTGAATCGAAAAAATTCATACAATCAGGTACTTTAGCACAATTAAGTCCATTTTTGGATGAGGAAGGTATACTTCGTGTAGGGGGAAGGTTATCTCAATCCAATTTATCATTTTCTCAAAAGCATCCAATGATTCTACCCCCAAAAAACCATGTTGTGAAACTGCTCTATAAACAAGAACATCTAGATTTACATCATGCAGGGGCACAAACGGTTCTCAGTCATCTTAGATTACGATTTTGGCCGATAAATGGATTGAGACCAATCAAAAGAGAAGTTAAAAATTGCGTTACCTGTTTTAGGTTTAAAGCACTTTCATCTCAACAAATAATGGCTTCATTACCCTCTGATAGACTTTCCATAGTACGTCCTTTTCTCAAAGTAGGAGTTGACTTTGGTGGTCCCATTGCAGTTAAGGAATCTCGTCTTCGAAAATCAGTGATCTCCAAAGCATACATCTCGTTGTTTGTTTGTATGGTTACAAAGGCAGTTCATATCGAATTTGTTTCCAGTCTATCAACAGAAGCGTTTCTCTCAACTCTCAAAAGATTCATTGCTCGTCGTGGATGTCCTCAAATCATATACAGCGACAATGGAACTAATTTCCAGGGTGCTAACAACTCACTTAGACAAGTATATGATTTTTTCCGAGAAAAAGAAGGTTTTGTTAAAGATTTTTTATCTATCAGAGAAATAAAATGGAAGTTAATACCCCCCAATAGTCCACACTGGGGAGGATTGTGGGAGGCTGGTATAAAGTCTACAAAATTTCATCTCAAACGGCTTATGGGAAAAAGTATTCTGAATTTTGAAGAAGTCACAAATCTTTTATGTCAAATTGAAGCCATATTGAACTCTGGGCCCCTCTCTCCTATTTCAACAGATCCAGAAGATTACTCGTGTCTCACACCCAGTCATTTTTTAATAGGAGAGTCGTCAATCTCTTTTCCGGAAACCAATATTTCTGATGTTCCTGATAATAGGTTGAAAGCCTGGGAATGCTGTCAAAAAATGAGGCAAATATTTTGGAAACGTTGGTCGGTAGAATATTTGAATAGACTTCGACATAAACCAAAATGGGTCAAAGTGTATCAAAATTTAGAAGTTAATGATTTAGTTTTGGTGAAGGAGGATAATATTCCACCTCTTGAATGGCGATTAGCTCGCATTATAGAAGTAATGCCAGGACCCGATAAAAAGGTTCGAGTTGTGAAAATTCGTACAATCAACGGAATTTTTACTAGACCAATTACAAAATTATGTCTTTTCCATATTCTTCTGATAAAAACAATCAAGCCGGTGGGGAGGTTGTTGGAATCAGAAACTAAATATCGCACATTGCGAATTCTCAAAATCATCTTTGTTCTGTGAACTGTTCCGTTCTGCTGTTTCATTGTTCTTTTCTTTATATATCAACAAAAGTAGGGTTGTCAGATTGACATATAATTTTACCTGACATCACTTTTATGTACCGAATTGTTTCCATTATACCAATAAAGGATTAATAAACTTGAAAAATCTCAAACTCAATACAGTCCACTAAATATATAACGATCAACATTTTCAAAATATTGTGAGTAGAATATGGTAAAAATTGACGAAACAGTTTTCTAGATATTCAATAAAAACATTGCAAATGACCTAACAAAAATGTAACGCACCCTTTATCTGAATGAAAAGTAATATTGAACAATTGGGTTCATCAGAATGTTACCCCATCTTCTATGCAATGGGCAGTAGCAATTAATTCCTTTTCTTGGTATCAAAAACGATCTGTCAACTCTTTTAAATATAGGGGTATTCTCGAAAATAAAAATGAAATATTTCAAACAGAGAAATTTAGCAAGGAACAAAACACATTTTTTCGCCTACAATAGACCAAAACTATGATTTCTTAACAAAATATAACTTGTTGGTTTTGAAATAGTACTGAAAAAAATATCCGAAAAAACTTTTTTTTCACTATGCCCCGTATACACCCTAATGTACTATCATCGATAAGATTATATTTGAACATGTTTATGAGTTCCGATCAATACATTTTCATCCTAACTTTGCCTTATTCCGTCTGAAGAAACAGTTTTTTTCTTGGTCAATCCTACCCCAGTAGTTTGATAACTCATCATCCAGCCAATCTTGTAATGGAATATTTAAATCATCATCCTTAGCAGCATTCTTAGCTTCTTTCTCTGTAAGAATAAATACAATAATTTTGTTCATGAACCCTGTAAGTGACATATGTAAATAACACTGTTTATGATATATTATTTCAACCGCCAACTTTAATTTCGATGTTATGTTCTTTCCGATGTTTAAAAATTGTTCGACACACGTCACTCCCGTGAAAAATCTCAAATGTACATCCCAATTATTACAAAAAGCGCAGTTTAATAATTCTGCCATGATAATTTTTTATCTAACACTGCAAATACTTTTAGTTCACTCACACGCGTTGTTACCGAAATGACAGACGCACTGAACAGACTCGACAAAATTTTAGTACTATATCCCAAACACACACATATACTTAGACCGTGAGCATAAGGGAGAGATTGATGCGCACGAATAATGACCTCGCGCTCAAACAGCGACATTTTAAATTTGTCTGGGGGATGTTTGGCCCCTAGGATTGGTCTAGCTGCTCATGAAAAGTCTTGAGATAGTTTTCCGAACATCATATATAAGAATCAAGACTCAGACTATAGGTAAAGTTCAGTTATTTTTTGTGAGCTTTAAAGTGTTTGGCGGAAATTTCCGCCGACGAAAAGAGTCTGGCAGTGTTGAATATTCATTTCTAACAACATTCATAGAAATCAACACTAAGAATTCAAAGGAAGTGAGTTAAATTATTATGTACCTTCAGCACCTGGTACCTGTATATTGGCCGTAGGACCAAGGTAGCAGCTCACTAAGCAAGAAACATACCTGGGATGTTCATTAACATTCCATTCTTGTACCCGTGACGACGTTTCTGGAAAAACATAATTTATAAGTTATGGAGAAGTAATATTGCGATGTTATTATAAGCATTGTCAGTAATACAGCCCGAAAATCATCACAGATTCATTTCGTACCAAACAAACTTTGAGACATCTCTAAAACATCTTGGTGATTCATTTATAATAAAATGAATGATAATAGGTCTTTATGTCCCATAAAAAATAAAAATACAACCAATTATACAGTGCTAGTCAAGAGTCCCCTCCCCCCATCGTATCTTTTGAACGGGTATACTTATAATAATGAAATTTGAAGGGTGGAAATAAACGGATGTAGGCTTCTCAACTGGTCATAACAGGTGACGCAATAGTCATAAATGACGTCACAAGGCCACTGTGACCAATAATTTTAAATGGGACCCTATGGCAAGTGACAGCTCGTTTGAAAGGTATTGACAATACCTATTCAGTCATACCAATTTTGTTTGGGTTTCGGCTGATTTTGATTGATATATTGAAGAAATACGAAAATTATAGTTTCGCATTTAATTAATAAAGATTTTAAAGTACGCCTCTGGTTAATTGTCAAAAAGGTTGACGTTTTTGAATTCTCTACTTGTCAAAAGTGTTTATACCTTGAAAATTTACCTGAGCTATTGTTTAACGAGACGTTTAAGTGTTTACATAGGCAAAATGGTACGTACTGTAGTCGACAAAATAGCAGCTATCTTAATAATTGGTGAATGTAGAAACAATTTCCATGCAGCGGAACGACTGTTTAATGAGAGGTACCCCGATCGCCCTATATCGAGGGTTTATTTGAGGGAGCTTCTTCGGAAGTTTGAAGCATCAGGTAGTGTTCAAGATGCCAAACGATCTGGTCGACCAACAATTAGTGATGACAAAAAAATTGACATAATTGGAGAAATGGTAGTAAACCCTACTTCTTCCACAGCCCAAGTTGCGTCTATCTGTGAAGTCAGTCAAAGGACAGTACATAGGGTGTTGGCTAAAAACAAATTTCATCCATACAAATTAAAAATGGTGCACCAACTTTCAGATGATGACCCCGACCGAAGACTAGAATCCTGTGAAACTATGTCCAATAAAATGAACCAACAACCAAGCTACATACAGACAATTTGTTTCAGTGACGAAAGTACTTTCTTTCTCAATGGAAATGTTAACACTCAAAATGTGAGGTATTGGAGTGACACAAATCCTCACATCTTTCGTGAAAAAGATACTCAATTTCCAGAAAAAGTAAATGTTTGGGCAGGTATTTTGGGAAACCACATAGTTGGGCCTCTTTTTCTCAATGCTAACTTAACCGGTGAATTGTATCTGGAGATGTTACAAAATGATATTGAGTCGTTAATTCTTGAAATTCTAGAAGATAATCCAGATGAATTCGACAACTTGGAAATAACGTTTCAACAAGATGGTGCTCCTGCATACTATTACGGTGCAGTAAGACGTTACCTAGATGAAGAATATCGTGGTAGATGGATTGGACGACGAGGTTCGATCGAATGGCCAGCTCGGTCACCGGACCTTACACCATTAGATTTTTTTCTATGGGGGTACTTGAAATCTAAGGTTTACGCTACAGCACCTGACAGTATTGCCATTCTGAAACAACGAATTGTTGAAGAATGTAGGGCAATTTCCGCTGACACACTGGGACGAGTACGACAAGAGTTTAGCAATAGGATGCATTACTGCCAGGAAGTAGATGGAGCACATTTTGAACACTTATTATAAGAACTGGTTCTTAAATCTTTATTAATGAAATGCGAAACTATAATTTTCGTATTTCTTCAATTTATCAATCAAAATCAGCCGAAACCCAAACAAAATTGGTATGACTGAATAGGTATTTTCAATACCTTTCAAACGAGCTGTCACTTGCCATAGGGTCCCATTTAAAATTATTGGTCACAGTGGCCTTGTGACGTCATTTATGACTATTGCGTCACCTGTTATGACCAGTTGAGAAGCCTACATCCGTTTATTTCCACCCTCCAAATTTCATTATTATAAGTATACCCGTTCAAAAGATACGAGGGGGGGAGGGGACTTTTGACTAGCACTGTATATCCTACAAAGACAGAGAAACATTTGTGGAAAACGACAAAAATCAGGTAGTGAGTGCATCGCGTATAAAGTACGCAGTACACACACCTCTGTTTTTACTCTCTAGGGGATGTTTTTACTCTTAAGCGGAATCAGCCATTACTATTTTGTGATCCCCGAAAATTCCAACTCTCGTTCTATTACCGTTACTGAGATAGCAGAAGTAAGCAATTAAATGTGTGCCCTCTATCTATATTTCCAGCAATACCACCAATACCGCTCCACGCACAATTTTGTAAGGAAAATCTGATAACCAGCACTTTGAAATCATACTCTAGAGTCTTTGTTCATTTTTTATCCTACCGAACCGGACATATTTCCATAAACTTTGAACAATCCAACCCATCGCAATAATTTTTCCAGAATAATTTAATGTTTTCGTTTGTTTTGCGAAAGTTTTACCAGAACCATCTACCACTTAAAGATGTCTCGGCGATAAAATCAATTTTTTGTACACGCTACACGGAATGCCCACTTTGGATACTAAGAAGATTCCACAAAATGCCACTTTAGCAGACTGACATTTCTTTACTCAGAAAACTTGTAATTAATATCCTGAAAACGTTTGGGGAGGAGTAATAAACTATAAGATTATTAGAAATTTTGTAATGACAACTCACGTCTTCGAAATATTCTTTTAGATTTCTCATTTTATGGAAAATTTACACTGATATTTTGACAAACGTGTTATTGAAAAACAATCGCTCAAAGATTTTTACCCAACTTCCCCACACTACCATATGGATGGTGATTGAAAATGTATGCATGACGAGAAAATATGTGTGGCATTCATGTTCTGTTTATTTGGATAGCTTATACAAAAAAATATATGCCACACGTACGAAAATTGCATTAGTGCACATAATCTCCACATTTTGATCGGTCCGCTGGAGCCTCACTCTGCGAATTTGTTACATAAACTACTATTTTGTGAGAGGTGTGTCACGGATTTTCCTTTAATATGATTATCATCCATTTTTTGCTGCATTCTAATTGGTACGCTACGCAGAGTTGCAATATATTCTCAGGATATTCCAGCATTTACAAATTCTACTCCGAAGAAAACTGGAACTGATCAATTATCGAAATCGATGAAAAATTGTGTAACGATGCCTTGAAGAAAAAATTGATTCGCATCTTCGAACATCACTTTCATTTCTAAAATACAGTTGTGACGGAAAATAAATTCCCATAGAGTCCGAAGCCCGTAGCAAATTATCAAGACAAAATATTCACATTTTCTTTATAGCTTGAGTTTCTTCACTTTGGTGTTTATGCAGTGGTTGCTACAGTATCAAAAGCTACGAGCGAATATATGGAGAGCTTAAAACTTATCTTATGTGAAAACTTTTGTGGTGATACTTTAGAAAGGATGCTCGAGACTCTGTTACGATTCATTCTACAAGTTAGTCGAAAGCTTGAAAGTGTAGTCGAGTTCGTAGAGATAAAACATGGAGGAGTATGTTTTCGTCGTGAGATACATTTTTGAGTAACTCATCGTTCGTCAACAATGATATTCCGACGTTGACTGATTTTTCATAACTCATCAAATCGCATAAAATTGAATTCGGGAACAATTATAAGTTCGATACCAGATAGAAAAATCATTTCATGATGCAAAAATGAACAAAGAATTGAAATTCATGAAACTTTATTTTTTTTTAAAAATAATGGAATATTCACGTAGACGTAGTATGGTAACATAAGTATGTGGTTCCTGAGAAAGTATTATATAGGCGGGATGATGAAGGAAATTGGTCATGGGTTGGCGAAATGGGAATTATATATTCATAAAATATTTTTAGACTCAGAAAGTGGGTAGGAAATAATGTGGATCATAAATATTTCCGGATCTCATTGATTTCGTTTATCATTTACAGCGATGTAATTCTATTGAATAGAAACAACCTTGTCGTTTTTCTTCTTCAGTTATTTGAGATATTCATGAAATCACAACTGAAATGAAGTATCATTTCGATGTGAACAATCAGACAGTTTTTTTTTTGAAATACATATGTTGTTTATATAAATGAGAAGTGGTAAAATGGGCCAACACTATGCCCAACGGATTGATGTGCGGTTGAGTCAGGATTATCTTTGTATATAATTGAATTAAATTCATTGGTTTCAAGATTCTTCCACATTTGCTTCACAGTGGAATGCGAAGAAAATAACATGTCATATGGATTGTCTCAGCGGGATTTTCATTTCTATTAGTGAAATAATACTTCTGTTCAATTCAATCAATTCAATTTATATGTATTTCAACTATAATACTGATTCTTCAAAGCAACAGAGGATATATTTCCTGATATATACATATCTCTTCGATAGACAACTCTGATACAATTAATACACATGGTTTTCATTAATGTGATGGAAATTAATGTAAATAAGGTAACGTCGAATGTTGTATATAGAGCAGAGTAATCACTTCTGATGCATTTAATCGTATAATACTATATTGACGCACTTGACAACTTCGAGTTGAAACTGTCCTAAATCCCACCGACTCTCAATATGCAATATAACAATCGGTAATTCATATAAAAATGTTGATAGTTTGATGATTTCTCGTATAAAATACGAAGTTTCATAAATCTCCAGAACATGTTTCATGAATCTCCCGAAAATGTATCCGAAACGATTGCTTTTTGAAATACAGGGCGTTGGTCTATCGACTAAGAAGTTTTCACAATTTCCATTCTGATATTTGTAAAAATCATATACAATGAAGTTGGATAAATTTATATACCCGACAAACCTCAAAAATGACATTTCATTTTGAATGGTACTGAGTTTGATGCCAAGGCTCCAAATCCAGTAGAAATTGGAAAAGTTCTTGAGATATTGGAAAAAGGAATATATTTGTGTATTGATCGAAGCCCTGTATCTGAATTGAGCGTTTTGGGGACCACATTGAAATTAAATTTTTTTTAATTCTAATGAGTACTATCTGCCATTTTCAGAATATATTACTTTTAATCACAAATCACAAAATTTAATAACATGTAGTTCACGATATTCATGTGAGAGAGTTATTATTATATCCAATATCCCAATAGTTGAGCTGTGGTCCATTTTCACATCATGTCAATTAAAATATCCTTCGAATCATTTTCATGGAAGAAACATAGCAAATAACTTGAAGGTTACAAAGATCAATATCATCCATCTGAAAAGTAGAAAATAATGAGAATAGAGTCATTGATAAAAAAAACAAATTCAATGTTAAAAAATTGGGTGCTTGAAATCAGTTGTCTTATATTTCTCATCGCTAGCTATTCCTGAAAAAAGAGTCATTATGAAAAGAAGGTGGAGCGCACCCCACAAATTTTTTGGCCAATGAATTAATTCTTTTTATTTTTAACTTTTTGGTCCATATTGTTGTAACAAATGAATGGCTTTTTGAACGTTCTTTGTTTTTATATAAGAAATTATAAATTCTTTAACTTAACCTAACAGAAATAAATTTAGTTTTCTTTTTGGTTTTGACCGATCTCCGTTTTCTTAGAATAAAATATATATATATAAGAACTTCCTGATTTTTTTCCAAAATAAACATTCTCAATTCATACGGCTGATTAGTCATCATAATAAAATGTTTCCATACGTATATTATCTCAACTCCTCTTTTGAAGTATAGTCACACTATATTTTCCGAAAAAAATAAATATTTCTTACATATAACAATTACATATTATGAAGGCAGCTAGGGAATATGATGGAAAAACCAGATATTCCGACCCATAACACCAATTATCTTCGAGTGTTTCTATACTAGAATGTAATGCAAGGTTATTCTGGTCCCCATTTGTCCTAAGAACATATTTTTTGGCTTGATATGGGAGGTCTTTTTTGAATATTTTTTTTTTCAACTACTCAGTAGAATAATAAACGTATTCTATTACATTCTTTTCTAATAAAATATTCCTCTTTTCTACCTCGATGGGCATTTTTACCTAAACTGTGAAATTAACGGAAACTTCTCTTCCCATTTAAACCACCTCTTATAGAACTCAAAGTAACCTTTCCTAGGACTCCCTTTCCAAATAACATATGAAGTTATTTCCCCATCGAATCACCTTTTTGGGCATGGTATGATGTGTCCCTCAACCATATTATCAAACAAAACTATTCGATGAAGTTAATACATATATTAAATTCAAAAATTAAATATGATACCAAAAAGAAACAAAAATGATAAAAAAATCCCTCTAAACTTATTACCCAATAATACCTTCCCAACAAAAGTCAAATTGAATTGTGATATAAAACAATAACGGTCAAGCCAAATCCAATTAGATATTAACCCAAAAATACTTCGCAAGTAAAAGCCCGTAATCTGTCTTTTACAAAAAAAAGGATTATTTACGGAAACCTTCGTGTTACCTAATCGAAATGAAATTATTCAGCAATTCTGAAGTCCAAATCACAAATATATTTGCTACAAAAGAGAGTTTTTGAATTTTCCAACTATGGGAGAAAAACTCTTCGATTGATTGAAGTTTTGGTGGAAGTGCTATGACTAGCGCACTAACCAAATCATTGTGTTGTAAATTAAGCATTTTTTTTATCATGAACTGGAGATCTTTGTGAGATTACTGGGTCATAGCTATGGACTTATTTTATTTTCATTGGTTCCCAATACATGTGCAGAATTTCAAATAATACGGACGTCTGGAAGTAGGTGAAAATGGAATTGAAAAATACTATTACATTCTTATATACATGAAGTTCAAACTGATGAAAGTGATTTGAGAAACATATTTTGTGATACATACAGTGCTTCTCAAAAGTCTTCACCCCTCCTCTTATTTTTGGAACGATTATACATAAACAAGTGAAATTTGGAAACTGAATATTAAGGGTTGTAAACTTCCCTACTAGTGATGATTGATGACGTCACAAGGGTTGTGAGCCGAATGTTTAAGTGCTTCGAGAAGCGAAATGGTACGTGCTTTAGGTGATAAAGTAGCAGCGATCCTAATTCTTGGTGGAACTGGACAAAATATTCATGCAGCAGAACGCATTTTTAATGAGAGGTTTCCCGATCGCACCGTTTCGTGAACTCATTTTAGGGAGCTTCTTCGTAAGTTTGAAACAACGGGAAGTATCAATGATGCGAATCGATCTGGCAGACCACAGATTTCTGATGAGAAAAAAATGGATAGAATGGCAGAAGTAATAGTTAATCCTACTTCTTTAACAACTCACGTTGCATCTACCTGTGAAGTCAGTCGAAGTACAGTACACAGGATGTTGAAAAAAAACAAATTCCATCCATACAAATAAGAAAGGGTTCATCAACTCTCAGACGACGACCCAGACCGAAGACTAGAATTTTGTGAAAATATGGAAACTAAAATCAACCAACAGCCAGACTAAGTCAAAACAATTTGATTTAGTGACGAAAGTACTTTTTATCTAAATGGAAATGTAAATACATAGAATGTGAGGTATTGGAGTGACGCAAATCCCCACCTGTTTCGTGAAACACATACCCAATTTCCCCAGAATGTGAACGTTTGGGCAAGTATCCTCTCGGAAACCACACCGTTGGGCTTCTTTTTTTAAATACTAATTAAACTGGTGAGGTTTATCTGGAGATGTTGCAAAACGCAATAGAACCGTTAATCCTTGAAATTTTGAAAGATAATCCAGATTAATTCGGCAATTTGAAAATAACATTCCAACAGGATGGTGCTCCTCCACACTATTACGGTGCAGTAATACAGTATTTGGATGAGGAGTATCGTGGTAGATGGATTGGACGACGAGGTTCAACGGAATGGCCTGCTCGATCACCGGACCTCACACCTTTGTTTTTTTTTTGTGGGGTACCTTGAATCGGAGGTTTACGCCACTGAACCTGACAATATTGACGTTTCAAAACAACGTATTGTTGCAGAATGTGAGGCTGTTTCCGCAGACACATTTGCAAAAGTACGAGAAGAGTTTAAAAATAGGATATTTCACTGTCAGGAAGTGAATGGAGGTCACTTCGAGCAATTTCTTTGAGGAGATACTGATTCTCAAATCTGTAATTAATATCATACTGAATGGAATTTAAATTTTGATATTTACTAATGAGCCATTAAAACTGCAATAAACACAGACAAAATTAGTATCATTTAATAGATGTCGCTTGCCGTAGGGTTCCATTTGAAATTATTGGTCACAATGGCCTTGTGACGTCATCTTTGACGATTTCGTCATCTATCATCACTAGTAGGAAAGTTTACAACCTTTAATATTCAGTTTCCAAATTTCACTTGTTTATGTATAATCGTTCCAAAAATGAGAGGGGGGGAGAGGACTTTTGAGAAGCACTGTATATTGTGTGCGTATTAATGGCATAGAGAGCGGGTATGTGAACGAATACAGGTCTATTATGAATAAATATCAGTCTTCAGTATAATCCAAAAATTCCTTAGAATTATCATTGATAATTTCATTCGATTGATTGTTTCCATGACCAAGTCCTTGACATCAACTAGATGTTTGTTTATTTTGGAGAAAAAACACTCAAAGTCGTCTCCACGAATGTTTTATCCCAGCGGCATTCGAAATAAGCAGTAAGACATGTTTCAAATTAACTATAAGAGAAAAAGTGGGTTACAAGATGGAGGAAAATCCTACTTACTAAATATCCTGGAGAAAAATAGACAGGAAATCTTAACATATTTGAAAGGTTCACAAAATGTTATCAGTCTGTTATCCGAAATTAAGGTGCAGAACCCCGATATAAACGATGTGATAAACACACTCATTAACATTTTCTATTGCTGACAACTACTTGCAATGGCAAACGTGGAGTGAACAAGAGAAATTTCAACTCCACTTTGGGAATGGACTTCTTCCTTCGTTCAGATGTTTGTTGTTTCGCTATTTTGACGATTTTTTATTTTTTATTTATCGTTCTTGCGCTCTAGATCCATTATGATATATTTATGATATATTTAAATAATAACATATATATACATACATATACAATACATATACATACATATACATACATATACATACATATACATACATATACATACATATACATACATATACATACATATACATACATATACATACATATACATACATATACATACATATACATACATATACATACATATACATACATATACATACATATACATACATATACATACATATACATACATATACATACATATACATACATATACATACATATACATACATATACATACATATACATACATATACATACATATACATACAAATACATACATATACATACATATACATACATAACATACTATAATAAATACATATACATACATATATGATACATCAAAAGCACACTTTTTTTATTATAATTATTTCTCCATTGAACGTCGGCCTATTTCTGCGACCAGGGCCGTCACAATCTCCCAAACCGAACATTTCTGCTGAATCCTCCGGTGTTTTCAACCAAAGGTGAGTTTCTTCAACGAACTCAACATCCATGAACTCGGAACCGTCATCTCTACGTCCCCTCCGAATGACGGCATATCTATCGCCATATCTCGTGCTCATCGATATGACGCCTTCTGCTGCGAATATGCTACGATACTGCAGTTATTCGAAGCTTTTGAACGAGAGTTCTTCCTGGAAAGTGGTCAACTATCCAAGTACTGCTCGAGCCCAGCCGTGCTTGACTTCAGATATCGATAATACTCTCGTCAACCTGACCAGCCGATCAGTTCCCGTGAAAAAAATTCATATTTAATATGTGAAGCAGAAATCCATCTAGAATTCGGACGGCACAATGGTTTAATATCTATGGAAATTTTCTCGAGCTTTCACTGGTTCAAACGAAACGCCAAGTATACATGTTTTGTATATGAGTACATCAAGTATGAATAGTACCACTTTCCAGCATGAACTCAGAATACCTAATATACTTTCATTTGGTGGGCGTCTATAAGTGATTATTATTTCACCACGAGTTTTGGATGTTTTGGGATACAATTTCAAAGAAAATTGTCAAATAAATGGTTGGGTATCAACATGCGTTATGGAGTAAAACATTTTAATGTTGATCTTGGTTTATTCATCAAGTGTTAACATCGATGAGTGGACTGTAAACTCATTATGGGAAAAAGAAAATGCGAAGCCACGATTGAATGTGTGAACAGTCAACGAGAGAGTGTTCTATCACACTCGACCCGCTTTTGTCAAAATCAACGCACCGCTAAGAGGATACATTTCACCATAGGCGTTTCAAAGGAGTTGGGCACAGTACATAACAAAGTGAGCGATTTCACACAGAGATCCCAGTTTGCTCATTCCAACTGTAGCTAATTGGAAAATAGGTTTCATACTGAGGAGTCTCTAACTAGCCCTCAGGTGTAATCACTTAGGTAGATTGGGTTATGACTACTCTCTCAAGAGAACTAAGGTGGTTGTGCGGTATTTATCTGTGCTGTATGTTGTGGTGAACGGATTTGTAGATGGAAGAGCTAAAGACAAAATTGGTCAGAGCTCTGTTGGAATGGTAAAAGGCGTGTGGTCATCATGTTGAGATATGACCAAATCGGATAGGTAGTTTAAAGATGACAGGTGCTGAAAGAGTGAACAAAATTCTCAATCTTCAATTTTTTTATGATTATTGGCAGAAGATAGGTCGATTCATAGTACTTCATGAGCTGCACAATTCCAATTCGGAAAGTTTTCCTGTAAGATGTACATGCAAATAGAAAATTGCTGAAAATTACCATTGTGGAGCATTTATAATTTTTGTTTGCCCTGTATGCTCTTTTCATTCGAAGTTTTTTCGTTTGTCTCAATCAAACACTACAATTCATTGTCCTTCGACAAAAGAACTTCATTGAACTTGAACTTCATGAATAATCATGATTTATTATTTTTTCAAGTGATATTGAGTTCGAAACCAAAGTAAGTCTGTCTATAGCCTCGTGTGCTATCGTTCAATAACTGAGTTAGCTTTTCTATTTTTCTATATTTGAATCAAATTGTATGGAAATCAGTTTGATCTGAGTAAGATCACATAGAATTCGAACGTGTTTCCAACTTTTGATTGTAGAGTTTGTACAAAAATATAAATGCAACTGTTTTTTCCAATTGAAATAATTTTCAATTCATCTGAAACATGATTCATCAGCATCACCGATGGCAATTTCAGAGTGAATAAATTTATTCTGATATTTACCTTTCGGACTATCCGCGCCGTAGTTTTTTTTCAAATTGCCCTAGAAATTGAAGCCAATACGTCGAGATCAACCTAGACTTTGGGTATCCAAGGAAGTCCGCAGAAACCTATTCGAGCCCTTCGGCTTGGATATATGGGTAGGATTAAATATTCATGGGTATTTATTTGCTCGACTGCCGACAGTGGTCTGCTTCGAAAAATAGAGGGGTAAAATATTTTCTTTTCCATAATGAATTGTCATCGACAGCCTTTCTTCCTTCTCCCACATTTTCTTACAAGTCATGGAATTTTTGAGTGTATAAAAAATGCGAGATAACAGAGATCATTTGAAAACCTTCAGTAGGAGGGTCTCGTCAAATCACTGGTCTGATCACAACGTTTTGCGTTCGAGCTTGAATTGTACATTGTTTTCTTTGGTCACTGAAGGATACGTGATGAGACGTACTCAATCAATGACCGATCGGGAAACACTGTGTCATGAGCGTAATCTGTCATGTATAGATACCACAATGTTGTTTGTAGATATCAGTGTCTAAATATTGACTGTAAAGAATGCAATTTGTAGATATGCAGCGTGTATTTTATTTACTCGCCGAAAGGATTTCGATGAATGATTGTGAAATACCAAATATGTCAGCGGAACGACCAACAATCAGAACACGCGGGAACGTCTATACCATCTGAAAAGACCGAAATTGAAGGAAAATTTTCAGCAATTGACCAGGTTGATCCAACAAGGAGCACTCTCTACAAACAGAAGTGAAAATCACGTCATTTCGACCTTCGAGTAAATCAGCGCCCAAATTGGCGAAGGTAATTTTAACGTAATTATAACCTCAAATTCCCCAACATGGGGAAAAACATTCAAGTATTTCAGAAGTCGAAAATTGGGCAATCAAGACATTTTTCCCAAAAAGACGAACGCATATATAGATGAAATTGTCTTCAGACTAGTCGATTGATGGTAAAATTTCAGTATTTCTACCGAATAAAACAAACAATCGAAGATGAAAAAAGGTTATTGTATATTGTGTATCTTAACCTACATGCTTATAAAAAAAGAACAGCGGATAGTGATGTATGCAAGTGATGGTTTCGCATTCACTTGTAGTTCGGGTTTTATTTGCCATTTGAATTTTTCCCATGTAAAACAAGTGGGTATTTTTTCAACTTCTTTCATCAAACACTGCAAAAACTAATTTCATTGATGAAGTATATATATATATATATATATTACTTCATACTTCATACACCTATTTTTTGACATATATCATCAAAATGTGGTCATTGAAGAAAATCATGGATTATTTTGAATATTTTTGCAATGGCGAAAACAGTTCAAACCAAAAAATATGGCGTCAATCCCATATGGGATCTATAAGTTGCATTTTACTGAAATTTTAACACATAGGCTTTGTTCAAAGTCGAAAGTTAGATACATTCATTCCTGACTTTGAAGTCCATACTCCTTATCTTGGGATTTTAGACCCTGTCGCATTGTGGTCACGTGATGAAGTACAAACATGTTATTGGATGTTTTTTCATGCGATATTCTGAGCAGAAACACTGAAATGATCATTTCGAATCCTAATAAGGAGTGAAAATTAAATTTATTTTCTCCTTCTTCTTGATGGAAAAATCAAGTATATCTGTCTAGCCTATACTCAGTTACTCAAAGAAAAGGACATATACTACAAAACTGCGTAATTGGTGTTTATTCTGAAATTGAACATAAAATATCAGTGATGTTGAAAATAGTACGCCATAATTGTATTCAGTGTACATTTTGCCATAATAATATCAATGATAATGTCATTTCGGTGTGAGATAGCCAAAGTGAAATAGCCAATCATAACATTTTGAATAGTAGATGGTGTGACTGATTGGCTCAAAATTGCCGCGTAACGCATAGCCATAGAATACTCACTTTGCAGAATGCCAAGCCGGAAATATATCATTCAAGTTGTTTGTCAATTGTAACTACCTCTCAAAAAAATCGAGATTATGATTTGCTTACAAACTTCAATTCGACTGATTTGTTGAAAATATGAACAGGATGTTCATAAAATCAGATGTGGAATCATCTGCGACTGGAAGATAAACTTTAGTCACTATCTTCCATCATCAAGATAACCTCTTGTGGGGTATTCATGTTGGAAATGGAAACATTCTCAATTGAATATTGATAGAAAGATTTTTTTCTATCAATATTCAATTGAGAATGTTTCCCTCTTCAATTCGACGTTTTGAGACGCCGCAATGATTGGTGATGAAGTCATCGTTTCAACGCATAAATATTATATTTTTTTTGCTATTTGCTTTCGTTTTCCTGCACTTTATTCTCCACATTTCTTTTAACCATTTGCTTCAGCTGGACCAACTTCATCGAATTTCATTTTGTAGCATCATTGGAAACGTCACGGCAGTAGTTTGCCGCTGGCGACAGACGAAGTTGGCTGAACGCAGCTTATCTATACATTCATTCTGTCAATCCATCCATTACCGGCATAACCTAACAAAACGTTGTTTTAGATTGCCTAGGTCGATGGTTAACACTTATTTGCTTTAATATTTCCATTGATAATAATGGGTGATGAGTGTTTTGAAATAGTTGCCGTCATAAAAAGACGAGGAGCCCTTAGTAGAATATTCCTATGTACCACATAAATGGGAACATGCTGGCTCTCATCTTTGGACTTTGGGAAGGGAAAGTTGCTTTCGGAGTATATTCCCATTCTGCCAGCTAATCGATAGTAGTTGGTGGTATACCTGTATGGTATATTGATTCTATTCGAATTTCTACTTGGCATTTTATAGATGTCTAACATTCAGATCCACAACAAATTTTTTGAAAATAGTAAATTGTAAAATATCATCCTCATCCGAATCGATTCGGTCTTCAATATATGATGAAAGACTGAGGTACTTTGATGACATATAGTCTTCAGTGAGTTCCTGAATTTCTCCTACACGATGAGATACGTAAACTTTGAATCTACGTGATTCTGAACCTATCCAAGTTAAGACAGTTCCTAAATCACTCCAATAAAAAAAATTGTCTATTTTCATTTCCAGTTCTGAACTCAAGAAATGTCCCAATCTTGCCCCAATTAGCGCTGCCTGGAGTTCCAGTCTTGGAATCGATAGTTGCTTCAATGGTGCCACCCTACATTTAGAATATAAAAATGACAAATTAACATTTTCACCATATTTCTGTCGCAGATACGCCACAGTGGCATAGGCATTTTCTGAGGCATCACAAAATATATGTATTTCTGTTGTATTTTCTTCAGAGGATTTTATTGCAAAATATCTTCTTGGTATTCTGCAGTTTCCGATGTTCTTCAAATCTCCAAGCCATATTTTCCATCTGTTGTTTACTGAATCTGGAATTTCATCATCCCATCCTATATGCATTCTCCAAATATCTTGTAATAATATCTTCCCATGAATGGTAAAATTACCTAAAAAGCCTAAGGGATCAAAAAGTGACATTATAACTTTCAGCACTACCCTCTTCGTCGGTCGACGCTTCAGTTCCAAAATATCGGAATCAACTTCATGAAATTTCGTCATGAAAGTAAAAACATCTTCTTGAGGGTTCCACCATAGGCCTAGTATTCTTTCTGAATTCATATCATTAACAAGTTTTGAAGTTCTTGCATTGATCAGCAATCAGTTCTGAGCTAATATTTTCCAGAACACGTTGATTATTACATATCCAATTACAAATAGTAAATCCCCCCTTACTGTGAATATTGATAACTTCATTCACCTTTTTGATTGCCTCCTCCTCATTTTCAGCACCTCCCAGATAATCATCCATGTGATGTTTCTTTACGATTTCATGGGCTGCTGCTGGATATTCCTCCATATGATCCAGGGCGTTTTTGTTCTTCACTTCTTGTGCGAGAGATGGACTGCATTTTGCTCCAAAAAATACCACTTGTATTTCGTATTCCTCAGGATCTCCAGTTCGTTTCATTCCACGCCAAAGGAATCTCTGAGCGAATCTGACTTCCTCCTGTGAAAGAATTTCTTTTATATCTGCTACAAATGCTATTTTGTGGAACCTGAAGTTCGAAAGGATCGCTAAGAGAGAATTATATAGTGATACGTGTGTCGAAGGTCTACTGTTGATTATATTTTCCACTTCTGTCAGTAACGTTCTCAGAATATACTTCGGTGGGAACTTCTGTATTAAAACTTGTTTGAGACTTTTCTTTATCGACTGGATCAGTTTTTCCCAAGCTCCCACCATATTGGGTGAAAGTGGTGAACAGAAATGCCATACTGTGTTTCGGAGAGTACAAGTTCTCATGATCTCATCCTGATTCAATTCTTCCAACTTTTCTTTCAGTTCCGGTTCAGCTCCTTTGAAATTGCTCCCATTGTCTGAAAATATATCCAAAGGGAATCCTCTTCTACATCCGAACTGTCGATATACATTCAAGAAACCATCGGTAGATAAATCATGAGCAATTTCAATGTGAATTGCTCGAGTCGCCATACAAGTGAAGATCACTCCATTTCTTTTTTCGTGAGATCTCTTCACCGAAACTAAAATCGGTCCAAAATAATCGATTCCTGTTTTTAAAAATGGTCTAAGTGTTGGTTTCAGTCTGCATGAAGGTAATTGTCCCATCAATGGAATCTGTGGTTTACTGTTTCTAATTTTGCATTGATAACAATTCCTCCAAATTTGTTTGACTGCTGGTCTTAGTCCCAAAATCCAAAATTTCTATTTCAGGTTATTTATAACGGCTTCTTTTCCATGATGATTCACCTTTTCATGTTCATTGCATATCAATAATTTGGTAATTGCATTTTTGGAATCTAAAATTATAGGTCTTTTCGTGAAACTCACTTAATAATAACTAATTTTCCAATCTTCCCCCAAGTCAAATAATATTTCCATCCAATATGCAGTGGCATTTGTATAGTCTACCAGATTTTGACAAGGACTTTTCATTCTGAAGCAAACACAATTGGTCAGAGAAGTTTTCCTGTTGAACTCTTCTATATAATAATGAACAATAGGATAGAATAATGGTAAATGGAAAGGACTCAATAGACCTTCTTCTTTCTTCTGCACTGCGCACTGAATCACCTTATTCAATTTTGATGACCAGCTCTGCTTTCTTCGAATAATTTCTTTTAGGTATATTGCTTATTATACGTTGAATAGACTATCCTGCCCGAATATGACCGAACATTCACCACTGAGGTGAAATAAACTATTATTGTGGATTGTATATTGAATTATTTTTATTATATTGAAAATTGACATGAGATCTTGATCTCTGACAGCCATGTCATTCTAATCAACAGAATAAAACATATATATTAATTTATTTGACGTATGGAAGTTACAGTGCAATGGACATGATAGAGAGAATATAAAATACACAATACGTATAAACAGAGAAATTTTAAATATAAACAGAAAAACTTCAAACATAATTATTATGACTATATATCTACATCCAAATTGTGTAGCCATTCAATTGCCTCTCGTGTGGCTTTCATAAAATCTTCAGGGTCATAATCGTAGGAACGGTAAGGACATTCTGATGTGATGTGGCGGATAGTTTGCCGCGGAGATCCACAATCACATTGTGGGGATTCTGCCCTGCCCCATTTGTGTGAGGAATCAGCACATTCCCCGCAACCTGTTCTAACTCGGTTGAGCTTTGACCATAGTCGGCGTGGCAGGTCAGATCCGTTGAAACACTGCGTTGGGTCATCTAGTTGAATGTAGTGGTCTCCTGCAGTTCCTGCCCATATGGTAATCCATTTATTTGTCGCATGAAAGTTTTCATTCGATTCTAATGCTGATCGGATGGCTGGATGTCTTGATTTGAGCCGATGATATTTTCCTGCTAGGTATGGGATATTGGTATGGATTGGTAGGTCTGCGTTAGCCATAATTTTCTCATATTCTCTGATGAGAGCCGCAGTTCGTCGAATATCCGGTGGTATGATATTACTGAGCACTGGGAGCCAGCGCGTTGGTGTTGACCGTATAGTTCCAGTAATCAGTCTCATTGTTTGGTTTAGTTGCACATCTACTTCTGTAGTGTGCACACTGTCGATCCAACCAGGACAGCAATATTCTGCAACAAAGTATACCAAGGCCAGAGCTGCTGTTCGAAGTGTTGCCGCCGTAGCTCCCCATGTTGTTTCAGCAAGTTTGGCTATGATGTTATTGCGCGTTCTCAGTTTACCAACCACGTTTCGAACATGTAGATTGAATGTTAGTGATCGATCGAACGTCACGCCTAAGTACTTTGGGTTTTTGCTGTGGTTGAGGATCCTGCCATCAAATTCCACTTTCAGGGTATCATTTGCCTGCCTGTTCGATAGATGGAAGCAGCAGACTTCTGTTTTAGCCGGACTTGGGCACAGCCTCCATTTTTTGAAGTAATCATTAAGCTTAGCGAGGTCTTCATTCAAAGCATGTTCAGTTGGTAATTAGAGTTTGTGCTGATAGGAAATCGCTAAGTCGTCTGCACATGCAAATTTTCTACACCTCGTTTCAGGTGGGTCAGCTGTGTAGAGATTGAATGGGAGTGGGGCGAGCACCGAATCCTGCGGGAAACCATTGTTCAGTTTCCTAGTACTGCTTTCAGCATCGTTAACAAAGACTTGGAATAGTCTGTTTGTTAATAGGTTGTTAATTAAATGGCACATTTTCAGGCATGGTATGACTCTGAGTAATTTGTATATTAGGCCTTCCCTCCATACGGTGTCATTTGCTGCAGTAAGATCAATGAACGCTACGGATGTTCCCAGTCCCCTTCCAAACCCCGCTTCGATATGGGTTGTCAGGGATAAGACTTGGTCAGTACAGCTACGGCCACTCCTAAACCCAGCCTGTTCTACGGGGATCATTACATCAACTGCAGGACATGTACGGTTATAGAGTAGTATTTCGAACAGCTTATAGCAGCAGCTGATGAGAGCTATAGGTCGGTAGTTCTCGGGTAGCTCCTGTGGTTTCCCAGGTTTTAGAGTAGCAACAATCTTTGTTCTCTCAAATTCTGGTGGTAGGCTGCTTGTGTTAAGGATGTCATTGAAAAATTTCACAAGCCACAGTCGGGTTGCCCTACCACAGTTAACCAGGAATTCGGGGCAGATGCCGTCGAAGCCTGCTGCTTTCCCAATTTTTGTATCCTTGAGGCCCTGTTCTAATTCTTCGGCAGAGAAGTCGTGCGAGGACTCGGACGATGAGGGGGTGGAACGTTTGAGGTCTCTTAGAAATTTCTTGACGTCTCTTGTGTGGTTTTCATCGAATGGTGCACGAGAAACGTCAACTATGCGGTTGGCTATTTGGTTTGGGTTTATTGAGGCATTTCCCACGACATTTCGGTTACATCCTCCAAGCTTCCGCAGTAGACCCCATCCTTTTCTACTGGAACGTGCAAAGTTCATGCGTTCCACAGCAGAAGTCCATTTGTCCATTCTGCTGGCGTCAAGGGATCTAAGTAGATGGTCAGCAGTTTCCGGGTTTCCTGAGTCCTCGAATTCCTCGTATAGAGACTGGCTTTCCTCGCTCCATCCAGGGATAAACTCCTTGCAGAAACCTCGGGGGATATGTTTTTTGGCTACAGCTATCATTAGGCCTATAAATTTGTGGTAGTTTTGAGCCTTTGGTTGGATGAAGCGGATGCACATATCGAGTTCGGCTGCATAGGTAGTCCATTTCGCCTTGCCGAAGTTCCATCGTGGCTTGGGAACTGAGTCGACCATTGGTATTTTGATTCCTAGTGTAATCACAAAACATATATGAAAACAAATCGATAATAATATCCCTTGCTTCACTCTTCCTCCTCCGGGTTTTCTTCAGGAAGTATACAGGGCCGGACAAATAGCATACAATATTTAACAGTGCCTGCTCGAAATTCTTGTTCAGAATAGAAATAAAAGTTAATATTAAGAGATTAACTTTTACTTCATATTGAATCGAAAATATCATATTTGAATGTAACAGAGAGATAGAAGACGAGAAAACAGTTGATCGGTAAGTTCAGTCCTCACCTGACGCTCTACGTAAACTAGTGGAGTAATATTAAATTTTAGCTTCAGAAAGTTGGGTGATGGTGGTAACTCTTTACTGTACATTATTGATGATGTTGGGAACAACATACAAAAAGTTACTTACCGTGAAGTGTGTGCTCAATTAATTATTTTGGAAATAAATTGCCAAATTATATTGTATATTGAATATTCAAAAAAAAATTATAACTAATGGTGCCACTCACAGAAATGGAAAATTTCACATCAAAAAGGTGAATAATTTTTTGCTTCAAAATAAAAACTGTAAGCTGCATAATTTTTTTACTAACATGCAAAAATGTGAGGCGGCGACTCTGAAGTGGAGCACGCAGCCAAAGGCGCTCTACACTAAATTTGTTATAACTTTTGGTCTAATTGATCAAATTAATGTTTAAAACGTAAAAAAAAATATGTATAGGGATAGTACGTATCTGAAATTATGTTCGAGCAGAATTCTGTCCAAAATCAATTCAAAGATCTCATTTTGTTTTTCAAGATAAACATCTGAAATTTACACACATTACTGTCAAAATAAAAAATGAAAAAAGCCGCTTGAATAATTGAAACAAAAAGGAAATTTTCAGGCCATGCTCCAAAGACCAAAAACTTCTAGTTCGAAATATATATATATATATATATATATATATATATATATATATATATATATATATATATATATTGTGACCCATTTAAAATGAAATCACCGCTGTAGAATACGCATTTTTTTATCAATCTGTTTTTTTTTTATAATTTCAAACATCAAAAATTGTATTTTGACACAAATTTTCAAAACCTTAGTTTCCTTTCCAAGGCACTCTATGGTTTTTTTTCTTTGTCAAAAACGGCAAAAGTTTATTGGGCAATTCTTTTTTCGACTGCATTACTGGATTTGTTGTCGCTATAAATAAAAACCATTAGAATTTCATAAAAAAGTATTGGTTAGCAACGAAGTTTTAACAACTTTAATTTTGGAAACAAAGTATTTGATTATAATTTTTATTTAGATTATAGACAGATTGAAAATCTGGTGACACTGCCGATACAAAGAAGATCACCAGTGAACTTGTACAGTGAAAATACGAAGTCAATAGCTCATTGCGTTCCACAGTTATAACTCCTGAAATTATGGTAATGTGAGCGATTTGAGGTTGAAGCGATATTGTACTAAAAATCTGTCTTCGCCACTGGATTTGTGCCGAAATTACACCTCAACAAATAAGAAATAGTTTAAAAAATTTCCGGAGGAGATACGATCAATGTGTCGAACTAAATGGAGGTTTGGTAGAAGCCACAAAGATTCAAATATCTAATTTTACAGTAATGTTTATTTTAGTTTTTGTTTAATGACGTTTTATTGTGGAATACATACTTTAAAACTTGTTTCTGTTCATTTCGTTCTCATCGGCTATGGAAGAATGTACTACTGTATAACTTGAGAATAAATCCCAAATTTTCTGTTATTTTCGAATACACTCATAACCTACACTTGAATAAATGTTTTTAAGGAAATATAATTTACAAATCCAGTGGCCTAGTCAGATTTTTATTACAAAATCGCTTCCACCACAAATCGCTCACATTACCATACTCATAACTGTAGAACGGGATGAGCTATCGACTTCAGATTTTCACTGTGCAAGTTAACTGGTTTTCTTCTTTGTATCGACGGTGTTGCCAGATTTTAAATATGTCTATATTCTGATTAAAAATTATAATCAAATACTTTGTTTCCAAAATTGAAGTTGTTGTAACTTCGTTGTTAACCAATTTTTATTTTTTTATTTTGATGGTTTTTATTTGTAACGACTACGGATCCAGTGGTGTAGTCGAATTCGAAATCAAAAATTGCCTTATAAACTTTTGTCGTTTTTGACAAAGAAAAAAACCATAGTGTGCCTTGGAAATAAAACTCAAGTTATGAAAATTTGTGTCAAGATACGGTTTTCAATGAAATTCTATTGAAAAAAAAAAAATTCGAGATTGATTGAAAAATGCGTATTCTACAGGGGTGGTTCCATTTTAAATGGGTCACACTGTATATATATTTTCTTAAATTTTTCGAAATAAAGGTCTGATTCAGTCAATTCATATGATTTTTCCCAACTACTTTCCGAAATGGTATTTGTCATTATCAGGTTGAAACACTAAAATAAAAAATATGGAGTTTGAGACATATTTAACTTAACACAATATTGGAATGTCAATCAAATATGTCTCAAACTCCATATTTTTTATTTGAGTGTTTCAACCTGATGATGACAAATACCATGTCAAAACATAGTTGAGAGAAATTATATGAATTGACTGAACCACACCTTTATTTTATTGGCGACTTTGGCATACACATTGTGATCTACCCAGGTAGTTTTACTGCTGTCATCGAGTCGGAATCATTTATCATGAAACAAACTTCACTAGCATCATGTGAGTCTTGTAAGACTCGACTTTTGTCAGTTCTGAATCAAAAATCGATCAATCATAAACACTCAGACTAGATTATTAAATCATTGCATCGGTGAGTTTTCCATCCCCCCTATTTTGAAACTTATATTCGTTCAATTTTTCGTTAAATTTCATATTATTTTCAGTTCTATATCATATCAAGAAACAACATCCAATATATTTCACCAAGTCCATTCATTTCTTCGCCCCTGCTCTGTGTCGAATGATATTTTCTGAGAGAAATTGAGAGCCGGTCCTAGTGAGCTGAATTTTTATTGAATTTTGATTGAATTATATTATGAAAAATATCTAATAAAAATTATTTTTTAAGACAAGCCATTATTCAAGCTGTGTACTAAAACGTATAAAATAAGTTTCAGTCATCGCTGACAAAAATTTAATAATTTTTTTTTGAATTATTTGTTTTCAAAATTCTTGTCGCGCCAAGCGTTCATAAAAGTAGGTACCAGTTAATTTCATTTGCCAAAAATTGGTTGGTGAGTAATCATCTGTCGATGTAATAATTTTATTACAATTCACGCGACAAGCTTTTTGAAACCAAATCATTCAACAAAAAATAATCAAATCATTGTCAGCGATGACATAAACTCATTTAATACATTTCAGTACACGGCTCAAATAAAAGCTTGTCTTCAAAAAGGTTTTTTCATAAGTAATTTTATTTTTTGCTTTTCAATTAGTTTTCCTCAATCTGTTCATTTCTAATTGAGCATCGTTATTACAAGGTTTCTTCCCTGTAAGTTTTGAGCTGAAAAAAATCATGATCGCCGACCCGGAAAAACTCTCACACACCAATTTTGAATAGAATCTGATCATAATCACAAAACCCGTACGCCATCCTGAAGTCGACAACTTGAGTTCATAGATTTTGACAAAAAATTCATAATCTTCGAACTTGAAAACCATCACATACCAATTTTGGATGAAATATGACAAATCAGAAAACTCTTGTTTTTTCTCCAACAAATATTCCATAATGCAATATCACCGGAATTATGAACATCTGCCAAATTTCAAATGAATCGGACGTCAGGAAGTCGGTCAAAATTCACTCGCAAAATTTTACCACAACTCACGAAATAACAATTGGAACTGAATGAAAGCTTGTAAGAAACTAAATGAAAGTTTATAATAACGACGTTGGACTTGTACTGTGATGACAATTGATCAAATGCTACTTTTTATCAAAATCTCATCCGGAATAGGTATATCTTTCTCCTGACCATGAGCTGAATTACTATAATCATCGTTATTATTGCCTATCATCGTTATTATTGCCTATAGAATAAAAAATTAATGTAAGTTGTGTGATTATGACTTACTTTTGAAAAAATCATATCACAGATACAGTAGCGTGCATATTCCAGAAGATAGTTTTTTCAATAGGATACCTTGTATTTCATTGAATTATTGGAATGAGCTTTTTTTCCTGATTTCAAAAACATACCTTATGTTACTCCTATTTTATAATGATTTTGAGTTATTGAACTTGGTAAGACTAGTGGTTACTGTAAATACCTACCCTATGAAAGTTAACATTTTTAAAGTAAGCTATGAAAAAGACAACTATGTGATGTTTGTTTGGTGACATTCCTTCAATGGAATAATCAAAATTGTCTACAGCGAGGAAAAAAAAGTTGAAATATTTATACAAAAATAGATAACAAAGATTAATTAAGGACATTTAAATAACATGATAACTCATAAAATATGTTCAATGTGTCCAACATTATTGTCAATGCATAATTGATAATGTCTTCTTATATAAGTGCATTGGAAATTGCTTCATTATTTACAGTCACATTCTTTATTTCAACTCGAATCGTGTCTTTAA
The DNA here is from genome assembly GCA_018342105.1 of Gonioctena quinquepunctata. Lineage (NCBI taxonomy): Eukaryota > Metazoa > Arthropoda > Insecta > Coleoptera > Chrysomelidae > Gonioctena > Gonioctena quinquepunctata. The sequence continues at coordinate 409,032 of JAFIRS010001014.1, forward strand.
TAAGTTGAATAGTATTATTATTATTATTCACAATGTCTTTCAGGAATCCCCAGAAAAATGAATTCATAGGGGTCAAATCCGGACTATTAGGTTACCATTCAATACTTCTATTATTTCCTATCCATATTGGGAATTCATTAGACAAATGTTCTGGAGTTGCCCCATCTTGCATCCGAATCATACTGGCAAGCTCGGCTTCCCAAAAATTCTGTAAATGACTATTCTCTACTTCTAAGATGAGCATTTCTTGAAATGTATCTCCTGTTAATAAATAATCATGTTTTCCTTATTTGTTTTACCAATCTTTTTCTGTTGTCTTTTTTCTCTCACAACCTTCGAATTTTTCTATTCGAAACTCCTGTCGTGGAAAAGGATGACTCATCAGTACATAATATGTTAATTAAATAATCGGGATCTTCATTTGTATTCTGAATCATCTGTTGGCCAAATTCCAGCCTTTTCCTCTTATGAGTCTCTGTTAAAACTTGTACGGATAAAATTTTATATGATATGTAGTTGTTCTTTTCCAAAGTATATTGGATTTTGGAAAAACTTTCGCCTAATTAGTCGGCTAAATTTTTTAAACTACATTCAGAATAAAAGAAAAATAATACAATGTTTCAACGTAGTCTATTCGCGAATTAATATTGATAGGCTTACCTTCGAAATGACTCAGTATATCAAGTTGTTCTTCCTGGTTTTCTTGGACTGCGCGCTTTTTCTACTGAAACTGAAGGTATGACTCACCTTTTGGTAAATATTTTTGAATATTTTTCAAATCAGGAGAAAAAAATCATTCCTGAAGTTCAATAATATATAGGGAATCCCATTTAAAATACTTTCTTTATTCTTTGAAATCTGCACGCTACTGTTTTTTGGGAACATTTGATCAAAATTCAATCATAACCACAAAACTTTTACATTTACCTTTTTTTATAGGCAATAATAACGATGATAAGTGGTGGATAATTTAAAGTGCATAACTCGGTACAAGTTTCGATTGGGCTCTTAATAAAAGTCGACCAATGTAATCTGCCTGTCTCAATCTGTGTCGATCTCGCAGCAACTATATCATATCAGCCAACTTCCATGTCGTACAACAATAAAGCACTAGCTTGCGATCGGGATCCCTATCATCGAAGAACGAAGTACTTATACAAACTTCATGATTCCTACCATAAACTGCTCGGTCTCATAGAACAAAGTTTCATGAATGCGATGGTGTTTTAAGAACGATGAACAAACGTTCTATCGATCATATGAATTGGACCGTATTGAGAGGGTTTTCTGTAGATGACGTGGATTTCGAGGTCGACTAATTTTGTTTCATATGAGAATCTGTATGAGTAACGGTTTTGACAGTATATCAGTTTCAGAATCCAAACGATATTTTGAGAAAGTTGAACAATGTGTTCGAGAGCAGTGATATACAAGGTTATACGTTGAATGAATTAAAAAACAATTTGTTATCGAAGATTGATTATTATTTTTCTGTGGACGTTTCTTATATTGAATTTATCCTCAGGTCTATGTCATAATGGATTTTTCTAACAAATTTTGAATCTTTTTTACTTACCACGATGTGCTACAAGTATATCGGGATGATAATCACAGAAGGTCCATATTTCTTGTGGATTGAAATGAAAAAAATAAAATAAATTAAAAAATTATTTTCAATCTGATCGAATTGATTTTTGCAACCGCCTCTGTTTTTCATGATCGTGTTTCTGATTTGTATTCCATAATTTCAGTGTTTTCCGTTCGGTTAACAAGTTCCGTGTGACTCCCGCGTTTGCGCGCTCACTATATCGCTTGCGCACTGCCCCCTCCGCGTTTACGAGTTTCTACATCATCCACTTTGCATGTTGTTTATTCAAGTTTGGCAGTGGCAACGAGAATTTATAGTGAGGCAGACATTAGCGAACAGAATAAATACGTGGTCGTTTTCTATCTGGACAATTTTTGGGTGGTGCTAGCGTGGAATAGTTCATTCGAAATGGACGAAACAAGCGGGTCCTGGTGATATAAAATGACCGAAATATAACTATAATGAAAAAACGTAACTAACGAAGGATTGGAGGAGGCTCTTGCAAACTGTTCGTACGACGATATTCTTTAATCATATAGTGATATTGAAGGTGACCTTGTGCAAAATTCTGGTGACGGCTCCGGTTACTTCGAATGTAGACGTGTTTTCGAATTTGGATGATGATGCTGACTGTATGACAACATTCCTGTTTATAAAATCGCAGCACTTATAACAGCAGCCTTGGGGAAGTAATCATATCGATTATTTCCGTCTAATTTCTCCCATATTATATCCAGCTCGTCTCAAGTTTGCTTCCACGAGATTTTCCACGGCGCTTGCACTTCTCTCGATTGATTGTGCGCAACTGTACTAGGGATCCTGCATTTTCATCACGTATCTTTTCTACCGACGAAGCTCACTCTACACGCGAGCGGAGTGCGTAAACGTATGGGCAGGAATAGTAGGAGATTTGGTCCTTTTATTTTACCGCGGGTTTAACATGGTGCTACATATTTGAACTCCCCACAGAACGAATTGCCTGCATAAATGGGGGACGTGCCTTTACAAGTTCGTCAACAAATGTTGTTTTGGTTCATGCACGATGCCCCTCTTTCCTCATTTTCGAGTCATTGTCTGCGATGATTTAGATACAGTGTTTCCCAATCGGTGGATAGGCAGAGCAGATCCAATTGCTTGGTGCCCACTGTCCCCAGATTGCAACCCGTGGGATTCCTCTTTATGGAGACATGCGAAGGGCCAAGTTTATCGTGCAGACTCAGTGCCTCCCATCAAATTTCTCACTGAACGAATTATGGATGCCTTTCACACTGTGGAAACACTCCTGGAATTTTAAAACGCGTACGGCAGTCTATGAGAAGAAGAGTGGAAGGTTGTATCGCAGAAGGAGAAGGGCATTTCCAGCACCTTCTATAAAAAGTCAAGGTTCGTTAGGTTTCTCATTTTTGAGGTAATTTTCAAGGAAACTTAGATCACAATCAAATAGGTGGCGTTTTACGTTTCTATTGTGATAATAGGTTCCCCCCTTTTGTTAGAGATTTTAATTGAATGTAGCGAATAAACAAAAACATTATTTTAAATTTTTTCTTGATAACGGTCGCTGACGCGTGAAAATTACAAGAGGGAAATTATCAACAAAACATAGTATTCATTGCATATGTTGGAACCTACCAGCGGCGCACCACAATACAAGTTTATGAGGTGAATAATAGCTTGACTCCTGATAAATATCTTCCTGTAACGTAACCTATATTCCAAATTTGATCTTGATAACGCAAAAACTAAAAGAGCTATGGAGAAAAAAATTAAAAAATTTCGAAACTTCAACGCTCTGTAGATCGGTGACAAAGCGTTTGCGGACACATATTTTTGAAAAAAAAATCTTATTTTGACCTGAAAAATACGCCCCTGAAACCCTCCAGACAGTTGAACGGAAATCATCCAAATGTCGTGCTATCTGTCGAGTACTCATACCAGGGTTGCGTGCTTGTCGCGGTCTGCCAGCATCGTGCCTTGGAGTCTGAAATCAGCCGCGCGAAGGTGCTGATGGGAATTCATAGGGGTTCTATAGTTGGGAAGCCAGCGATTTGAAAATCTTAGCGCGTACAACATCTGAGCTTCAAGTCCGTTGCCATTAGCTAGACCATAAACAAAATTAATGTCAGCCAGATGTTCGAAAGAATATTCAATGTTGAACAAATACACGATGAGACATCCACCAAATTTCAAGTAATGCCACATACTTCAAAGAAAACCTAAACGTCAAAATGAAAATAGCAGTCAAAGCCCACTAATTCTCTTCTGAATTTTTTCGTTGAAAAATTTAATTGACTCTGGCGAATTACCAAAAATTATTTTACTCTTTTCTCGATAATGGTCGCATATGCGTGAAAATTACAAGGGAAAAAAATTATTAACAAAATAAAAACTTTATTTTATATGTTAAAATCCACCAACGACGCCCTACAAAAAAGTTTAAATGGCGAAAAAGGGCTTGACCCCTGAAAAAATATCTCCCTGTATAATCTTACAATCACTTGGCAAACTAATGATGTTAACCCTAGAACGTAACGTATGTTCCAAATTTGATCTCAATATTGCAAAAACTCTGTGTAGATCGGTAACAAAGCGTTTGCGGACACATATTTATGGAAAAAGAAATTCAGTTTGACCTGAAAAATACGCTCCTGAAATAATGATACTGAATTTTGACACACGTTGTATATGCAGCCGAAATTCACTGCCTAGAAGGTGGAACTGAACAATCCAAACTTACAAAATGGAAAGATGTTACTTTGTCAGAATTTCGTGTTTTTGGGGCTTTTGTTTTATACTGGTACAATACATTTGAATAGATCACAAAATTATTGGAAGGACTGCTAATTATATGCCGTGTTCTAGAGGAAACATGAGCAGAAATAGATTCCTTCTAATTGTACAAGCTCTTCACTTTGCCAAAAACGCGAAGGAAGGAAAACAAACGCCTCGAGACCGTTTATGGAAAATAAAGCCTTCCATCGATCTGTTCAACAATAAAATGAATTCGGTATCTTATCCAGGTCGTGAATTTACTCTTGATGAATCTATGGTTCCATGGCAAAGGGATTTAGTTTTTCGCCACTATATAAAGAACAAAAAACATGAATATGATATCAAATTGTATATGGTTAATACACCCGAAGGATTTGTTGATGAGTTTGCTGACGGTACTGGTGCTCTGGACGAGAAGGAAGGAAAGGATCCCGCTTCAAATTCAGTGCTTCATCTAATGAGTGAGAAATTGGGAAACAGCCATCCTTTGTACATGGATAATTTCTATAATAGCTATGACCTTGCAAGGCAGTTATTGTGGAGATAGACTAATCGCACCGGAATACTGAGGATAGATCGCAAAAACTCTCCTATCGAGGTAGAAAATTAACAAATGAAGAAAAGAGAAACAATAGGAAATGTAGGGATAAAAGAGATGTCCATTTTATACCCACCAAATTCCCGAACAATATGATTGGCAGCCGAAATGAACGAGGAGAAGTTGAAAAAAAAAAACAGAACCCCTTGTGAGTTATAACAAATTTATATCTGTAGTCAATTGCCAAGACCAAAGTTATCTCACTATGCATGCGATACACTCGTTACGAGTTTTGCATAAATATCGTAATATCCTGGGCCCTCATAATTCCATGCCAAATGTGAAATATAATCTCACTCATCAAATGTTAGAAGTCTGAGGAGGGAACTACGCTCAGAAGAAAACGTAAGGTGTTTGCTGCTAATAGATGAAGACGAATGTAAGATGTGTCCGGGAAATCCAGGGTTTTGTTTGGATTGCTGCAAATCTACTCGTGACCGACCCTTTCTTTTTCTTTCATCCAAAAATATCAGTATGGTTCGTTCATTTTTCAGATATTAACATTCATGCCATGTTTAAAATATTTTTTTTAACTTCAATTCTGCATTAATACTTGGTTTTTGTATGAAATTATTGAAACGCGTAAACGCGTCAGTGGCACAAGCCATTGAATATATAAGGCAGTGCTGCCGACGCGTTTACGCGTTTCTCAATGACGTCATTAGAATATGCAAAACAAATTATTTTTGACTTCTCAAATGTTAATACAGATGAAAAGCGTTTGATTAAAAAAAATTGTATTGGCCATCAGGAGTAGTGAGTATTAAATTATAGGGGTGTCGAACTACTTTTGGTGAGTACCTTTTATGAAATTTATGACACATCGTGACAAGTACAAACTAAGTTTGATTTGTCCAAAAATTTACGAGATGATAAATCCGAAGTTTTGTCTTAGAAAAGATAGTTTTCCTTCGATGTTACATTAATCCTTATAGACCAGTGCTGAAGCCTCTGAAAATGGTAAAAAGTCAAAAAAAATTATAGTAAGATGAAACCCATCGGGAAAGGAAGAGAAGATAACAAAAATGAAGGGAAAAATAATACACGGGCGATCTGAGGTCGGGAAGTGGAAGGGGGTGAGTTTTTAAGGGTAAAAATGTTTTTAAGGGTGGAAGTTTATCCCGATTTCCGGCAAAACTACAAGTCCTGATTGAAGAAGTTGTAGGTAATAAAAAGATCTACAACTTTTGTATTCACTTTTTTTCCACATAACCTCAAACTTTATGTGAAAAATTCAAATAACCAAGTTTTTGGTTTTTTATTTTTATCTTCTACAACAATTTTTTTTTCCACGAAATTTGGTGGAAACCTCCTTTCTTATGTTCCAAACACACTGCAATTTTTTTGATTTAAAATATTAATTTTTTCACCTTATTTTGACTTAATATCGGAAAAGCACCCTAATTTTCAATCGAGAATTCTCCCGTCAAAATATCAGCTTTTTAAAAAAAGTCGGTGGGCTTTTTGTTCGTTGAAATATCTTCTTTCTGATGGTACAAAAGAAAGTACATTACTATTACAGAAAATGCAAAGAAACGAAAAAAACTTGAATCCGAATTTAATAGGACATCTACAATATTTTGAGAAAGCTCTAGAATCTTCTTTAAATTATATGCGTAGATGCCTATTCATTCCTTTTTTAAAATAACTTATATACGTGAGTGACCTAGGGGAAGTTTTAGCCCATCAAAAGATATTTCATAGAGAAGTGGGGAAGGGGCTAGGAGGGTCTGGGCCTTACTACCTGTTATTTCTTTGCATTTTCTGAGAACATTTACCATAGTAATGTATTTTTATTCACATCATCAAAAAGTAGAGATTTCAACGAACAAAAAGTCCACCGACTTTTTTAAAAAACCCAATATTTTGACAGGAGAATTTCTGATTGAAAATTGGGGTGCTTTTTCGATATTGAGTCAAAATAAGGTGGAAAAATAAATATTTTTTATTTAAAAAACTACAGTGTGTTTGGGACATGAGAAAGTAAGTTTTCACCAAATTTCGTGATAAATTTTTTTTTTTGTAAAAGGTAAAAACAAAAAACCAAAAACTTGGTTATTTGAATTTTTCACATAAATTTTGAGATTATAAGTGTGGATACCATAGTTGTAGATCTTTCTATTACCTACAACTTTGTTATTTAACTTTTTTCCATAGGACTTGTAGTTTTGCCGGAAATCAAGATAAACCATTTTTCACCCTTAAAAACTCACCCCCTTCCATTTCCCGACCTCAGATCGCCCGTAAATTATTTTTCCTTCAATTTTTGTTATATTCCCTTCCTTTTCCAGTGAGTTCCATTCTACTATAATTTTTGTTGGTTTAAAAAATTATCGACCCTGGTCTATTATCCATACCAACTGAAGAAATATATTTATGTCTGTAACCTATGGTAATTTTCTTTTTAGCAATTACCATGCGCCGCTTGGATTTAGGAAAATCCAAAGCGGCGCATGGTAATTGCTAAAAAGAAAATTACCAAACTACAAGTGAATACTCAAAGATTATCACAAAAATGTGCAAAATGATACGTTCCAATCATGATGACCTATTTGGTCAATTTATTTTCTACCTGTTGGAATCTGTGTTATAAAAAGACTTGAGAAAGCCTGGAGGCTTCCAGGAGAAACGTCGTCGCAAAAAATTAAAAAACACAGATTCTATACTGGGTTTTATTTATATTTATACAGAACCAATCCCCAAGAAAATACCCCTATGATATATATATATATATATATATATATATATATATATATATATATATATATATATATATATATATATGAATAGATGGAAGGGAGGAATAGCGAGGAAACTGTTGAACAAAATGAAAGAAATTCAATGGGCATAGCCCTCAAAGAGAAGTGTTAACCTTAGACACGTGTCCCATGCTCTCGGCCCTCATCAGTACGGTGAAGAAGTGCAAGGATGAACAACACTTGGTAGAAAACAGTCAACAAACAGAAGCCAGCCGCACAATGTTTCGGTTAGCAGACCCTGCATTCCAGGGCAACAACCAACTTCACCACGGAGGCAGCTATTCTGATATCCTGCGTGATATCCGAGTCCAGGATTATAAATTGGAAGGGAGGAATATCGAGGGAACTGTTAAACAAAATGGAATAAATTTCATGGACATATCCCTTAAAGAGAAGTGTTAACCGAAGACATGTGTTTTGGGCTCTCGGCCCTCATCAGTACGGTGAGGAAGTGCAAGGATGAACAACACTTGGTAGAAAACGACAAATCAACGGAGTCAACGAATAAAAGCCAGCAGTATCTTTGTGGTTTCGGTTAGCAGACCCTGCATTCCAGGGCAACAACCAAAGTCACCACGGAGGCGGCTATAGCTATCTGCGTGATAACCGAGTCCAGGATTATAGAGACGGAAGGGAGGAATATCGGGGAAGACTGTTGAACAAAATGTAAGAAATTTAATGGACATAGCCCTCAAAGAGAAGTGATAACCGTAGACACGTGTTCCGGGCTGTCGGCCCTCATCAGTACGGTGAAGAAGTGCAAGGATAAACAACACTTGGTAGCAAAAGACAAATCAACGGAGTCAACAAACAGAAGCCAGCCGCACATTTGTGGTTTCGGTTAGCAGACCCCGCATTCCAAGACAACAACCAACGTCACCACGGAGGCAGCTATAGATGCGGAAACAACCTTATGGACTGAAATAAAAAGAATAATGTAATATGGTGCAAACTAATATAAGTGATTATTCCATTCGGAAGAATGTCTGAAAGTTATTATCAGTCCTTTATCAAATTGTTATGGAATGTTCAATCAAAAAGGAACACAGTGAACCAGATACCCAATGTTATTTCATGAACTGAAACGATGCACTTTAATGAGTTCTTGTGAATATAATACCTGTTGTTCTTCTTCCTGTGATGTGACCCAACCTCGTGAAAGTACTTTTGAACAGCTTACGTGCGTCCAAAACAAATTTTTATTCCAGTAATTGGCTTCTTCAGGATTTTCCTTTCATCACCAGGTGAGTGGAATTTGGTGATAAATTATTGCCCCCAGTTGTACCTTATTGGAATTGCTCTCGTTCGTAAATCGTTTAGCAGGTTCTTTCTTGAATTGACTATTATTTTATCTTCTCAAATTTTGTACGTGGCTTTCTTTCCTTATTTCTTCTTTATTTCCTCCAAACTCGTTATTTTTTTCCATGGCAACACACACATTTTTGATTTTTCACAGATTTTTAGAGTTTAGTGCCAATTTCTAACTAATTATTTGTCATTCTAATTACTATTCATGATTTTATTAATGAAATCTAATCCCAAATCTCATATACTATTGCCAAATTCGTATGAAATTTATTTCTGACAATTTCTGGTTTCATATCTTTTATATTTCATCACTTTTTTCCGACACAACTCTGTCGATATCTCATTGGTGGGTTTCCTGTTGATGAGATCTATCATACAGGATGTTCCAAACCTATATATCAGTTGATCTACTTCAAATACGATGTTTTCTATTAATTTCAATTTTCAAATCATTTAATTGTGAATTTTCATGAGATGTATTGTTTATCACATACTTTTGACAACAAAGCTACTATGAGGCTGATACATATGCATCGACTAGAGCATAGTATAAGATTGAAGAAGGGTAAAAAAGGTAAAGAAAAATTGCGTGAAGAAGTGCAAGAATGAACAACACTTGGTAGAAAACAACAAATCAACGGAGTCAGTTAGCAGACCCTGCATTCCAGGGCAACAACCATCGTCACCACGGAGGCAGCTATAGCTACCCGCGTGACATCCGAGTCCCGGATTATAGATATGAATGGAAAGAATATCGAGATGACTGGTGAACAAAACGGAAGAAATTTAATGGACATAGCCCTCAAATAGAAGTGTTAACCGTAGACACGTGTTTCGGGCTCTCAGCCCTCATCAGTACGGTGAAGAAGTGCAAGGATGAACAACACAAAAAGGGGTAACAGGAAAATGGGATAACGGGAAAATTTTCGGGAAAAACATTTAAGGGAACATAGAAATTTGGACAGGACGTCTGTCGGGTCCGCTATATATATATATATATATATATATATATGAATGTTTGTGTTGGTAAGCTCATAACTTGAGAACGACTGTACCGATTTGGCAATTTTTTTTCGGGAGAACGAGATAACGAACGGGATAACGGGATAATGTAATAACGGAAAAACAGAATAACGAGAAAAAGCGATAACGAGATAACGGAAAAATAGAATAATGTGAAAACGGAATAACGAGATAAAGGAGAAATGGGAAAATGGAAAAACGGGATAACGAAAAACGGTAAACCTGGAAAATGGGATAACAGGACAACAGAAAACAGGAGAACGAGGTAACAGGAAACGGAATAACGGGGAAACGAAAAGCGTGCAGAGTCGGAGGCATAACCTGGATGGAAGACATTGAAAATTTTGGAAAAGAGAATTTTCACGCGGCCGAGAGTTTTCAGAAAAAAATAATTAGGGATTATGGATATTTGGACAGGACAACGCCTGTCGGATCAGCTTGTCCATGAATATTATAAATGATTATTTACAGCGACTTTTTTTTTGTGTGTATATTTTGGGGCAAACCTCACCTGATAGAAGTGGAGTTTTTTTTTGTCAACGGCCTCCATTCCGAAACAACGGAATATGGTTGGCCAATTTCTGAACTTTGACGAAATATTGCAAGGTATGTTTGTCCTGGTTTCTTAACGAAGTTCTTAACCGAGATGGAGTAGAAATATTCATTAATTTTTACATTAAGAAGTATTAGAGATATAAAAAAATTTGCTTTTCCCTTTTCCATCCTGCTCAACGTTATTGAATGCGGAATAACTGAATTCAAACTTATGTTCTTTCATTGTATAACTACTATTGTTCATGGCGGTGCTTACAATATTTGTCGAAATGTCTACTTCAATGAATGAATATCATATTTCTTTTTGTCATTCTGTTGAAAAATATGTCCACCAAGTCATCCACAATGTCTTCATCAATGTATGCTCCAATCATAACCACAGAACGAAACTTTTGCGGTGATATTTGGATTGTGGAACAATGATTTGAGACCCCCATATTGAAAAAATCAGGAAAGTTTGATCAAGAATTACCCAGGAGCACAGTTGGTGGTAAAGAGAAACATGACAGCGAATAACATTATTGCCAACTGAGAGTGATGATACACAAATATAATCAATAATAGTTCATCAAAAAATTGACCAGAAGTAAGAGTTCACTCCTATCCATCCATATTTGCTGCATACCCGCATTCAGCTGATTTTTCGTTAACTTGGACGGTTGATAAAATAAGTATCGGAAGTTCCAAATAATGGTTGCAAGTAAAGAGGACGATGTTCTCATGAATTTGCAACCTCGTTTGCAATTCGGAAGTGAGGGTGAAATCGAAAGGTATATATTTTCGTATTTGTACTCTAGCAAAAAATAAAAATTTCTGCAAATCGGGCAGACAACTTATTTTACCAATTGGTGGCAGTATAATGATTCGCGAAACATTAGGAATTGATTTCATTTGATAGATCTATATCGCCAGGACCTACCCACAGAAGTCTGCATGAGAAATTTTTTACAAAAAAGTTTTTGACTCATATAGTTTATAAAAAGTATACAGTGTGCACCTTGAGGTTGGAATAAATGCGCTAAAGCCTTTACATGGCCAGAAGAAAAAAATCGCTCGTACACATCAATTCAAATGTTTGAACGTTCACGTTTTGACATAGTTATGCCATTTATGACGTCATCGATTCTCTTAAATAGCAACCCCTTTTTTTCATAGTTCATTTAAAAAAAAAAATTCTGCATACAAATCCTGGAATCAATTGAACGTTGAAAGCACCCACTACTTATGATGTGACTCCGAATATAGGCTGAAAGATGGCTGCAAAAAACCTGGCAGATCGAGTGAAATAATGTCTCTCAAATCTTAGTAGTCACAGCCTGGGCAGAATTAATGCACAAGTTTTGTTTGTCCTTTCTCATGATATTTTTTTGTACAGCAACCATCATTATTATGAACTTCCTCCGCTTGCATCACTATCAAGTTTGATTGGCCGAGCGGAGCTAGATTAAGGCTCTGGATTGCGAAAGGGAGCGTGGTTCCGAACTTCAACCTGGCAGATTTGTTTTTCTATTCATTCCTATTGGCTGTATACCCAACTTCAGCTGATTTCTAGTTACCTTGGACGGTTGATTGGCTCACAGTGATATGATCAGGACGATCGCAAGATTCTCAGGTTATGTTTACGCTGGCCATTCGAATTCGCAGGCATCAGTTCTTGAAAACGGTTTTAATTTGCAACCTCTTTTTGTCGACTGAAATAAGTATTGGAATTATTACAAAGTTTCAAATAATAGTTGCAAGTGAAGATGTCTTCACGTACAACGTTTTCATTCATTAGCAACTTCGTCTGCAACACGGAAAGGAGGGTAAAATCGGAAGGAAAATACTTTCGTAATTGTACTCTACCTAAAAAAAAAGATTCTGCAAATCGGCAGACAACCCATTTTACCAATTGGTTTCGTAACACCTTTGTTATCTGAATAATGAAGAATTTTATATAATAAATGATATTCATTTCAAGACCAAGTTAACTATCGTCCAAGAAGAAGCTCGTCAACGGAAGGTGAAATCATTCAATGTTGAAAGGTATCGTTTTCTGGATGAATTTATAATATTATATGAATTCATATATCACCATTATTCATTTTCATGATTTCCTTGAATCATAAAAAAATGGAAAAACATTGAGATTCAAAAAACACTCTGACATCATACAATTGTACATTAGAATAATTATAACTGTGTTCCGTCACAGTATTTTCATTATCGAAATTTTAATGAAATAGGAAAATGATTCTTACGTGTCGATTTCATTTCAGTCCTCCATTATTTATATTAAGACCAAGTTAACTATCGTCCAAGAAATAGCTCGTCAACGGTAGGTGAAATCATTCAATGGTGAAATCTAACGTTTTCTATATGGATTCACAACGTTATATTACGATTAGGAATTTGTATAAAAAATTCTTTTGAGTACGTTTGATGGAGGATCGAGAATCTCGAAACACATTTTCATGATTTTCTTGATTCATTAAAAATGGAAAAAAAAATACATTATAAAACACTCTGACGTCATACAATTGTTCATCATTACAATTACAACTGTGTTACATCACAGTATTTTTTCCACTCTTTATTTATTAAAATTTTTTGGTGATTATATTTCGGTCCTCCATTCGGATTCAATGAAATTTTTCATGCGAAACCGCAATTGCAGTAAGAAAGATGTTCGGAAACGTAAATTATAATTTTATTCAATTCAAGAATTGTTCAAATTGAATTTGTTAATTTGAGATGTAATATCGATCTCACATTTTTATTTTCAAGCAACGTTTCTGTTTGATGATGAAAATTATGTACTTGCAAGATTTACAATCGATAACTCTTTGATATATCTACTTCCATAGGGCATCGGTTATTCATTTCAAAATATTGCTATAAAGTCATGAATAATGAGTGCATGTCGTTCCTTATGCGATAAGAAAAGGCGATGGATAATCAAGTATTTAACCGAACCACTGCAGACATATGTCGATCTAATATATATCTTGAACCGATTTCCACAATTTTCACAATTTAAGGCCAAATTATAAAATAAAACCATTAAATATTAAGATGTTCCGTTGAACAATGATGTTTGCAAATCTCTTGCGTCATGTAAAATATTAGTCGTAATTATATTTGCAATTTTCAAAACTTCTGCAATTATTTCGGAGTTGTAGAAATGCAAAAAACTCATATTAGTGATTAAATAGGTTTAATTTTTCGTATGAGGTTGCAAAGTTACATATCCACTGAGACCGATATTCTCTTCATTTGCAACCACAATAAGAAACTCTATTATTTCAATGGTTCTGTGTATTGGAAATAGCAGCGTTGAGAAAAAAGTTTGAAAAATAAATTAGGCGTTTTTTAAAAATGGTTGCCAATATACGTGAACATGACAAACTTTTTTTCCGTTCACTTGAACAATGCTTCGTTCATCGCAGACATTTTATAGTTTCTTTTCATCAATGCATTAATATACTATTGGAATTATTGAGAATCAATTGTCCATATCCACTGGCCTTTATTGATCGAAAGTGATAGTTGAGACGCAGCGGAACGCGATTATTACTCAAGAGCAATGATGTCACTTCTATAAATCCATTTTTTCAATCATCAAAATTATTAAAACACATAGAATATTGGGCTTAGCATTCTACCTATCTGTAGTACTGATAAAGCTTTCTGCAACTATGGAATTTTTTCATATGCCCTGCTGCTTCAATTGTATGATGCCACCTTCACCATTAACCAGTGACGTAGCTGATGACCGGCGGAAGCAGAGTTCTGTATATGAATGGCAGTCTGATTGACAGAGATACTTGAAACTTCTACTGGATATGTTACCAATATCATTTATTTCCATCAATTGATTGCAACTCTTGTCCCATGTATAGTTTGAAAAAATAATCGGACTAGCTTATTTCCTTCTTTAGGTCCTGAGGCAGAGTAACTTCTTATAAAATGATGAATAGTTGAAGGAATTTTGGGTGTCATCCAGGACAGTTGGAATTCAATCTCTTCTGTGAATCAGAAATAGTAATAACTAAGGTTAACTCTTTGCTCCAAATATTTTAATTTTTAATTTATATCCATTTGTCACGTCGACATGCATGTGATATATAAACTTCTATTAAATCAAAGAATTTTCAATGATCAACAAGGATAATTGACTTTCTCAATAGGACTTCATCGTCTAGAAAATAGTTTTCGAACTATAGGGTTAACAACAAGTATACAGTGAGCACCTGAAGAGAAAAATCGCTCTTACACATCAATTCAAATGTTTTGACATAATTGTGCTATTTATGACGTCATCGGTTTTTTAAAATAGCATTCCTCGTATTTGCTAGTGTCTTTTGAAAGACGATATTTATCTGCATATAATGCGTTGAACTTTATGGCATGCTACATGGGGAAATTGCCGGAAAGAATTAATTTAACGTTGAAAGCACGCACTACTTATGCTATGACCCTGGTAAGTGTCTCTTAAATGTTAGTACTCACAAGAAAAATCCTCTAGGGCCTGGACAAAATGTATGCACAAACTTTGTTTATCCTGTTTTATGAAAATTTTATGTACAGCAAGCATCATTAATATGCACTTCATTTGTTGCATTACTATCAAGTCAGATTGGTCGAATGGTCTGAAGAGCTAGATTTAGGCTCTGGTTTTCAAAAGAGAGCGTGGTTTCGAACCTCACACTTGACATATTTTTCTTTGAATTTTTCCCTCCGAAATTGGAAAATGATAATTTTTCAATTTTGAAGGAAAAAAAAAACGTGTGGGGTTTGAACAAACGCTCTCTTTCGAGAACCAGAGTTGAAAACTGGCGCCTTAGACCGCTGTGCCAATTTGATTTGATAGTGATGGAAGGAAATGAATTGCTTGTTTGTTTGTTTGTTTATTGTGTTACTACATTTCTTCAAATGTTTACACTTGTCAAAAATCTAAAAATGAGGATAAAGCTATGTACATACTATGAATAAATATATATATAAGGTAGAAGATCACAGATGAAGATAAAAATATGTTAATAACCATGAAATAAATTAAGTTGTATACTGCGGACAGAAAACGTATACATACATAAATACACATACACATACAATTTTGGAATTTGGAAACTATAAATCAATTGTCGCAGTATTTATAAACTCTTGAATGGAGTAGAAACATTTTTTGATTAAATATTGTTTTAATCTGCTCTTGAATATTTTTATATTCAATATTTTCATATCATCAGGTAGTTTGTTGAAGAAATTTGGGCCATAATAGTTAACACCTTGTTGTGATTTTTGGAGTCGGATTGCAGGAATAACAATATTACCTCTATTTCTTGTATTATAGTCATGAGACTCACTGTTTTGTTTATAGGTATCTACGTGCTCTTTTACATAGACCAAACATTGATATATATACATGCTAGGTAGGGTAAGAAGATTATATTGAATAAATAATTCCCTACAGTGTGTCCTTGGACCAACACCGGATATAATTCGAATCGCTCGTTTTTGTAGCGTGAAAATATTTTTTATGTTGGTACTGTGACCCCAGATCAAAATTCCATATTGTAGGTGACTATTTATAAAAGCAAAATACGCCATTTTCATCATATTATGGGACACAGACATTCTCAATCTTCGTAGCAGAAACAGACTTGAGGAAAGTTTTTTTGATAAATTTTCAATATGCGAATTCCAAGTGAATTTGCTGTCAATATGAAATCCCAATAGTTTAACCGGATCTGTATTTGTGCTGTTCTGTCTAGTTGAAATAGTTATTTTTTGAGTTTTTTCCGCATTCATTTTCAGTTTAATCGACGAAAAGTATAGCTCAGCAGCTTTTTCTACAGCATTAGAAAGTCCATGAACAGTATTGATTTCCTTATCACAGCTTATGAAAGTAGCGTCATCGGCATAAAGAATTATATTACTATTATGTAACTGTCTGTTGATATCATTAATATATATTATAAAAAGTATTGGGCCCAGTATAGATCCTTGAGGGACACCATAATTAGTATTTTTCTGTTTGGACTTTTGTCCATTTATATCAACAAATTGTCCCCTATTACATAAGTATGAATCAATAAATTCTAAAGCTTTACCACCAATTTTATAATATTTCAATTTCAAATTCATTAAATGATGGTCCACACAATCGAATGCTTTACTCAAGTCGCATAGGCTCACATCAGCATAATTTCCTTCTCCAATTGCCGCAGTTACTATTTCTACAAATTTAACCAGTGCAAGAGTTGTTGATTTTCCTTGCCTAAAACCGAATTGTTCGGGGGATAGTAGATTGTTTGTCTCGAAGTAATAAATTAACCGATTTTTTATTAGAGCTTCTATTATTTTTGACATAATTGGAACAAGTGATATTGGCCGGTAGTTAGATGTGTCTGTAATTTTTCCTTTCTTATATAAAGGTATAACTTTAGAACATTTGAGAATGTTAGGGAATACGCCCTCTCTGAAACATTCATTTATAAGATGAACTAATGGATTTACGATACTCTCTATTATGACCTTTAACAGACTGTTGCTCATACCAAACATATCCTGTGCATGTGATAGTTTTAAATTATTCACCACGTCTATTACTTCTTCTGCTGTGACAGGTTCAAAAATATTCAGATGGACCTCGTTTACCATGTTTAAGGGTTCAAGCAGATGATTTGGTGTATTTGAATATGGAATGGTGTTGATAATACTTCCTGCAATATTAGCAAAGTACTCATTGAAGTCTTCTGCTGAGGGACATTCTGAAACTCTAGTTGATTGCTTGTTTACTGTTTTATTCTGATTTATAATCTGCCATGCTGCCTTTACTTTATTACTTGAATTCTCAATAAACTGTGTGTTTGCTGAAATTTTTGCTTTCTTGATTTCTAATTTATAGTTTTTTCTAGTACTTTTAACCTGGTCCTTTAGTTCCTGACAGTTTGTCGATTTAGCAAGAACTTTCAGAGAATGAAGTTGTTCTCTCATATTGCGCAGATCATCATTGAACCATTTCATTTTGCTGCTTCCATTTCTGTTTATTGGGACTTTTTTTATTGGAAAAGATGCCTCATAATACTGATTTATTCGGTGTATAAATGTTTCAAAGCTACTTTCAACATTATCTGGATCAATTAAACTATTCCATTGTGTATTACATAACATGCTATTCAGACTATCTTTCCCTCTTTTTGTGATTGGCCTAATTGTTTTCGTTTTTGTATCTTTAACTTTTACATTTATTGTTGTTTTGTATGAAAAGAGTTGACCGTAATGATCGGAAATGTTTAATTTTATTACCTTCGAGATGAAAAGCTCATCATCGCACGATGTCAATATAGTATCAATGCATGATTCTAATGTAGGAGATACTCTAGTTGGTTCATGTATTGTTGTTTTATAACCATGGCTAATAAGGATGTTTTCGAAATTTAATGTTTATTATTTTTTATCAAAATATTAATATTAAAGTCCCCACAAATTAGTCCAACTTTACCTGTTCTGTCTATGAAATCCATAACTTCTATTAATACTTCAAAAAATGTTTCAATGTCTCCGTTAGGTCTTCTATATACACATAAAATGATCATGTCTAGATTGATAAGTTCAACTGCTGCAATTTCACAATGACATTGAATGGACATTTCGTTCAATTTATCTACAGGTTTCGAAAGTATCGTTTGTTTTACATATATTATAGAGCCTCCTCCTCTAACCTTTTCTCTGCAAAAAGCTGAGCCTACGTAAAAATCTCCAAACTGATACAAATTTATTTCAGATTCACACAACCAAGTTTCAGAGAAACACACTATGTCAAGATATTTGTTTTCATTTATATACAGTAAAAAGTCGTCATATTTGCTGTTTAATCTTTCCGCATTAATATGAAAAATGTTCAATTTTTTTTTGTGTGATTGTGTATGATTATAACTAGTTCTCATTTCTGCGTATTTGTGATAGGCGCGGGTATAAAAATTGTTCGTATTGTCCTTAGGTACTGAGTCAATTTCATCTCTTGTATTTATAGTTTTTTCAGTGGTTTTGCTTGGAATATTTGTAACTCCTCTTCTATGTTAGACGATTTCTTTCATCTCTCATTGTTACCGGTATTGGTATTTCTTGTTGAAAATCGCAAGGCTGAGTATTATTTGAGATTGGTTCATCTTTAACAGAAACTTCGCCAAATTTTTCTTGGATGTGTCTATTGATTACCTTGGCGAGGTGCCACTTTCCAATATCCTTAATGTATTTTCCATTTCTACTGTAGTTTGATCTCCTGAGGACTGTGTTGCATTCAATCACATGTTGCTTTTGGATTTTTCTCAAATGTAATTCTTTGAAAAAAGACAAGTTATCCCTATATATTTCACTATTTTTATATTTGTCTGTACCATATAAATATGGCTTAGTCAAGACAATGGGATTAGTATGCTCCATTTTCATAATGAATTCGTCAATCAATATTATATGAGGTTCACTTGTCCAGATGATTACTACGTCTTGCTTGCATAGCTTTTTTGCACTACTTATTGCAGTTTGTATGATATCCTTATCATGAGCATCTGGTTTTATGATTGATTCAATTACACAATCTTTATTTTGCCTTGTCAACATCCTTGATAGATTTCTGCCATGTGTGCCTGCTACAATCAATATTTTAGGATTATGATTGGATGCATTAATATTTACTTTAATTTCTTTGCTAGTTTTTTGAATTTTGTTTCTGGTCGGGAAGAGATTTTTTGTGGTTTTGTACGATTGACTGGATTCCGTGTTACTTTCTTGTTCTGTTTGTGTGCTGACGGATATATGTTTTTCTTCTACTGAAGTGTCTCTACTGCTCATTGATTCATTTCCCGAGGAGATCGTTTGGACAGCTGTTGTCTTAACGGGTTTATTTTCAATGCAGTCGATATAATCCTCGAGTTTTCGTATTTGGGCTTTTGCTTCTGTGATGGTATTGCTCTGACTCTCGACTAATTCATTCAACTCACTCTCTACTCTCAGGGCTTCCCGCATCAGCATACTATTCTTAGTATTTTGTTTGTCAATGAATTTATTTTTTGCCTGTGTTTCCTCAGTAAGCTCTTCTATAGTTTGTTCAAGTATACTGATTTCCTCCTCTAGTTCTTTTGGTTTCGCACAGCAAATGATTTTGTGGTCTTTTATGAACTTGAAGTTATCCTTATGTTTCATAATACATGATTTATGAAAAACTGTTAAGCAGTTTTCACAGATTAGGTATGCTGGTATTGATCGTGATTTGCAGCAGCCAAAATTTGCCATTTTATTTTCTTTGATTTGTTGATGATAGTTTCTTTGCCCCCAGGAATTGTAGGAGATCTTGCAACGCCGCTTTTCAGAAAGGTCGGTGTGCGAGGAGATTCCAGAGGTACAAAGTCCCTCTTCGATTGTTTTAGTGGGGTTAACAGGTTGTTTTCTTCTTGAAACTTGGGCAAATTCAAAAGTACTCACTCTGATTTGGTACAGGTATATTGGGAACCGATATTAGCACTTATATATAATTTAAAAATAGATATGATTGAAGAAATACTGGTATAAAGACTAATGAGACTTTTCGTGGCACGTTGCAACGTTGCCAAGGATCTGCTATTGATGATGGTTGCTGTTCGAGAAATGTTTCGAAAAAAAGACATACATATCAAGTTCTGCCCAGGCACTAAATGATTCTTCTAATATCTGCTATGAGTACTAATATTTTGAAAACTTTCTATTTCTTGATCGGCCAGGTTTTCTGCAGCCAGCTCTCAGCCTGTACCTACCAGGGTCATACCATAAATAGTACGTGCTTTTGACATATATTTGATCCCTTCTAGGCAATGTCCCCATGTTCCATGTCATAAAATTCAACGTATTGTCTGCAGAGAAATATTTTTCTATCAAATACTGAGGTTGCTATTAAAAAAAATGTCGATGACGTCATAACGGGCACAATTATGACGTCTTTCAAAAGACAAAGGTCAAAACGTGCACGTTCAAATATTAAAATTGACTTGTACAAACGATTTTTTCCTTCTGGCCATGTGAAAACTTCAGCGAATTCATTCCCATCTTGAAGTGCTCACTGTATATTGCTTTCCAAGGATATGTTTGATTTTTCCACAAACAAATTAAAAATTGTCGATGCTTCCCATCATTCAGTTTTCAGTGAAACTCAATTGGATATATTGTACCAAATCGACACCAAATGTACCGGATTATTCACTATACATTACCCACCCCTTATCATCGTTATTATTGGATATAGAAAAAAAGTTAAATGTAAAGTTTTGTGGTTAGGACTGAATTATGATGAAATGTTAACAAAATGCATAAAGATTCCAGAGGATGAAATTTTTTTTTTTCAAATGGGATATCCTGAATATTATTGAATTATTGAATTATTGGACTTTTTTTCCTGATTTCAAAAATATACCATATACCCCTATCTTATACCGCTTTTGAGTTATTGAACGTCGAATGAATAAGTTAGACTAGTTGTTACTGTGAATACCTAAGCCTATGGAAGTTAACATTTTTAAAGTAAGCTAGAAAAATGACAACTGTTTTCTCAGTGACATTTCTTCAATGGAATAATCAAAATGGTTCACAGTGAGGAAGAAAAAGTTCCAATATATACTTATTATATACAAAACAACAAAAATAAACGGACAGCAAACAGTGCATATGGGGTGTTGTATCCAAATCGCCCAACACCGTTAGGAAATACATTCAAAAATATTTACCAAAAGTCGAATCTTACCTTCAGTTTCATTAGAAAAAAGCGTGTAGTTCAAGAAAACCAGGAAGACCAGCTAGATATATTGCTCCATTTCGGAAAAAAAGCTACCCATAATAATTCGCGACTTGACTTCTTTGAAACATTTTTTTTTTTGAAACATTGTATTATTTTTTTGGAAATTCCGAATGTAGTTTATGAATTTTTTAACCGATCAATTAGAAAAAAGTTTATCCGAAATTCAAGGTACCTACTTTTGAAAAGAACAACTACAAACCATATACAATTTTACCTGTACAAGTTTTAACAGACACTCATAAGAGAAAAGGGTTGCAATTTTGCCATCAGATCATTCAAAATTTGAATGAAGATTCCGATTATTTAACAAAAACTATCATGGACTGATGAGTCATCCTTTACCACGGCAGGAGTTTCCAATAGAAAACATCGAAGGTCGTGGGAAAAATAAGATAACAGAAAATGATTGGTAAAACAAATAAAGAAAACAGAAAGAAAAACTGTTAGTGTTTGCGCGGAATTTTTTGAAATAAAATTGTTTGCCGTATATTTTATATATTAACAGGAGCTACCTATCAAGAAATACTCATCCCAGAAATGAAAAATATTCTTTCACAGGATTTTTCGGAAGCCGAGCTGGCCAGTATGATTTTGATGTAAGATGGGACACCTCCCTATAGTGTCTTACCCATTCAAGAACATTTGAATAATGTATTCCCAATATAGATAGATAATAATGGATGTATTGAATGGCCACCTAACAGTCCGGACTTGACCCCTATGGATGAATTTCTCTGGGGATTCCTCAAAGACATTGTTGATGATTATAATTATAATATTCAATTCATTAAAGGCACGAATCGACTCGAAATAGAGAATCTGAATGTCAATGATGAAGCAATTTCGAATGCATATGCATATGAGACGTTATGAATCATGCATTGAAAATAATGGTGGACTCATTGAACATTTTTTATGAGTTATCATGTTATTCAAATTTCCTAAATGAATCTTTGTTATCTATTTTTGTATAAATATTTTGGACTTTTTCTTCCTCACAGTAAACCATTTTGATTATTCCATTGAAAAAATGCCACTCAACAAACGTAATAACGTTGTCATTTTCATAGCTTCCTCAAACATTTTTTTTATTGTATAGGTATTTTCAGTAACAACTAGTCAAAGTTATTCGACGTTGAATAACTCGAAAACGGTATAAGATGGGGTAATATATATGTTAGTACTCACGGAATATATTTTTGAAATCAGGAAAAAAGATAATTCCAAGAATTCAATAATATACAGGATATCCCATGTAATTTTTAATCTCCTGAAATCTGCACGCTACTGTATTTTTGATAGCATTTTATCAAAATTCAGTCATAACCACACAACTGCAAATAATGTTTATGAAATTCAAATAATTTTCTTATTTCTAACGTGAACTGAAATTGGCCAATCGGATATGGATTCTGCTAGCACTTTTGCGACCTTGAAATTCTCCTCAGTAATCCAAATGTATTCTTAGTAACCGTTCAGAGAGGGTGTGTTCCGTAATAATAATAAATTAAACAACAGATTTTGAGCTTTGCAACGAAATATTATGAACTTTATCAAGCTCTCATTACGAATGAGAATACTCATGTGGATTGATATCCTAACTAACGCGACTGAACCATATTTAAAATATCAAGCTTCCTCACCTATACAAATATCATTCATAAAAATTTCTTGTTGAAACGTACTAAAACAAGTCGAAAGATAATATTCAACACGAGTCGAGAATGAAAATCTCGACCCTCTCTGACAAAAACCCAGAACAAAATGGCTCCTTTTTTCTGAAAAACCTCTTCCAGACCTCAGTGGTGTTTCGCGCTCGAAATTATAAACGGAATCCATCGAAGGTTATAGTCTCAGGGCATAGCGTATGAATCGAAATCCTATTCTGATATAGGACAAGCAATTGAGAAGGTAATTCATGAAATTTTTCTGAATATGTGTAGTATTCTCATTCATTTGGATGTGCATAACGGTTTTCCCATTTTGCTAGACGATTGCTAGAAAAACCCAAGGAACTTCTTGCAATACCGTATCTACCGAATATCCTAATTAATTCCGTATTGTTATCATGTACTATGAAGGAATGGAGGAAATATTTCGGAATAATCATATTTCATTCAAATTAATTTTCAAATAGCTTCAATTTATATTTCAATGTCTTTCTGCAACTAGCACTAACATCTCAGGAGCAATATTCCTTTTGGTTTATACTCGGCTGAGTATAACAGGAAAACCATGAATATCCCAGATTATAATAACTCAGAAGGACGTCTGCTTATGACCATTTGAAAGAAACAAATATATAGTTATTTATATGTGAACTGTCTTCGGTGGATTTGAAAATAGATGATTCCAAACTATCTCTTCATTCTAACATCTGTTCTGTTACATATCTTGTGTTACTCTAGAGAAATATTTTGATGTTGATGAAATTTTTCATTCCACAAAATTTCGTGAAGTTGAAACTTCCAAAAATTTCTTCTTTAATGCAAAATTTCAACAAGATCAAAATATTCCTCTAGAGTAACACAAGAGATGAATGTTTGGAATATTTCAAGCTCAACAGTGTAAAGAATCTGTCAAGTTTGTGTGACGGAAACTATTCGGGGTGGAATGGAAAATATAATTTTGGAGAAATATCTCCCATGGAAGTATTTGTTAAACACAATGTTCTGGAGTCGTTACAGGATTAGTCGAAATAGCATCACTAAATGTTTTTCGCCGAATTGGGTTTACAAAACCACGATACGTATTTTGCTATACAACAGCTCAGGTAGAGAGAATACTTACTCAACAATCACGATGTTCTATGTTAAATAGGCAGAGGAGTTAATTTTGGGTATAAATGGCATTGAGAATGTTGAGGATATTCCAAACAGGTGAATGGGAATTGAGTGGAACAGATAGTGTATCAATTACCTGTTTGATCTTCAGTAAAACAAATTCATCAAAAGAGAAATATTCAAATTGTTCTGGTCATCAAGCAAATGTCATGAATTTTGCATATATTGATTTCCAAATTGCAGTCTTCAACCTTTCTTTTCTATATGTGATGTTTCAAACTCGTAAGTCAATAAAGTCAATGAAGAGATGAGTAGCTGTAGTTGGAATTGGTTTACCATCGACGAAAAAGTTCCTGTGTTCCGATATCCGTTCTTGGTATATTCTGCCTGTTTGGCCCATATTCAAACTTCCTCAAAAACCACGTGATATTCTTTCATTAACCCCAAATTTTTTACACTACTCATCCTTATGGTTTTGTATGTAGTACTGATATTGTTTTGACGTAAAAAGCAGATATTGTTTCAGTAGAAGGGCCGATATGTGTGATAACTTCGATTCTGTCTTCCATTCTGAGTGGAAAACACTCCTTTCAGAGCTTTCCTATCCATCAGTTTTGAAATATTTTGAATTGCAATCTGTTCAATTATATTCAATTCTCTCACCGATCCATCTGCAAGTAAACTAGATAGGAGAATGCATAGATAGAGAGGCTTGCTATAGGATGGAAGTTCGAATTTCGGAACCAAACTCAATCAAAAACTCTGGTGATATTCGAGGGTACATCAAGTGGTTTGCCTTTTTTTATTTTGAAGCATTCCATACATGTGTCGCGTAGACGAAAACTTCTCCTGTAGGCCTATGGTAGCAAAAAACATATTTCCTTTCCCTGTTGTATCCAAATCAGGAGGAATATGTCGGAACATTCATTGGCGGAACTTTGGTTCAGGCAGCCGGTTATGAAAGGAGTAATAAAGATCATCCTATGAATCCAGCGTAGTATTTTTTTCTCAGCATTTTGCCTAGAGGGTTGGCTTTTCCTTCTGGAGAAGTGGTATCACCATTCATTGAGTTACTTTTCATTGCTTCTGTTAATGACCAGAATTCCAGAATGAACAACACCCGTTTGAGAAGTCTGTCAATTTCAATCTGATTCTGTCGTTGTGAAACTTGTTGAATCAGTTGATTGCTTCGTTGCATATACGATGTTTTTTCCCCCAAGTACGGATCTTGTCAACAGCGATAGAATGCTATTTGAAAGAGAAACATCAACCAACTACTGAACAATATAGTAATTCGAGAATACATAATCATAGAAAAATTGACACAAATGAAAATTATTGATTGTTTCAAGATGATTTTCCTCAAATATATCCGAAAGTAAGTTAGGAATCTGGTAATATCAAGAATTATTTCAATCTCTGTCAGACATTTGAGTAGCAATAGTACCCACACGTGAATTTCTTGATGCCTTGAAAGCGCATCGGTTTCAATTGAAATTCTTGAAAAAATATGTAGCATGGTTTCTCTTCTAGATACTTCTAATTTCTTGTTTTTGTCAGAAATTTTTATAAAAAAAATTAACGTACCCTTTCATTATTTCTGTTCGATCCTTCAAATGTAGGGCCCCAAAAATGATGAATTAATGAACGGTACATAATAAATCTTATCAAATTTGCAACAAATCATTGCACATGTTTCAGATGTTGAGAATATCAAGCGATCAGCGGAATAACAAAAGCAGCCACGTTCGTTGTTCAGCACAGACTGGAATTATTTTATAAGGATTCATTATGACACGACAATATATCGATATCACAGACATATGTAAAGAAAGTAGCAATAACAAAAAACAACAGATGGCGTGTGATGGATCTCACCTCAACCAGAAATTCGCTACCTATGAGAAATCCTATTGCGCAATAATATCCATGAATTATGGATGAACAAATGTTAGACCGACCACCCGCCGTGACTAAATAACCCTAAAACTAAGAAGCATTCGCGGGAAACATTCGCCCTCTGACCATGGCTTGGGTAACATGTGGCGTTCCCAGGTCGGAGGTCAAGTTGTTGATCTCTTTAGTTTTTTTTTAGGCTTACATAGGACTCTGTCCTCAGCCTTTACTTATATGTAATAATAAATAAAAAAAAAAAGTTGATGTGAATTGTGAATGTCCGCCGTTAAGAACGTGCAGTGGAAAATGTTATGAATTTTGTGAAGTTTAATAAACAACTAGTGTATAAACTAGTCACTTTCCTCTCTACGCTGGTAACCAATCCAGATGCCAACGGATTTGTCGGAGAAAGGGGCACACAGGGGTGTGATATTTTGCCTAGAGCAGGACCCATCGCATCTCCATGACTTGCAATTGGACGGAATGCGCCTATAGGAAGCAAAGTCCAATAATTTAATGAGAGAGAGATATTCGCGAAAAACAAGCAATTGATGATGAAGCGATACCTTGAGTTCAGATGAATTTGCCGCCTGATAACTGATGATTTCATCTTATATCCAGAACCAATGAACCTATGAACCAGCAGAATTTGGCATCAAAAAAACAGTGAACAAGCTTTTCATATAGAAGGACCGGAAATATATAAGAAGAGTCATTCAGAATTCAGACTCTTGGTTCACTCTTAGTCAAGTAACCCACAAGTATAGTCAATATAGTGTAATCTACGAGTGCCTCGGTAACCGCAAATATTGACACAGTGGAATTAACGTTCGAGAAAATGTGTAGTCAACAAAAGTCGAGTGAAAAGTATTCAGCTTCGAAGATAAAATAGTCCAGAGAAACCCATATCTAGAAAGTTAGCCTAACAACTCTATGGAAGTACTGAACCGTAAGTCGTTTACAGACAGACAAACAGAACATTGTTCGACATAGTAATCATGTATCAAAAGCCCGAGAAACAGCGGGGATTATTGAGTGAACCATTTTCAACCCAAATACGGAGTAGAGATAGGACATAATAGGTTATCAAAAATATAATTCAATTGAGTTTGAAGTATTGTTCACCTGGTGGTTGGTACTGAGTGAATTCTAGTATATGTAATTTGCACTGAATGATTCATAGCATATATATTTGAAGAATATGTCTTTGGCGATTAGACCAAGTTGATATGGGTGTGTAAACAGGATAACGTTCATAGCTTTTGGAGTGTGACCGATATTTAGAAATATAACGGGTAGCTCATGATAGCCAAATGTACTTAGTGGCATTTACTATTATTAATTTCAATAAACCTATATATTCCACTGATGTGTTTATATGTGTGACTCTTCGAAATAACCTAGGATGTGTGCTCAGAAACTGAGGAGACCTCACGTACCCCCGTTCTATTCTCGCCTCTTCTGTGACTTAACGATAGTCTTAGCCGCTCAAGACTATTGAACGAACGCATAATTATATCATCAAAACAGGTGAAAGTGTGAGTTGCTACTGTGATTATATAGGTCTATCGGTGCCTTAGAGGAAACTGAGGTAATTGGTAGAGTGGGAAAAGAGTAGACATCACAGGCGCTACAGCCACCATAACATAATTTGAGCTCTATGAATTAGCAGAAATTTATTGCTTCATGAAAGCGTCGGCGTGAAGAAAAACAACAAATTATAACTGAAATATATTTTTTTTCGAGTAATTACTCGTTTTTCATTATTGAACGAATATCCCATATTGATGGTTTCCATATACTGAGTGGAAGCAATATATGGTGATTTTCCATCATCTATTCATCACCGAAGATTAAAATTTCAAATTCGGAAGTGTTATATATAAACATTTTCCATTTGATTTCAGAAAGAGTATTCCATGTATATATTTCATAGCGCTATCATATGTGAAATGATGAGTCAACAGGGTTACCAGTGGCTTATCAGTTTGATGAGAATTTTATCAATATCTGAGCCAAGCAACATCGAGCGCGTTTAGTACTTGGATGGCTGATTACCTGGCAAGGAAGTTGCGCGTCAAAATGCTCCAACAGCTGTATTGTGGTAGTATATTCGCAGCTGCGTCCTATCGATGAGCAGGAGATAAGACGATAGATATATTCGTAGGGGACGTTAAGATGGCGGTCCCATGTTCATAGATGTTGAGCTCATTGAAGAACCTTACCTTTGGAGCAACAGAGGGTTCGGCAAAATTTCTGGTTGGGGAGAGTGTGCTCACTGGCGTAGGTGTCTAGTCCTGGTCGCATAAATAGGCCTACAACGGATGAAGCAAAAAAAATATAGTCAACACGAGAATCAGTGAAGAATACTCAACCATGCGATACGAAAATTTCAAAATCAATGGAAACTATAGAGATATGTTGAACATGATTTCATGTTATCTCAATGTGATAGTGATACAATAAATCAAATACAGTCATAATATATTTTTATTTTCATGAATTGTAAAAATCTTCACCTCCTTCTTGAACCTCAGTTCCAAATCACAATAATTTTGTACAATAATAAATAATAGTTTAAAAACCATCTAAAAAAACCCTGGAAAAATACCAGACTAAAAAAAGGAAAAAAAAAAAAAATATAAAAAAAATCGTGGGGTGCATGGTATCGCTTTGGCCAACAACTACCTGTGATCTGAGACATTCCTCACTTTACTGCCCCAGGTGTGTAATGTACTATAAAATTATTGATACCATGCACCCCACGATTTTTTTTTAAATAAAATACATTGTATTCTTATTTTCCATTTTTTTAGTCTGGTTCTCTATAAAAGCGTGTTTTTCAGTTTTTCCAACTGTTATTCATTTCCTACTTTTAAGTGTGGTTTATTTATAAAAACGTGTATTTTTTTATTTTTTTTAACAATCATTTCTATAATTTTTTTGCAAATAAAGAAATGGAATAATTTTATCAAATTAGGTAATCATAATCTCCGACCCCAAAAAACCCCCACATACCAATTTTGAATAGAATCAGATCATAATCACAAAACTCGGCCGCCATTTTAAAGCCGCCATCTTGAATTTTACAATTTTCACAGAAGAATCATAGTATTCGACCCCAAAAACTTCCACATACCAATTTTGAATAGATTCAGACCATAACCACAAACTCGGTCGCCATTTTGAAGCCGCCATCCTGAATTTTTCAATTTCCACAAAAGAATCATAATAATCGACC
This sequence comes from Gonioctena quinquepunctata, assembly GCA_018342105.1. Taxonomy (NCBI): domain Eukaryota; kingdom Metazoa; phylum Arthropoda; class Insecta; order Coleoptera; family Chrysomelidae; genus Gonioctena; species Gonioctena quinquepunctata. The sequence goes on from JAFIRS010001014.1 coordinate 438,362, forward strand.
CCGAAAACCCCCACATACCAATTTTGAATAAAATCACACCATTATCACAAAACTCGTCAACCATTTTGGAGCCGCCATCTTGTTTTTTTTCAATTTTGACAAAATAATCCTGATATCCGACCATGAAAATCCTTAGATACCAATTTTGAAGCAAATCGGACGAGAATCATAGAACTCGTAGGCCATATTGGAGCCGCCATTTCGTTTTTTTTTCAAACAGAAAATTCTTAATGCATTGTCACCGGAATTATGTACACCTGCCAAATTTCAAATCATTCGTACCTCTGGAAGTGGGTCAAAAGGAATCGGTTACAAACAAACATACAAGTGAAGATAATATAAAGCGTGTAAAAAAAAAACTTGGAATCCTCGAATAGTTGTGTGAATCAGTATATTTCGACTCAATCTTTTGTTGCTATGTATCTGTCGAATTTCGCTATTGTTATTTCATTTACTCAAGCATGTTTCAATGACAATATGTCACTCCAAAATTCAGAAAGTGTTTCTGAAAAACTCTAAACTGAACTATACTGCTCAATGGAACCGCAAATTGGTAGAAGTTGTCACAGATTTTTCAGTTTTCAATTATGTATCTGAAAAATATATAAAGAGTTCAGAAAAATATTCAATCCTTGCATGACATGCATATAACGAATGGAAAACATTACGATCAAATCCATGCGTAAAAAACAGCCATCTGGTTCCTTTTAGTAGATTTCGAAAAAAACACTGAAAGTGCCCACTTAATAATATAATTTTTATAAATCATCATTGCTCAATAATTGTTACTGTTTTTTGGGACACTAACTCAAGGAATCCCTATTTGCTTTTAGATCACTCCTTAGATTAACTTGAATGGAATTATCCAGGAGGAAGTAACCAGTTTTCTTCTCCATTTTGCCGGAAGATCTCTATTTCCATATGATTTTTTTTCAAAGCTTTTATTTACTTTCACCTGTTCCGATATGTGTAATAAAATCTCACAAGTTAAATTTGACCCACTTCTAGTTATTTGAGTAACGTAAAATATGTCAGGTGTTCATAGTTCCCGTAACAATGCATTATGGGATTTATGTTAGAAAGAAAAACAAAATGGCAGCTCCAAGATGGCAGACGAGATTTGTGTTTATGGTCCGAATCGATTAAAAATTGATATGAGGGGGTTGTCGGGGTGGAAGATTATGAATTTTTCATAAAATTCATAATATCATAGTGGCGGCCGGCTACAAAGATGGCGGACAATCTTTGTGATTATGGTCCTTCAAAATTAGTATATGGTGGTTTTCGGGGCTCCAATATGGCGGAAGAGTTCAGTAATTTTTGTCCGGGTCCATTCAAAATTGGTATGTGAGGATTTTTGGGGTTGTAGATTATGATTTTATTGTCAAAATTAATGAATTCCAGAAGGCGGCTTCAAGATGGTGGACAAATTTTGTGATGATGAACCGTTTCTATTTGAAATTGGTTTGTTAGGGTTTTTGGGGTCGGAGATTATGAATTAAGTTGAATATCATTGTTTTATGTCCAATTTCATGAATTGAGGATGACAACTTCCCGATGGCGGACGAGTTAATCTTCAGATGGTCTCCTCAATGAAAAACTAGATAGCTCAGAACTTACAGGAAAAAGGCCTTATAATAACGATGCATTAACAAAAATGCATAGATAAAGGCGTACATACTGAAAAGCGTGAAATAAAATGATTAATAAAGATAAGCTTTTGTTCAATTGCGCTGAAAAGTAAAAAATAATAGCTTCGGATGTGTAGAGTAGATTGTTCCGTGAGTTGTAGATTCAAAAGCTTATCGCTTTTGTATTCAAACTGAAAACTTTGCGCGACGAGCTTTTGAATCTATAACCCAACCTAACCTACATCAAACATTCAAAGTAATTATTTTCTACTTTTTAGCACATTTATATATAAAAACTGGTTTTCAAAGAAGTTTTTTATAAATTATTTATTTTTTCTCATTCCGATTGATGTCCGTCACAATTAACTGTTAGATCGTTTAGACAGATCATGATACCAGATATTTATTCAAAATATCGATGGTGTGGAATCAAATTGTTCGTAACAAGTTCCCCATTTTAGATATGGTGATGAGTCACCTTTGTTCTATTTGAAAAAGTTGGATAAACATAATAATTACGATTCTGTAAACATTGAATGAACCAGTAGAACAAATGGAAAGTAAAACTCGATGGAAACTATTTTTAACCGACGAAATAAAAAAGGATGAGGTTTTCTAGTCGACGCGTATATTTTTGTTTGTATGACCACGCATAACTTTCCACAGAGTAGTTCGATGTTGATAATTTTTTTTCATTGGATAGGGCGTACTTCGAAATTGGTCATATTTGAATTTGAAAAGGAAAATATCCCCCTAAGGGTAGCGAAATGGAGGATATTTATCGTTCACCCTCTGACTTTCGATTCGTTAACCGATTCTATCAGGCATTACTTTGCACTGGGTTGTCCGATTTGGATTTTTTTTTTATTAGATAGTGTATACCTCATAGTTGATTATATTTGAATTTGAGATGAAATAATTCAACCCTATGGGTAGGAAAATAGGGAATGGTTGATTTTTTACTTGTGAACATTGGCACACATATGCAGTTGACATTGACAGATTGCTATTGTCTTTATTTTTGTCCTCCTACATCAGTCACAATAATAACATTCTATGGAAGGATGGAATTATATACAAATTGATGAAATGAACTAACCAGAACTATGAAAAATTATTAATATTATATAACAATAAATAATTGAAGTAGATAATCATATTATTCAACTGTCAATAGTTGAAGTAAGGTGGGTAAGTAAGTATCTTGGAAGTAATCAAAAATTGAAAAGGTAGTGAAAAGTAGATTTCAAGCACAAAATATTGGAAAAAAAAACTTTTTAACAAAAAATTAAACCGACGAAAAACGGAATCGAAAAGCAAAAAATAAAATAAATCTTTTCATTCTTAATGACTGAGCTCCTGAACTAATGTGAGTAACTAATTTTTAGTCGGCGCCAAACAAACAATCAACGAAGAACATTCAATTACTCCTAATAAAATATCAAAATGTTACCGCGCATCTCGATGCCATCAATTTACGCCTTACCTAATTCATTTTCTTGTATGTTTGGCGCCGACTCAAAATACTTACTCACATCAGCTCAGAAGCTTAGTTATTAAGACTAAAAAGGTTGATTTAATTTTTACACGCTTTATATTAGCTTCACTTGTATGTTTGTTTGTTTGTAACCGACTCCTTTGGGCGCGATTTTGACCCACTTCCAGACGTCCGAATGATTTGAAATTTGGCAGGTGTACATGATTCCGGTAACAATGCATTAAGAAATTTTTGTGTGAAGAAAAAACAGAATGGTGGCTTCAATATGGCGTACGAGTTTTGTGATTATGGTCCGATTCTATTCAATATTGGTATGTGGGGATTTTTGGGGTCGAATATTATGATTCTTTTGTAAAAATTGGAAAATTCGAGATGACGGCTTCAAAATGGCGGCCGAGTTTTGTGATTATGGTCTGATTCTATTTAAAATTGGTATGTGGGGGTTTGTGGCGTCGAATATTATGATTCTTCTGTGAAAATGGAAAATTCAAGATGGCGGTTCTAAAATGGCGGCTGAGTGTTGTGATCATGGTCAGATTCTATTCAAAATTGCTATGTGGGGTTTTTGAGGTCGAAATTAATTTTTGTATAAATTGGATTGTTTGGGGGATTGGGGTGAAATTTTGAAAAATTAAAATGGCGGCTTTGATATGGCGGCCGAAATTTGTGATTATGGTCTGATTCTATTCAACATTGGTATGGGGGTTTTTGGGGTCGGAGATTATGGTTAGGTTAGGTTAGGTTAGGTTAGGTTAGGTTAGGTTGGGTTAATTTGATAAGATTATTCCATTTTTTTATTTGCAAAAAAAATAATAAAAAAACACGCGTTTATGAATAAACCACACTAAAAAGTAGGAAATAAATAATAGTTTAAAAAAACTAAAAAACACGCTTTTATAGAAAACCAGACTAAAAAAATAGAAAATCAGAAAAAAAATTATATTATTTTGAAAAAAGCGTGGGGTGCATGGTATCAATAATTATAAAGTACAATTCACACCGAGGCGATACCATGCATCCCACGCTTTTTTCAAAATAAAATAATTTTTTTTCTGATTTTCAATTTTTTCAGTCTGGTTTTCTATAAAAGCGTGTTTTTTAGTTTTTCAAACTATTATTTATTTGCTTTTCAGTTCCGTTTTTTGTCGGTTTAATTTTTTGTTATTCCCTGGCAACTTGATCCAAAATCAATCGTTTTGACTCATTCATGACACTCTAGATTAAAAATTGTGAGTAGAAAATTTCAGGATGTGAATTCCTATTTAAATAAGTGGAAATATACTGGGTGTCCCATTAAAAATAAGAAAGTAAGGGTTATTTTCGGTCAAACCTGGAGTGATAAGGAACAATTGAATACGTCAGGAAATGCTTATTCATACTCCACCTACACACCAAATTCCATTTGTTTATCTGTTGAAACAAAGAAGTTATAGCGGTAAGCCACTTCGAGAAACACCCGGAATTGGAGAAAACATAAGATATCTGATGAAATTCCTAAAGATCCCACTTTCTTCTTCTCAAGCAGCAGCACATATAAATCATATGACTATTAGTCATCACTTCCAAATGTGAATTTTTTTCTGACATAATTTCACTATTTTATCATCATATCATGAAGTTTTTCATTCCATTCATCATTCACAGTTGTATCGTGTCGCCCAAATAAACCGAATAGTGTGATAAATTATTAGGAGGCAAGTCCGTTTGTACTGGTCAATGATATGAAATTCCCGTGTGTCCGAAAGCTTTTAGCAAAGCGGACAGAGGACTTAATGTATTTTTAACATGCACTCAGTTTCGTGTTCTTCCTGAAGCCCGCCCACTGTACCCGTTGAAAACTTCATGGAATTCGGTATAACGCCGGAGTGTTTTTATCTACTCGGTAGAATCTTGAAGTTTCCAAGAGATAAGCTAGTAAACATCGGTTTGTGGATTGCAGGTTCGAAAAAACTTGTTTTTGGATATTTTCCAGAAAACTATTTTCAAAATTCACATTGCAAACATCACCTCTTCACGACTTGCAGGAAATAATGGTATATCTTCACCAATATCTTTAGTTCAGAAGTTATAGTATATCTATTCTCAATTGGATGAGGATGAGGTTCATCATCCACCCCTGATAAAACATAATAGGATTTGCGCTCTGATCGAAAATTCCGACCATGGGTGAAGATTTTTTCTTTCACTTCAAATATAACTTTGCCTATTTTTGTTTAAATTTTTTCTCAAAGTCAGTTGAATGTGCCGAAAAAATCATAATGGAACCAAACTAATTTGTTTCATGATTTCCCATCAAATTCTTTTTTTTTCAGGCTTGCGACCGGCAGATGTTATCACTTAATTATAAAAATTATCAGGAAAGTGTATAATGAAAAATAATAGCATCGCTACATGAAAATCACAAAGTTGACAACCAGGATTCATCACAAACATTATTATATATAGAAAAACCAAACCTAAGTAAATTAAATCCAAATTAGGTATGCAATTATGAAGAAAAATAAAAGATGACAAATACGTTAATATTTAGTTATAAAAATTTTCTCAAAAACTTTTTGAACTGATTACATTTCCTAATAGCCACAGGTAGTTTATCAAGCCCAGTTATTGATTTCTATCAAATAGTCTCAAAATCTAATTGTACGAAGTGTTAGGGTTGAATATCTTAATAGGAGTAACTCATTGTTCAACTGACTCATTCTAATCCTCTTACGCTGATATACAATCAAGATAAATTTAAATAACTCTCCCAATGATTGAGAATTAGGAAAAAATTATCATTCCGTTAAAGCCGGCCTGATTCTGCGACTACGCTTAATACTTCCCCCAGCCGGAAAATTTGCCGAATCCTCTATTGTTTCAGAAGTAGGGTTCTTCAACGAACTCAACATCCATGAACTTGGGAGCGCCATCTTAACGTCCCCTCTGAAGGACGGCATATTTATCGTCCTATCAGTGAGCACGACATATGACGATAAATATGCCGTCCTTTGACCTGCAGGCCTGAATTTTTTCACTACGTTACTGTTACTCGGGGCACTTTTAACGCCCACCTTCCTTAGCAGGTGGTCAACCAACCAATTACTAGCCGCGCCCGGCTCGACTTCAGACCTTGATATGGTTTATCAATTCGTTAATTACTCGTCTAAACTTATGATCGTCTGTAATGGGGATTATAAAAACATATTTCAGAAGAACAAGATTATTAACGGATTCAGATGGGATTTTTACTTATAACATCATTGGCAGGTATATCGGGTGATAAGAAGAAACGGTCCAAAAGTTAAAAATAATTATATTTTTTTCTTCAAAGTTTTTGGAGTTTTGTGCACGTAATGTGATTGCAGGAGTGAAAGAATTTCGTGCAAAATTATTTTTATTTTGAAAATTGTAGCAGATCGCTTTCGGGTAGATACTAATCATCTCCGGTGCTAACTTGCAAGTAAGTAATACCTACATAAATTTTATACGAAATATTTTTGAAAATTTGAATGATGGGCTTGCTTGCAGAACGTATTCTGTAGGCTTTGATCACCCTTCGGGGGGCAAACGGAATTGTCTCACTCGAAGTGATACCACGAGTACCCAATACTTTCACAACTTTTTCTTTCACTTTTCGATGCACGTGGAACGGCTGAACAAAAGCTAACATTTACCTGACTTACTGCCCGCGTGGTCGACGTCCATCTCCCACGACACCAGGAAGTCGAATCCCCAATTTGAATGATGAAGATTCTGAGGTAACTTACACGTCAGGTTTCACAAGAAGTCCATCAGAACTGTTTCTAGTGTATATAAAATAAGTGAGAACATTAAGTGCAGATAGCATGGTAAGATATTTCTTAAAATAACACTTATGTGTTAAAAGTTGGTGTAATCAATACTTAAAATGTTAATCCAAATGGTTTCGTGGAAGTCAATGTTGAATTGGAGAGGAAATGGATGTTGACATTGACAGGAGTGACACATGGCTTGGAATGTTAGAAAAAGATAGGCCAGAGAGTGGCAAACGCAGATGGCGTTATATTCCTTTCTGTAGTGAAGTAGAGTGAATCTAGAGTGAAAAAAGTGTTCTCAGAGTAGGAGTTGGCTAGGAACAGAATGCTGCGGTGTTTCTGAAGTTAATCATCATAGAGAAATTCATGTGTTCATTGTTTCTTCATTCTTTGTTGTTGTGAAGGTCCTCAATGAAATCTTACTTGGTGTTGTTCTTGTATCTAACTTTATGTAGAATATTCGAATTTCTATTCGGGCTGAAATTAGGTCTATTGATTCTGTGATGAAGATCAAAGACTGATTTTTCGTTTTCGTCCAGGAGTTTCGGTTATTCGAACTTTCGAAGGTCTACAACAAGTCCTACCGATGTATGTCGCTGTACAATATTCGCAGTTTAGTTTGTAAATACTACTTTTAGAAAGTATATCAAATTCATCTTTATTGTCACCAAGATGTCCAGATGAGTTGCTCGTTGTTCTGAAGGCTACTTTGACATTTTCCTTAAGCCTTGGTTTTCTCCAAAAGTCGCCGTTTGTTTAGTCGCCGGTCGCTTGACCGCTCCGGGAGCAGAGCAACGAATTTGACGGTGAAACAAATGGTTTTGCGCTGTGACAAGTATCTTTCTTTGTATTTTTTCCACAGCAGATTGAAAAAATGTCTTTAGTTATGATATGTATGTGATAGTTTGTACTTGTCAGTAATAACAACACTAATTACATTTTATTTTTCATTGAGAAACTGAAGATATGGGTTTGATAGATGATGATCAACTGGTGCAAAACATATTCAAGTTCCCAGTACTGTATGATCCAAAAAACTTCATATTGAGTTATATACGGAGATATATAATGACGACTGGCGATTCCGAGGAAACCAGGAACCTTTCATGAGGCTGGGAAAATCGCTGGTCCAATCAATCTACATTATCAACGCAATCATAAAGTGGCAACGCTACCCAGATTGTTTGAAGAAAGCTGTCATCCCACTATTAAAGTCGGGGAAAGACAAGCATAGCGTAGAAAGCTACAGGCCAATCTCGCTCCTCAGCGTGGTGGCCAAGGTGGTGGACAAGATCCTCCTGAATCGTGTGGCGGAATTCGAAGAAGAGCGGAAAGTTATCACGCCAGAACAATTCGGGTTCAGGAGAGGTCATTCAACGACCTCGCAAGTAGCTCGAGTTGTCCACGGGGTGAAGGTAGCCTTCAACGTAGACCTCAACACGGCTATGGTCCTGTTGGACACGCAAAAAGCATTTGATACCGTCTGGATAGAAGGGTTGATCAGTAAAATGTCGGAGGCACGCATGCCTTTTTACCTCATTAAAATCCTAGAGTCGTACCTTACGAGGCGGAATTTCAGGGTGAATGTTAATGGAATCAGCTCGCGGGAACGAACAATTGGAGAGGAGTCCCACAGGGGTCTTCGCTGTCACCGGTCTTGTACTCATTATATACCCATGACTTTCCGACCTTCGCTCAAACGAGTACGGCTATGTTCGCGGATGATACCGCGATCTATGCTCACTCGTTTCACAGCGAAGTGGCTGCCAGACAGCTCCAGATTCATCTGGATCGGTTGGTCATACCATATATGAGGAATAACAAGAACTAACGTGAAAATCCTTGGGAAGTTAAGGGTTGAGAATAACAGAGTGACAGAGAAGCCCACAGTGAGATAACTGGGAGTGGAATTGGACACGCGTATGAATTTGCAAAAGCACATAGCGCTGGCGTTGCAGAGGGGGGCAGCCGCAATTAGGCGAACCTACTCCCTCATTGCACGCAACTCCAGCCTATCGCTAGACAACAAAACCAGAATGTATAAACAAATCATAAGACCGGCGAAAACATACGCCTGTCCAATATTCTGCAGTGTATCCGAAACTCAAATATCGGGGATGGAGAGGCTGCAGAATGAGGCACTTCGTATTGCAACAAACAGCAGCAGATACATTCGATTGGAAGACTTGCGCGAGCTGGCCAAAGTGGAAAAATATCAGAATACATAAAGAGAATCTCCAATGAATTCTCCAGATATCACATCCCTGGAAGCCCGCTCACGGCAGGCATGACTAACATCATGGCAAATCTCACAAGAAAGCACGGGGTGATCTTCGAGAGCCTCGACTTGTATAACGAAGTTGAAGAACGAAATTAATTAGAATAAAATAGAACGAATGAGTTCCCGAAAATCTAAGTAAATTAGACAACTACACCTACAAGCATACTTAAACTGGGTTTTTCTAGTCTTTTCCCAGATTATCGGCATTGCAAAAAGTATAGGAAATAACCACATAACAAGAATTACCGTAATTAAAATAGCAGAAGTAGGCGCATAAGCACTAGCAAGAGGCGCCCGTAACAAAAAATTGTTGAGAAAGACAGCTAGCTAGTATGTTGCGGAAAAACTGAAGAGCTCACCTGCCAACCCCAGCAGGGGCTGCCACTTCGCCCCCTAGGGAGGGCAAGAAAAGCAGTCTGAAATCCCCATACTAAGAGCCACAATCCCTACCCCCTCTCCCACCCCCCACGCAAAGAAGAGGACCCAGGAAGAGATTGTTTCATGTCTTATTGTTGTACATAGTAGTTAAGGTTTTAATGCATGTGAATTACGAACGAAAATAAATATTTTTGGATTTTTGGATTTGGTGGGGACGTTACGTCCTGGTCGCGTCTACCCGGTCGTAGTCGTCAGCGACTGCGACTTTTGGAGGAAACCAAGGCTTCACAGTTATTGGTTATGCAACCTGCAATTTCATTTGAAATGTGATCGTTCACGAAAGGGAGGGAAATACATTTTATTGGTTCAGTTTTTGAAAAAGCTAAATTCAATTCTATTTTGTTTTAAATTTTCTGAATGAGAGGAGTTAATAAAATTAGGATTGTACCTAGTTGTCATTGAAGGCTATTTGTTTAGGTGTGTTGATCTCAGCTTGGTTATCAACTGTGAAGAGTGATATGTTTATAAGTCTGTGTATATAGCAATTGAAAGCAGCCATTTCATGTTGATGCGGGTGATTTAAAAAGTTAGGTATTACTTGGTCGATCTGTGTTGGTTTCCCAAAAATGCTGAAACTTAAGTTGTTGCAATTTTTGTAAATTAATTAAAAAAATATTTATTATTTTCTTCAATTTCAAGAGTGGATTCAATGTTGGAACATATGGAATTGACTTTGTTCAAGAGAATAAACGCAGTATCTTCTCTACCTTTTAGGGAGACTAGACAATCATCAACGTACCTCCACCAGTTTGAGATTTCAAGAGTGTTGTCAGTGACAATGAACCTGTTTTCTAAATTGTTCATCAAAATATCTGCTGGGAAAGGTGATAAGCAACTTCCCCTAGCGAGGCCTTCTGGTTGCCGATAATATTTGTTATTGAAAACAAAAGATTCTTGTGAAAGACAAAAATTTAGAATAGTAAAAATGTGGGTTGTACAGTCATCATCGATATTAGATGAATTTGAGATTTCACCAACTAAGTGTAGTGCTTCTGATTTTGGGACTGGACTAAGAAGGTTGTATACATCGAAAGATATCATCGTGCAGTTCTCAGCTGATATATCTAAGTTAGTGAGTCTCTATATTAGATCTAGGGTACTACTTACCGAGTATGTGGGTTCGAACCTCGTTAGATCTTTAATAATTTTGTAAGTGAAATAGGTTTAAATTCATACTGATGTGTTGGTGAAGCTTACTACTGGTATCTTTGGAAGTCCCTACAACCTTGCTATGACGGGATTGCTGGAAATTAAAGGGTGGGGAGCAGAATATTCTTCCAAGAAATAATTTTTATGTTGATGTAAGTTTTCGATTTTTTTTAATGAACTTGAAAGTAAAATTTTAAATTCGTGTGCATTTAGAAAAGTTTCAATTTTATCCATGTAATCAATCTTATCAAGGATCACAAAACCATTACCTTCGTCTGCTTTTGAAATGATTGAGTCGTGATCTTTTATTTTGGATTGAATGCTTTTTAGTACAGAGAGATGAGATTTTTGTTGTGATTGTTGGTTTCACGTTTTTGACGTTTAACTTTGTATAATATATTTTGAATATCATTGCGAATAGTCTTTTTTGGTCGTAATCTCCAGTTAAGAACTCTAAGACAACTTTCATTTCAACTCTCAAAGTTTTCTGTCAGAGAAGTCAGATTCAAAGCAAATTCAAGGCCTAGTTTCAACAAGTCATCATCATTGAACACGGTGTCAGAGATATTTTTTGAATGAAAATAATTTTAACGAAATACAAACGTCTTTCACTCATTTTTTGTATCGAAGCATTAATATTGTAACCGTTTTTTTATAGTCGGATGATGTTTTGGTAATTGAGTCTAAGGTGGGCACTACTATACTGGCCTCATCAAATTCCTCTTCTTGTTTTCTCAAGATTCCTTTTGTATTGATGAACAATTAGATTGGGTCTGCCTAAATCTGTCCAAACATTTGTATAATTGTTTTTTATGGAGACTATATTGGATTTTAAATAATTTTGTATTAAAAATAACATTTGGAATTCGGTGAAACTATTCGAAATATGGAACCAATTCATTTTGTTTCTTATTGAAGCTTTCTACTGAAGCAAATGTCTTACATTGGGTATTTTCCATAACTCCAACGTTCATTTCTTTCAAATCCAAAGCCATACCGCAGTTTCACATTCAAGAATAAATCATGAAACAGTTGCTGATTTCTACTGAAGTCCGCTGAAATGGTTTCGTAGCCGTGAAACCGAGGTATGGCTTCATATCAAGAAGATATTTCCGTTGAATGGAAACCCCTTCTCTATGAATTGTGTAAACTTCCCAATGAAACCCAACACATTTGTGATTTCCACATCTGAGAAACCTTTTTCTAAATTGAAATTTCAGTTGCCACAGAAACTCTAATAATAGAAAAAATCATTCTCAAATCAATGAGAATTGATTGGATAATTTTTTTCTGGTTTCAAATATGAAAATATCATATTTTTCTTTTTGCACTAATTGTTACTCATGTTCAAGTGATTCATTGATTTGGAATGAGTGCGGATTTATCATAAAATGGCTTCGATAAACCCTTCGCACTCACTTTTTTGCCTAAAGAAAACTATGTTCTTCCACTTAGCCAATGTACCATTTTTTCTTCTTCCTCATAATTGTCATTTTTGAACAATAAAAAATATCCGAACTTTTGTTACATTTTTGAGAATGTACGAGATATCATCCGAAAACCACATCAAAATATCAAGCAAAAGACATTCACTCCTACTGTTTGATATTCGGTGAAACAAATTCAACAAATAACAATTTTGAATCAATATAAGCAAGTATTCTGACTGTTTGTTTGATATTGATCTCCAAACTTTCTGGAAGAACGAGTTTACAAGCTTTCTTTTCTATATATAACATTTCAAATCCGTTAACCAAATATAGGTACCTGTTATTTTGAACCTATGCGGCCCATTAAATGATAAATATACTTTCATTGGTTGTTGTACAAATTCAAAGCAGATTTTTTCGAGCCATGATGGTGGATGGTACTTTCGACTACTGCACAGAAAATGTCTTGCAGTTGTTCCGTAGTGGTTTACGGTGTGTTATGCTACAAGCGGTCAGCTAAATTTTCGACTAGTTTTCACGCGGGAATAGTTTTCACTCAATTTGGTCTAGTATTTAATCGATACAGGGAAAAATATTCATTTCCGATTTCCTTATATATTATATATTATAATATATATATATATATATATATATATATATATATATATATATATATATATATAATATATATATATATATATATATATATATATATATATATATATATATATATATATATATATATATATATATATATATATATATATATATATATATAATATATATATATATATATATATATATATATATATATATATATATATATATATATATATATATATAAATTATATATATATATATATATATATATATATATATATATATATATATATATATATATATATATATATATATATATATATATATATATAGATATTGGTGGCAAAGCATGATGAGCATGTAAGAAATAATAACACTAAACATGGATTTACCGATTGAACAGGGTATTATTGAGATTGATATTCTGTAGAGAAACCAAAACCGTCGATTCTTCAATATTTCATAACATTGTTATTTAATCAGTTTTTGTGGAATCATAGATTTAATTCAGAGTCGTGTAACTATTTGAGTATAGTAGCTAAGATCATTTCCCTTAGTGGTTACTTTCCTACATACTGAAATCTTGTCCAAACATAACCTCAAATTTTCATAACAAATTTGTGTGGTTATCCAAGATAATAAAAAAATATAATGAATGAGAACATAAATGAAAACATTTTACGAACGGATTTCAGATATTAGAAAACATTTGTTTATGAGTTTTTGAATCATAAGTTTGAGATAATCATGAAAAATATATTAGAATCTTTTCTTTTTTGGGTCGATTAAAAAATAATATGTTGTGAATTATTTTCTGAAATTAATAAATTAAAATTATCTACAAGATAAAAAAAACGAATATACTTGTTTCATATCAATTCGAATAACTTTGGTATGAACAATTTGTTATGAAGAACCACAAAAAGAATTTTCTGAGAAAGAAATATATAAACATTAATATGGAAATTTTTGGTTACATTACGAAAATAACGCTCCCCACTAACTTTGATGAATTTTCCATGTCTGTATATTGAAGTAACGATGGTTTATATTCTAGAAGATTCCGCAATTCATTATTCAACCCATCAAAGGAATACTTGATCGATTGAGCATGAAGCTATTGGAGGTCGTCAAATACATGCATTTGTTATTAAAAAACTTTCTTTCAATTCAGTGTTCATTGCCTCATACCCTGTATACTATTGGAGATGAAACAATTGAATTCCAAGACGATTCTGTTAAACGAAGGTACTGATACTTTAAGAAATAAAAGATAAATTACTGCCCTTTTTAATAAATTGTAGATTCTGCAAATATTCTTATCAGATACAATTCGTTGCTTACATTATAGAAGCCTCTAGGAAATTCAGACATTATTGGATGCCTTCGATTCAATCATAAAAGATAATCCACTCAAGCAATGCTTCTATGGTTAAATTGGATGAGTGGATCTCAATTTGTATTCATTCGATTGATTTCGCAGGCAGAATTCTCTCACGATATTTTTGAAATTCATATGAGATGAAATCTACAGAACTCATGATATTATCATTGAAATTATCTCTTTTTTAAGAACATCTCTCATAGTTCACGGTACATTAAATTCTATTCGATAATAACATGAGAGCATTAATATTTTACAAAGCCTATATCAGATCTATTATCGAATTTGGATTCATCCTCTATGAATCAGGAAGAGATACACTGATTTATCAACTGGAAAAAATACAAAAGCAAGCACTGCGTCTGTGTCTGGGGGCAATGAAGTCAACACCGGTAGAAGCGTTAGGAGAAGAAGCATTAGAACCACCACTACATTTGAGATGAACGTTTTTAGCTGATACATTTTTACTAAAGCTTAAGGAAAAATACTCTCCTATAACAACCAAAATTTGTCAACGAATATTACCTTAAAAAAATACTGGATTAAAGAAAATCCCCTATGCTATAGATTGCAATCAGAACTATCAGCCCCTGGTATCCGAATAATTGCACAGCACAGCATTATGAAAAATGATCTTCTAAACAGTAATCAAGCTACCAAAATATTTACTGACACTTCCAAAAATATGGATGGTACAGGGTGTGTTTATTATATTCCAGAAATCCTTATAAAGGCTAAGAATCACTTTGACAATAATATGACAATATCCAATGCGGAAGCTATTGGTATTCTACAAGCTGTCGAAGAGGTCATAGAAAACAATATTGAACATTATTTTGTACTATCTGATATAAATTCCTTTAAATCCATACATCAACAATATTCTCTGCCGAATTCATAACGAAAAAGATAATTCAATATTTTCCACTCGGGTGAAGGCTCATACAGGAATGAGTGGAAATGAAATAGTGGACAAAATTACCAAAGAAAGAATATGGGATGGAGAGGCATTACAATATCAACCTGCATCCAAAAATTATATCTGCGAAAGGAAAAAAAATGACGAAGGAATGGGAAAACTACTGGAATTTTTTTTGCAAAAACCACTTATAGTAATAGTAATAGTAATTTATTGTACAGAGGCTAATTTTCATAGTAATACATAGAGAGATTGTACAATAAATGAGATACCCAAAAAAAATTAAAAAATTAAATATATTGTGCGGGTTGAAACTGAATCAAATTGAATTAATACATTTGAATATATCTTACAAGTAGGGTCAAGTATAGTTTATATAATAGAATACACTTCTTAATGCATTCTTATATGTTTTAAGAGCAATAGAACAATTGAGACTGATATATATCATATAATAAGTACACTCTTGAATTTTATGAGTGCCGACTTAAAGGGAAAATGTATTTACATTAGATAAGGAAGTACAGTAATTATACAAAAACAGTTCACGAGTGGAAAAGTTAATAAGATAATAGTCATGGGGCAGATGTGGTGGTTCAGAGTAGGATTAGACGGATGTTAGAGGAATATTATCATAAGCATTAAGAGATAGTATTTATCTGTAGAACACAGAAGTAGAATATAACACAGTTGCAATTATTCAATTACTTTCGAATTGAAACTTAAATGTAATTACGATGGTTGTCGAATTGTAATGTGGCATACGAAGATCTTCAAAGGTCAATAGATAGGTTTGAACTTGGATTTAACATAGCACGTGATATGATGCAGTTAGGCGATATAAATAGAACCTAATTTTTATCATTGTGTACATGGATTGTCTATCTTTCGATGGATAGTTTTGCGAAGTAGTGTGAGTATATAGCACTTCTTTCTTATAACGATGAACATTTGTGATTTCGCGTATAAATGACGGTGAGAGTCTGTACAGTTTAGGACCTAGGAACAAGAAGTTCATTTGGCATATTGTTTTATTGATCTTTGGTGTTAGGTAGTTGGGATTCCTATTGCGAGTATTGTGGGTGTAATCATTTATTTTCAATTCTGTTCGGAGTTTGTGTTGTTGTATATTACTAGAAAGTAGAAATAATTGTCGTGGGTCAAAAAATCCAGTTTCTCTGTAGAGGTTGTTTGAGGGTTGAGTTCTGTCTCTGCTAAATTGTATTTTCATGAGTTTTTTCTGAACTATTATGGGACTGTTAATTAAAGTTTTATCAGCAGCGCCCCAGATAATAATTCCATACGAAATGTGAGATTGAGCTAGTGCGTAATATATAATCTTCAGTTCACTGTTATTCACTATATTCCTCAGATTGTAAAATTTTTATATCAGAAATTGCAGTTTTTTGTTTACATATTTGATGTGGAAGTTCCATTTGAGGTGATTATCTGAGATTATACCGAGATATTTGAATTTGTTTGTTGACTCAATAATGAAGTCATCTGAGACATGAAGTATAATAAAGGTCGGTAAGGTGTTTATTCGAGCATATTGGAGAGAAAAATGTTTTGTTGGAATTGATGGTGGGGAGTCTGCTATTGAACCACGACCTCATGCTTTTCAGGTCATTTTCGGCTGTGGATTTCAATGTTACCCAGTCTTTGTCGCTATAAAATTTAGATGTGTCATCCGCATATGTGGTTATTTTACCACACCTACGAGTGTTGAACAAGCTATTGATGTATACAATGAATAAAATTGGACCAAGGAATGTGCCCTGTGGTATGCTTTATTCTATTTTCTGTTCTATGCTCAGCTTATCATCAACTTTAACAGACTGAGGTCTATCAGAGATATAGCTTTTGAATATATCTAAGCATATGTCTCTTACGCCTACGTATTCTAGTGATTCCAAAAGCAATTTATTGTTAAAAGCTTTTGACAGATCTATGAATACACAAAGGGGTGATTGACCATTATCTAGGGCGGAGTACATTTGAGTGGTAAGTAGCAGAATAGCATCCTGGGTAGACATACCTTCTCTAAAGCCGAATTGGTTACACCACTCCTATGCCAAACTCCTTTCCCTCTACACCACCACCAGGAAGAGGAACAAGAAAGGAGTACCCACATGTACATTGTATATAGTAGTTCTAAGTTTGAATGATTTGTATTATAGAAAATAAATTTTTATTGATTGATTGGTTACACCATATATCCTCATGTTTGTCCAGAAATTCACACAGGTGAAATTTCGGTAATTTTTCGAAAATTTTTGAGAAATTTGTATTGGTAGAGATAGGTATGTGTTAACTTTGTCTTCATGGTTGAATTTATAAATTACGGAAGTACAATGGTTCTTTTGAAAGGTGTTGGGAATATACCCTGTTGCATGCTTTTATTAAAGATATGTGCAAGTGGGATCGATATTCTGTCTGCTATCGTTTTCAGAGTTCCAGCCTTCACGGAATCGAATCTGGGGGATTCACCATTTTTTAGGAAAAGGATAATTCCTTTTACTTCGATAGGGTCCGTTGCATAGAGGAATACCGAGTAGGATATGATTCTACTCTGTGGAGGTGTATATTCACTATCCTGTATAATTTCCTTTGCCAAATTCTTACCTACTGAAACATAATGAGAATTCATAGCATTTGCTATCCCATGACTGTCTTCCAGAATATTCCCATAGGCTATGATTTCATCTAACCGATTATCGGTGTGTTTTTTCCTAGAATTGAGTTCATCTACAACATGCCACAATTTTTTGGGGTTATTTTGGGCTTGCTCAATTTCATATCTGAAGAAGGCTGTTTTAGGGCGTTTTGTCAATGCCATAATTCTATTCCGGGTTAACCTATAGAGTTCTTCATGTCTTTCATTATTCGGGATTTCAAGGAGATTTTGGCGCATTTTATCTCGCTCTTGGATCATTTCACTGATTTCTGAAGTCATCCATTCCTTCCTTTTTTTCTTTTTCATTTTGTATGTATATGGATTATTTTGTAGTTAGTGATATATATATGAATAATTTGGTTGCTGATTCGGCATCTTGGATCTCTAGAACACGGTCCCATGAAATGTTAGTAAATCGCGTTTTTAGTTTGTTGTAATTGAATTTTGTTATTGAGTTAGTATTAGGTTTGATATCTTTTTTTATCTGTATTTCGAATAAAATGTGTAAAAGCAGAGAGTAATGGTCAGTCAAATTCGTCTTGACAATAATTGGTAGAAAAAGCTCAATATCGTGGTTCGTTTTGACAAATATATGGTCTATGCACGTTTTACTATTGACCTTGACCGAGCAGAACGTTATAATACTCAATACTCAATATCGTCCTTTGCTATATCATTAATGTCACCAACAAATATTGTGTAATCTGAATTATCTTTGTTATTGACTAAGAGCATTTGTAAGTTTTTCAAAAATTCCTTCGTGCAGGTAGAAGGTGATCTATATGCAGCAATTATATTAATCCTATTATTGGCATATTTTGATTTCAGGGCCGAGAATTTGTTACATCCAAGTTCAATCATTTCCTAGGTATGTGAGATGTCTAACTCAATGTAGCAAGCAGTACCATCATTATGGTTGAGAGTACCGTTATTGTGGATTAGGTCATATCCTGAAATTTGGCACACATCTAGATCAGGAATCTGCCAGGTTTCAGTGAAGATAATGCAGTCTTATTCGTTAGAGAGTTGATGTATATTACACCTGAGTTCGTCAATATTTTTTTTCAAGCTACGTATATTATTGTGCAACAATTTGAAATTGGAAGAATCATTATTGATATTAAAAATTCGATTACATTCAGTAAAATCCATTGGAACTTCTGCTTTTATTGACTGTGTTTGGAATTCCCTCAGATATTGATTCATTTTTAAGGTTGAGATTTTTATTTTTTTTTCCTTAGCGATTTGGTTGGACTTGTAGTTATGTCACATTATCGATGCAAATGTTCATCTGGGTTAGTAGAAGAGGGTAACAGGACAGAACAGGGTTTGTTTCACTGATTTTAATCTAGGTTTATATTTCCCTCTCGGACTAGTTAGACTTATCCCAATATACATGCATACAATCAAGCATTTTGAAAACATATTGGTTCCAAAATGTAAATTATAGTAGAAGACAGATTTTCACAATGATAAGACTCGAAACAGGACTTGCATGTTATGCATTCCATCCGCATCGTACAGGAATAGTGAATTTATGGTATGTATGCGAGGAAGAGGAAGACCTGAATCATCTATTTTTGAAATGCCAAAAATACACAAATGAAAGTACGGAATTATATAACAACATATTGAACGAGGGAGTCCCAATTTCCTTCAATGTATAGTACCTTCCTGGACTAGACAAAAAAAATTACGACCACCTCAAACAATTCGTCATTGGAACTCGAAAAAAATTATAGAATATATTTTAGTGCTACATTTCTTGTGCACCTCTCTGTTTATCCTATTGTTGGTCAACCATCCTATCAGAGATCTTCCTGTGTTCTCTCCACACAAATGTCACGATCGACCCCAGGGCAAGAAGAATTTGACCTTCTCAGTTCCTAGATATGGGATAAAGAACCAGGTCTAGGAAATAACTATACATTAACTAATCATAAATAATATGAACCATATACATATAACACATATACAAAAAGTAAGATGAAAATTATTTATAATAGTAACTGGCTGAATGAGCATTTCACTCGCATGCCAAAAAAAACATAAGGGCCAACGAATTGATCAACTCAATCAATTTCGGTTGAGTAGAATCGGAGAACTATGTTTTGAAAATTGATTCACAGAATAACCATCTACCTTTTTATAGTACACGAAAAGTTGAAGATTTCCGAGAAATTTCCTAAGAGGAAATAAAATAAAATGCGTGACCTTTATGCTTCATCGGAAAATGGTGAACCCACTTAATAAAAATTAAATACCATCGTATGTGAAAGAGTATTAGTATCGATGACAAGTATTTTAATGAATCTATCAATTGAACTCATATTTCCAAAGAACGTCTATCACAGTCATTCATGTTTTGTTCAATAGATTTTCAATTTCCAGGAGAAATCGTTTTCAAAATATTCTTAAAGTCCATTGGCATGAGGGATGTATGATATATATTGAAATAATTGTTTTCTCCATACCCAGTCTTATTTTTATTATGAATGATATAATTGTCAAGAATATCGTAAGTATGGGTTACATGTTGAAAATGCTGCATAGTAAAAAATCGATAACTACCGCAGTAGTGTTCATTTTTTTTGATAATACCTGTAATATGATTGAAGAAATAGTATTGTGTGTGATTTCAGCATGTAATTAGAAAAGTCCATCTTAGAATTATCTGGTTTTGCGCAACAGGTAAATCCCAACGTCTTCAATATCGAACGTTAAATCACAAAGGGGGATGAAAGTTTTGACGAAATTTTCCAAATTATGAGTTCATTTACAGACTTCAACGAAATCAAATCAGAACACTGAATGGTTTTATATTATATACAAACGTTGAATATTCATCATTCATTTATTGTCCTTTTCCCCGTCTTCAATCGTTTAATTTCTATATGAACCATATTTCCATAAAACCGATGTCTTGATTCGATTTTTGTTTTGATGGATATTGAAGCATAAATAAAATTACGCCTCCACCAATCCATCATCATATACTATAAACAAAAACATTCTATTCAATATTCAACCTAGAATATTTCCCTTTTCAACAATTCCGTTGGTTACAGAATGATGGACGTATTATATTGTAGGAGTTCTGATATGATTGCCCGAACATACAAAACTTTTTCGTGAAAAAAATTCAGCTGGGTATTCCACTCAGTGCAAATTACGGTACATTTAAAAAAAAATCTCCAACGATGGAACCATTATTTCTCCTTGGCGAAATCCAGAATGAAATATTATTTCTAGATTTTTTTTCTGAATCAAATCTCATATTTCCTGAAAAGTTTTGAAATATCATATACTTACAGTAGAACTGTCTTCAAATGAGAGCGCTTTTGAATTATGCGAAAAATTTGAATTTGCAAAACAAAAGTAAAAAATGTATTATCAACTTCAATATTCCTAGATACAATTCACATATTCTATTGGTGGAAATCTGGTGTATCAGTTCAAAATGAAATATCTTCGAAATTGACATTAGAATGTGATAGTTCAACTGGTAACCTAAAACTCATCGTGCTCACCCAATCAATTCATGTACGCCGAGTGATGAGAATAAATAACATGAAATTCAATGAATGAAGAGTACTTATCTTAAGTTTTTTGCAAAAAATATTTCAGACCCCAACTCTCATTCAAGTGGAGTATTATGAATCAGAGGTTGGATTTGTTTGTCAGTTGATCTGTCAAAACAATCATATGCAAGAAAGTATGGTAACATATCAGTGAATCCGCGACATCGATTCGATCAAATGATATGATGAATGGAAAAATGGAGTTATCGGTTTCATTCTGACTCGCCCGTACTATGTTTTCGATTATCCCAACGTCAAAAAATGTTCAGGAGGTTAATATGTTGTAGGAAATTAGCATTATGCGATTATTGCACATAGTAAATTATGTCTCTACTAAGGACATATCTTCAGTTTCTCTCAAGTATCTCAGAAACCTCCACTTTTAGGCACATGGAATGTCATGACTTTAAGGTTGAGTATGGATGAGCCGAACTGATGTCAAACGCTCATTTGTACATTCACCTGTCCCAAGATAATATGAAGAGACATATGACCACATACCATCATAACTACGCTACTGGTTTACGGAAATGAAGAATTATAACTTCAAATTAGCACGTTGATAAACCTTGATTAGTGTACCAAGATTCAAATTTTTTCCTTCAGGAATTTTGGAGAAAACAAATTAAATCTTATTTTTTTTCGTACTTTCGACATCCTGTATCTCAGAGGGGATGCATTTTGGGACATATCTTGATAGTAACTTTCCACCTCAAACTGAGGCCAGGAATCAGAAGTCGGAGTTTGTCGGTCTTATTACGACTCACCCTGTGTATTTTACCATTTGGTTTCAAAATTAAGAGTCAGTATCACTAATTTTCAGTTTCCATATTTGTCACGGTTTCTATGGTTCCATACACCCCAGCTGGAGGGAATTTCAATGAAGATTTTTTCGAACTGTTCAAGTTTCCACGACTGTCGAAACTTTATGCAGGAACTTGTATCCCCGTAGACACCCCTCTACCATCATCACTAATCTAGAATAATGATAGCTGCTTCCTGTTCGAGAAAGAAAAAGTTCGTTCTGGCGGATAAGTTCTGGACGTGATTAAATTTCGAAATGAAGCAGAGACAACGACAACTGTCGATCAAGCTGGAATCAACTAGAAAGTTTACCATCTATCTAATTTCAATTTGGGAATGTGCCGACATCTGTGCAATGCGGCGAAAGAGAGAGAATTCAGTAACGTCACGTTCCGGATGCTTGGACTCACAGTCTTCAATTTATCAACGCGGCGGATCGAAGTTGAAGTTCAACTGAGATTCCACGAATTTTGAGAATATACACCGGTGGATATGAAAGCAAATGATATCAGTTAGTGCAACATAACTTGTAGGTTTTCTAAACAATATTTTCATTTATGTCCCAACACAAATTCAGTTTACTTACACTCATCAAAACATTCCGATTTCTCTAACCTACAAAAAATACTTTTGTCGGCATACAAAAATCGTGTTGATTCAACTCTGATATATGAAATACACCGTGATTCTATCAATATGATAGTCATGAACGTGGTCTCATTCTAATTGACAAATACTGTAATTTTAATTTTTGTGTAATTTTCAGTTTTTCATTGGTTATGACGCCTTCCACATTCAAATGATATTGCTGACAAAGGACTAGGCACAGATATTAGTGTGTCAGTCCATTCTTGAAAAAAGGGGACGCAACCATGATACAAAACTATAGATCAATATCCATATTATGTAACTTTTCCAAACTTTTTGAAATAATTTTATATTGTTTTATTCACAATTCAGTAAAAATTACCATATCAGATGATCAACATGGATTTGTAGTGAAAAAGTCATGTGTGACCAACCTAGCATGCCTTTCACAAAATGGATGTCTCAAATGCTATTGATAAGAGAAAGCAAGTTGATGTCGTTTATACAGACATGCAGAAAACGTTCGATCAAATTAATTGATTTACATTCCCCTTATGCCTTCATCATCATTTGGCTTTTCTGAAGGTTTAATTGAACTTTTCAAAAGTTACCAGTTTGATAGAGAGCAATATGTAGAATTTGAAAGCTTTTAGTCGCCTACATATACTCCGCCTACATATGCTGGAACTTGAGTCCCCTTTCGTTCTTGCTTTTCATTGATGTCCTAGCAAAAAAAAACTAAATGCTCAAAGCTCCTTGCAGACGATCTCAAGCTATATGAAGTAATTGAAGACTATGAAGACTGCATAAATTTACAGAGTGAAATTGATATAATATACGACTAGTGCTTTCCAATAACCATTTGAGTCTGGATATATCGAAAATATCATGTTCTATCATTCTCTAGAAAAAAATTCAATCGAATTTTCTTATGAGATCGATAATCGTCTCATAAGTGGGCTACATTAAATTTAAGGTCTAGGTATATTGTCTCATTAGTAGACTACATGAAATTTGATATCTAGGTATCAATTTTGATAACAAACTCACTTTCATCCCGCATATAGAACAGACAATTTCACCAGCGAATAGAATCATGAGGAATACAAGAGAGTTCAAAAATATAAGTACAACCTCAACACTTTTTAATGCATGCGTAAGGTCTCGACTCGAATATGGTGCGATGATTTGGTATCCCATTTATAACTGTAACATAAGTCAAAGTGAGACTGTGCAGAAAAAAATCCTGAAATATTTTTCCTTCAAAACAACGGGTATGTATCCCGAAAGAGGCTCAGACTATTCCATTCTCCTGAATCAGTTTAATGTATTGTCTTTAAATACGGGGCGGAATTTTGTGACAGTATCATTTTTATACAATTCAATACCTAATAAGATCTCATGTGCCACATTTTTACAAACGATCAATTTTCATATTCCGCGCCTGAATTCTAGACATGAGATGACTTTCCATTGCGATAATACCAGAACAAATATTAATCTCAGAGCTCTTATATCAACCATGTGTACTGATTTCGATTCAATTGGTGAGATCTGTGTTATCAATGTGAATTCCCTTAAACATATTTGGAAATGTATCATGGAGAGACCGACCTAGAAACCTATAATTATTTATGTAACTCATATAATATTTTATGAAGTAGAAAAACTCGAAGTCGTCTCCACAATATAACATTAACAATCGATTAGTTAACAGATGGTGAAAGGTTAAAAACCATCGATTAGGTATACATGTTTCGAACCTCTATAGGTTCATCATCAGAGGAGAATAAAATTTATGGAGATGAAAAAATTATTTCATAGGTTGAAGATTAAAATTATTTTAAGTCAAGAGATCATAATTAAGACCGAATGAAAACTTGAGAATTCGCCTTCAAGGGGGGAGGGGGGGCTTGAAATTAAAATCGAGTGGTTAACTCTAGCGCGAGAGCTAGAGGAAGAAACATTGAACTACTGACGGGACGTGTACCGCCTTTCACTTTTTCTCAAACAACAAATTGAACAAACAAACTTTCAAACCATTTACACAATGGAAAATATATCCAGTTATAAAAGCGGCCCAACACAACAGATTCGTAGATGAGTCAAAGTGTCAGTAAGCGAAGGATAGCAATGAGAATAGTTTCAGGCTTGGAATACCCAACCTTACCTATATTCGAAATTGATCTGACACTTCCAAATCCGATATGTGATCTCGTTTGATCATACAATTGTATATCAGTAGCACCAATATTATTCTCAATAATATATTACGTGCTCATATGCTGAATACAGACATACATCTTTGCTATAGAACTTTTCATATAATTCATTGAATATTTTATGAATTCATAATCTCTAATCTGAAGTTTTGTATTCCGTCGACGCATAGAAGATAATTTTTCAACGTGAGATGGCAGTAGAATATAAATGTGAATAAAATAACAAATATCATTATAGCAAAAAGTGATGGATAATTTTGAATAATTCTGGATGAATCAGTTTCCTTTGGCCAATCTCACGTCCTTCACACCACAATTCACGACAATAGTAATCCATTCAAATATTTCTGTGGTGGTGAAAGGTTTCAGATAACTGAAATGAATAGAAAGATGTTGGGATTTTTCACAGCTAAAGCTATTCAACTAATGGCTTACAAATCAACCGTGAAATGATTTTATCCTCCGTTCTCAAGCACCAGTCAAGACCTTCAATCGTTTAACTTATTCTTTGCTTCTCCTCCGTTCATGAATATTTAAGATCTCATTTGGGTACAACACGGGTGTATTTATCATCATGGGATATTGATGAAAAGAATTTGGAGAAATTGAAAAATAAAATAAATGATGGGAAATAACCTTACCAAAAGTAAAGTAAATCTGCAGAACTGTCAGCAGTTCATTTATCACACTTTCAATATGAGTCATTGATTGATTGGCTCCTTTCTTGTGTCCGTCAAATGAAGACTTTCTGTTTGACGTTATTCAAAAATTCAACTTATTAGAGAGATAATGACTTCCAGAGTCCAGATTCATTGATGTTTTACGGAAAATGTCACTTTTCAGCACCAATAATTCAAAAGTTATATTCCAGGTTTTATATAGTATGATTGGTGCCGAAGACTATCAGGAAAAAATGAGTGAATCCACTTGATTATTTCCTTGAATACCACAGGTTCCACTCATAGGTTCATCATAACTATGCCTAATATTTTCTGGCTAGAATCACACCATTCCTAGTCTTTCTCTTATAAATCGTGTTAACTCGTCGTGATACATCCTGTATTCTTCACTTTGTTGGTCGATTCATGATTCCTCGTTTTAGAGTTTTCATGGTATAGGGTCTATGTGAATAGAAACTATCAACAGAAATATAAGTAAACATATCGATCATGTCATTATCATCAAGCCAACTGGAACTTCAGAGGAAAAAATATTCCTAATTGAATATTTATGAGTTCCCAATTGAGAATTCGATGAGAAAACAACTAGCTGAATGAAACAGTGGATGTGTTTTTTTTCAAAAGCAAATTCTTCCATAATAGCTATCAGCCATTATTGGCAAAATACCAACAAAGTAGTTATTTCATGTTATTGGAAAAAAGTGCTTTATTTTTTTCATAGATTCAGTATTTCCGTGTTTGTTTGGTTTTCAATTGTAGATGTTTGTCTTTCACTCATCAATCCTCTTCAAGAGGGTATTTTGAACGATGCAGCGAATGGACGTGACCATAGTTCATCTGTCAGTCACAGGAGATTCCACATCTTCTACTTGAGATGCGATTATTTTCATATTTGAACAATGTTGACATAGAGTATATGATTCCATGATCTCCTGAAACTGGATTATTGACAGTTTGAACTCGGAATATCGATCAGATTATAGAGATATCCTGAACAAATAAAAACTATCACACCCAAAGCAGATTCACCTCAATTCAGCACATCTTATATTAGAAGTGAACTAATACATGGATTTTCCAAAACAATCTCATATCCGTCGGGGTGGATACTGATTCTTCCCGTTACAATTGAGAAAATCAAATTTGAATGCAACGTTTGCATGTAAGGTTTAAAAAGTTCTCAAACGTGCTTCCGGCATAAGAAAGATGGAAAATAGGTACTTGGCCAGAATGAGAAAAAGGGAGGACTGTACTATGAACGGTGCTGACCTCGTTTTTGATTGGTCGGTTTCAGCTAGAAAAATGATGATAAGCAACAGTGTTTCAGTGTTAAAATGTTCGTCTGCGACGCGAGCGGCCGGGTTCGAATCCCAGCCGATGAAATGTTTGTTATTTTATAGTGGATTATTTCAACGTGAGAAATACTTTTTTGATTCATGTTTATTGATTATTTTTTAAATCCAATGATTATAAGTGATTATTGAATGAATGGCTTATCTCGTTGTTCTTGAGTGGAAATGCTCACCACTTGCCAATGTCCGAGGGTCACCAAAGTTTATGTTGTGTTTTGTTGATAGTACATGTTGAAATAGTGACGATGTGGTCTCCATCTTCTGTATGGAAATTCCATTTTGCGGATGTTGATTCTACCCTCTATTTGGCCCATGTACGTCTCTTCATAATTTCCACATGGTACTTCAAAGACTCATTTACACTCTGGTGGTATACGGTCCTTTCTTTTTGACTCTAGATGCTGCTTTGATATTTCTTTTGGGGTATTCATTCATCTGGAGGGTCGTTTCGATATTATTCAACGTTATATCTGAAAATATATATCCGAAACCTATGTCTTCAAGTGGTAGAGCATCTGATAAGTGATTTAGATGTCGTTGGATCGAATCCCGCTTGGGGATGTTTTCGTCTTCAATCTAATGATTTGTCTGATATGCCACAACTTTCCCTTTCATATATATATATATATATATAAATATATATATATATTTATATTCAAATTTCGAATTTTGACAAACATGGATGTTTTCAAAAATATTTTAATATCTTCACAATTCTCCACATTGAGATTCCATGATTCTATATATATATATATATATATATATATATATATATATATATATATATATATATATATATATTCAAATTTCGAATCTTGACAAACATGGATGTTTTCAAAAATATTTTAATATCTTTACAATTCTCCACATTGAGATTCGATGATTTTAGTTTTTGTTTTTGGCTGGCTCATAGCTCTGAAATATGTTTCATCCCTGTCTGAGAGGGTAATAAACATTGTGGGATATGACTGAGAGTGTTCTCGGGACATTTCAGTACACTGCACTCCGAAATACGATGGAATTTTTATTCACATTTCATATATATATATATATATATATATATATATATAGATATACATATATAAAAACATTGGTAATAAAAAGGCATCAAACGTCAGTAGATGTGCTGCACCGGTTCCGGGCCAAAATCATCCGTTTTCCCATGTTAATCTCCATAAGGAAATCTAAGGTCCAAGCTGGTAATTTTTGTCCAAAATCTCCCAGCGAGTTCGCGTCAAGCGCTTGCAGGTGTTCGGATCAATCGCGCCGCGTGGAAGGGTCCGAACCGCCGACCATCGGTACCTGCTGTATTATCTGCTCTATTTATCGATAACGCACATTGAATTAAAAGTCATATTTGCATGTCGATAAGATGATAATTAATTATAATATATTCATGGATGATTAGCATACGCATTCGGTATATTGTATTCTCAAGTATTTGTCGCAAAGTATATGAATTGATCCCAACACCCCCGATTGTGGGGGTTAGATTGGTGGATTCAGCAAAAGCTTA